>JALPQD010000206.1:2024606-2515439 GCA_023101885.1 Typhlomys cinereus
GTGGATCCTAGTTCCAAACCCGCTTAATGACATATTCAAAGGAGATTACCTTCAATACTGATTGGAATGCAGCCGAGGATAGTGCAGGAACAGCAAAACTCAAAACAACAAACCATAATTCAGAACACTACATTATTCAACTGGAATCAGATTATCCAAATCTCTCTCATCTTACATTTTAATATCGAAAGAATCAAGAGAAGATGCTACTAGGCAGAGAAAAGGAACCTGGTAAAACAAATCAGGTTCATGATGATGAAAAAGCCCATAAATCCCAAGAGTTGACAACTGACTTCTAACTTTCTAGGTGGCAAAGATGAAGAACAGTGGGGGAATGATCAGAGGTTTTTTGGGGAGATGCATTATGGTGCAGCCACTTTAGGACACAAAGTAGCAGAGCCAGACAACCAAGGATAAAGCCTGAAACTTTGTAATCCAACTTTAAATTTCTAGGTATGTACAAAATGAGATGGAGATGTTTGCCCATGCAAAAGCTCAACTGAACATTTGCAGCACATTCCCTAGTACAGTTGTGAAAGCAACCGACTTGTTCCTTCACATGTGAGTCACTAGTACACATAGGTAATGGGATATTCTGTAGTGATAAACCGTAAGGAGTTAGTAATGGATGAGTGAATCAAGAAAACCAAACATGTATTTGTATATGAAAGAAGCCTGTCTGAAAAGTATGTATAGATGATTCTAGCTGCTTGATATTCCAGAAAGACAGCAGTAGAAATAGTGATTGACATGGACTTGAGGAACTTTTAGGAAAGAGAAAAGGTGTAGCACTGGGATTAGACCTGTCCTAGTTACTTTTCTATTAATTTGATAAAATACCCTTACATAAGAAACTTACATCAGTGAGGAGGGCCCAGAGGAAAGTTTGACATACACATTAAAGGATGCTCCAGGGATGGGGGGGGGAGGCACTGGGAGATAGTGAGGGAGGGGGGAAAGGAAGGGAAAAAGGGGTGAGGGAGTTAGGAGGTCCAGGGAAGGGTGGAGGGAGGGAGGGGACCAGTGTACCTATTAAGTTTGTATGAGCGGAAATAAATAAATAAATAAATTTAAAAAAAGAAACTTACATAAAGTGTGTTTCAGTTCTGTAATTTAAGGTACAGGCCATGACTGGGAAGTCAAGGCAAAAGAAGCATGAGGGTCATGCTACACCCTCTATTAAGAAACAGAGAGGTACGCTCGTGTTTCAGCTCGTTTTCTTCTTTTAATCTAGTCCATTATTCTCACCCAAGGATTGATGCCAATCACAGTAATCCTACCTCATTAACCTGAGATGATAATCCCACACCAAGGTGGTCAATTATTCTTCTGTCTGGTGATTCTAGATCTCAAACAATTAAAACTAACCTTCCCATAACCCTATGTGATAGTGTGATATTGGATACATGGCCTTATGCTTTTGTTAAAACCCAAGCGCTTTAGTAGAAAGACAGAACTCTTTCGCAAACAATTAAATGTGGTTAACAGGCATGTACCAGATATCAGTGAATCATTTTAATGAATATAAATAAATGTGATATAATTCCTGTGAACTCACACTTAGACATACTACTATTAAGAAGTTTGCTTCTCTATATTACTTTAATATCAAAATTCATCTTAACAAAAAGAATAAAGTAGCTAGACATTATATCTACCATGACAGATTACTATACAACTACACTCATCAATATACTGAAATATTAGCAAAGAATGGGCACTTAGATTAACATCGTAAATTTGAAAAAACAGAAATAGAGTCATGCAAATATGTCCATATCACTTTTTTGATTCTTTAGTTTAAGATTTATATTATTTTTTATTTACTTTATTTTATTTCTTTATTTCATTTTTTTTTTCATTTTCTGCCTAATTATCCAAGCTTAATAGGTTATATCATTTTTTTAATGAAGGTGCATTATATCAACCATGAAAGGGTAACTTTTCAAGAAGTGGTGCTGGTACAAATATATCTACCAGTGAGAACATAAATCTCAATCTAAACCTCATATTTATTAAAAATTAATTAGAGAATATTTAGAAATAAAGTCTAGAGAAATGGTTCTGGTCTTGCACATATAGAAAATAAATACAGTGCCAATTTGAACCACAGCAATGTAAGAAAGTTTTATCATTCTAATGTCCAGTTCAAGAGAATAAAAGAGATCCAAAGACTAGGGGTATTGTGGTTATTTTTCTCTGTTGCTGTGGAACAGCACTCATACTTTACGGAGAAAGCAATTTTTATTTGGCTTGTGCTTTCAAAAGAGAGATATAGGCTATTAGGCCAGAAAGGACATGGAGGGTGAGTTAAGCTGGAGGCAGCTCAGGTCACAGGCATCATAGGCGAGGCAGAGAGAGCAAGCAAGAGGCAAATTGCCAAGAGTAGACACTACAAGCAGTGCAGATCTAGCCGCCTCAAGGCCTTCCACCGGTGAAATGCCTTCTTCCACCTCCTAAAGTTTCCAAAAATCTTCCCAAATATTAACCTCAGCCAAAGATTCAAACATGTGAGCCTGTGGGTGGGGGACAACTCATTCAAAATATGATAGGAGGAAAATTATGTCAAACCACATGCCCCATACAGGGTCAATAAGCACATGAAATGATGAACATTAGTAGCCATTATTGAAATTAAAATGGAAAACATGACTAGTTTTATTTAGAAAAAATAGATACCTACAGAAGAAACCAAGATTAAAAATAATACCAAAATTAGTGCTGTCTACAAATGTTGACAAGAATGAAGAAAAAGTCAATCATTCATACCTTGTTGTTAGGAAAATAAGTTACTAATTCTTTTAAAACTAATGTTTGCTTACTCATGCATAGAGGATTCACGTTAGACTTATCAGTTTCACTCAGTAGTATTCATTCATTTGTATTTATTCTATGTAAAGTAAAGTTTATGCCCATCAATGCAAAGCTCCATGGAAATTTTATCCGTCGTAACAAACAACTAAAATCATCCCAGAAGACCCTCAACAGGTGAATGGTTGAACAATTTATTAAAAAGTGTTAAATACTGTTTGGGTTTAGAAAGAAATAAACCACTAAAACAACAGACTAATATCTAGTGAGAGATCCTGAATATCTAAGATTAATTCAAAAGATGGAATGATGCATAATTCCATCTGGATACTATTTTATTTTTAATATGTAATATTTTATGCATTAAAAAGTTTTTAGTGTATACATTATGACATTATAAAAAGTTAGGTCCACCATATTTTAATACATGTATATACTGTGCAATGATTGGATCAGAATAATAGTATTATATTAATTTAAAGTTCATCATGATTGAGTTGAAAATAATCAGAATTCTCTCTGCCAACTATTTTGAGTCATACAATTAAATACTACCAATGGCTATTATCCTATTCTGTTCCATAAATATAAGACACATTGGTTTTACAAGGGCACCCTGTGGGTCTTAGATATCTCCCATCAATTTTTCCTTTTATGCTTGTTAGATAGAGGTGCCAACGTCCCAACTGAAACATGACTCTCTCTCTAGGCACATCTGTGAAGAATTATTAGGATGATCTCTAAGCAAACTAATGGGAAATTAGATAACTGATATGGGGAATACCCAGCCAATGATGGGTGACAACATTTCCTGGGCAGATGAATCATATACACAGCAATCTATATGGGTGGAAATGGGTATAGAAGAAGCTTGGCAAGTTAGAAAGAAAGTTCATTTTCAACTCTTTCTGTGGATATGCACCCAGTCCTCTTGGCTCCTGATGTTGTTATGAACTCTCCAGACATGCTAATGAAGTGTACCTCAGGATCATAGACTGAAATAAACACTTGTCCCCCACAGTTGCTTTGGTCATGTAATTATATCAGCAGCCAAAGAGGAAATAGAAAACTTTGGGCCATACCTTAGCTCCTTAAAACTATTATTCTATGCTTGACTTCTGTGAGAATGATTTATTTACTTTCCATACAACAGAAAATGTGGAGTGTTTGTCTTCTTTGCCTGACTTACCTTGCTTAACATGGCCTTCAGTTCCATACATGCCAATGACAGGATTGAATCTTTTTTGAATTATTTATACAAGATCTTTAAAATGCCTAAAGTTTTGAAATTGTCTAGACATTATGTACATAGATGGAGTAGAAATATTTTAGCACAATGTCATATAAATGTGGATACAGGCATCTTTGTCTTGCTACCAATTTTAGAAGAAAAGTAATGTTTCAACATAAAATATGATATTTGTGATTCTACTAAGAATCTTTTTCATTTTCAAACTGAGACGAAGGTGGAAGCTTTATCCTTTAATATTCTTGTATAAATCCAACATATGGATAATCTCTTGCAAAAATCTGTTTGCAATTTACTTTAAGAATTACTGGCTTTTTACTGTTCATTGCATATCATTATATTTGGATTCTATCCTTTTATTGTGGATCTAACGTTGTATAAAATCTTTGGTTGTATGTTTTCTCCTAAGAATGTTCATATATATTTTTTCCTTAACAATTTTTTTCAAAATTTCAAACCTTGCAATATGTTTTGTGTATGGCAAGTTCAACCTTATTTCAGTCATTTTGTTCTTCATCAAATCTAATTTGATATTTACCATGTTTGCATGTTGTAGGAACCTGCTAGAATTTGGGTCCTTCACTATAGATTATCACTTTCTAGTATTCTTTCTTTAATTCAGATGCCATAAAATGTATATACTATTTTACTGGCTTCACGGTATAAAGATTTTCTGTAAGGGTGACAACCATTTTAAATCTTGAATTTACCTCAAAAGATACACCAAAATAAAACAACAAGACTCATCCTGAGACCTTCTTAGCAAAAATAACCAACAGTTTGTCTCTATAATTTGCCTACATGTTGTCACCATCCATTCCCTTCTAGCTATTGATTTGTAGTTTGAAGTTAATGCCATTTACTTTTAGGAGTGTTGGTATAGTGGGAGATGTTTGATCATGTTGGAAAAAACAGCCCTGAACTTGTATTTCTTTCTTTTTTTTCACAACCACTTGAGAGGATGTTGGAAAGAGAAGAGCTATCAGCATCAAGAAGGGAATAAACCTTGGTCTGTTGCTTCTGAATGGATGTATATCACCAACATTGGCTATACTATAAGTACTATAAAATACTCTAGTGTTTTAAGAGCTTTCATTCATACACAGAGCAGGAGTCTGAAATTACATGATTTTATAATAATCAGTGTATTAAGTTTCTGTCTCCAACTCTACCTGCTATTCAAACTCGGCTTTGTGGGAAAATTATAATTTGAATTTACTTGAAGAGTTAACAAATAGCAGATTTGAATCAATCATGCTGATTTTTATCATATTTTATTTTTAATGCATTCAATTAATAATAGAGTAATAAAGGTCAACTTTTATTTAAATGATATATTTTAGTTGTTCTGTTATATGATTTTTAAAATTCACTTAAGCCTTCAACACTTTGTCCAGAAACAGTATTCTGGTTTGGGGAAATTAACATTTACATGTAATCTTCATACTTCTATTTTTTTCTTCAGAAATGTCAAGTGCTTGCTAATTTCAGATAAAGTGCTCTTTCCATTTGTTTGAGAAGAAAAGTGAAATCTTGTGTGTCAGTTCCCATGGCGATGATTTAATCACACAAATTAAAGCCCATACTGTCTTAATTACTTAAAATGCACCAATCAAAGATAAAGCAGTAAACCAAATAAATTTGGCTTAATTGCTTGTATGAATCTGTCATGAGAAATAATAATTATTGTCATTAAAAAACTAGAACACATTGGATTTACTTTTGATAAGCATTTTGAAATGTTATAAACAGGCATGTGTCAAATCTTCCTGGAACAGAGTGAGGCAATGAAAATGATGAAAATAACATTTTGACTATATGTGGTTAAACTTAATGATAAATACTTCATAAGCGCATTAGGTGCATTCTAAAATAACAAGCTGAAAGCTGAATTTCTCCTATCTGAGCTTAAGGCCAAGTTATTCAAGAGAAGACATGGTTGAGCCAATCTCTACATTAACATTCAGAAAGCAAATATAAAGACTTCAAGAGAAGATGAAAAAGCTGAAGAATAAAGATTAAGCTCATTTAGTATCCTTTAGAACCTTGTTAATGTGCAGTCAGAAATATAAAGACATGATGCTGTTGCCATTCAGATTCTTTTTTTTATTATTATTATGTATTATTTATTCAATTGTGCGTGTGTGCGCGTGTGTGCATGTATGTGTGTGTGTAGAACCACGGACGAATTCGGGAATCACCATGGAGGCCTCCACCTCTCCTTGTTTACTCTGCCCCGGGATTCACAGGCTCCGCCCTACCAGGACCAGAAAGACAGGCCACCCCAGCTTTCCGCCTGGCGTCACCCGGCATCTATACGTGGGGTCTAGGATCCGAACTCAGGACCTTCCGCCTGCAAGGCAGAGGATTAACCCCTGAGCCACCTTTCCAGCCCCTCAGATTCTTATATAACTAAACAATTAAAGTAAATGAATAACTCAGATATTCTCAGTATGTTTATGGAGTCATATGCATTGTATCATCCAATCATTTTTGTACCAGTTGTCTGATTTCATGGTTTAAAATTTCAGTGTTGGGCAGACTAGATGGCTCAGTACAAACCTTAATATCTGAGTTTGATACCCATAATACACTTGGTGCATAGAAGAAATCCAATCCACAACTTGTCCTTTCCTCTCCACACTCATGTCATGGCATGAATAGCTATACACACACACACACACACACACACACACACACACACACACACCATCACTAATTGATTTGCAAAAGTTTTGTATAAATTAACAAATTAGTTCCTGTTTACTCTGCTTTGTATATATTTTAAGTGTAAGTGGTATTGATTATGTGGCACTCTGAAATAAAAATTACCTCTGGACATTAGGTAGCAAGCTTAAATTTTAAAGGTAGTGGTATATTTTGTATATAAGTGTGTCCAACTAATTGAAATAATACTTATCATTGTCATTTAAATTCGCCAATCTCTCCTTTACTCTAGAACTCAATGACATTGAAGCTCATTTCAAAAATACATTAAAAGATACATAAATGTCTAGAATACTATATTACCAAAATTCATATTAAGTAAATTTAGAAATATGACTGTAATAAAACATGATTGGGCATTCACAGAATACACTAAATGGTGAGTTATGGGACGTGAGTAATGTCTCAGTTCATTAGCAGTGCAGAACAGGAAAGTCAAAGTGAAGTTAGGTAGAGTTAAGAGAAGAACACACTGCTCACAAGGGAACACAGTGAAGAGGAAACCAGACAATGTCAGTGTCTTCAGAAACATGGGCTCAGAAATGAGGTGACAATAACTGAATAAGGCTAACTAATGCTTGTATTCTGGAAGACAACAAAGTAGAACATGGAAAGGGACTCAAAACATTCACACCTAGCTACAGTGTTCAGCTAAAGGAATTGTCTCTGTTAAAATAAAAACATCTGTTTTCTTTTTCTGGGTAATTTTCTAAAGAATGAAGTACCCTTCATTAGTGTTACTATTGGCACAGTCTTGATTATAAATTTCTTATTGATAAAACAGGAATAGGCTTGCCTCTTTTTAAATAAATATCCTACTGGAAAGCTAAGTTAAAATGGCTGTTGTGAATGTTTAATATTTTAATTTCATAAGTAAAGTAGATTTTCAAATTGTGTATACATAGGTGAATCTGTTCAGTGTATACATAGCTGAATCTATGGAATATCAAACATTGTGGTATGCATAAAAACTTACATAAGTTTATGTGTCCATTTAAAATGTTTAAAAATAAAATTGGATCATTTTTTCTAGGTCATACTGTGATCTAAGATATATTTTAGAATTTTTAACATATTATCCCCTTCCTACACTCTTATAACATTACTGCTGTCATAGTCTTGCAAATCCCTGTAGGATGAGATCGATTTTTTCCTTTGTGTTTATGTGTCTCTTTGTGTGTGTGTGTGTGTGTGTGTGTGTGTATGTGTGTGTGTGTGTGTGTGTGTGTGTGTGAGTGTGCCTGCGTCTATGTGTATCAGGGGGTATTGTTTGTGTCTGTGGAGGCTCAAGAGTAAATGTGGGAATCATCTACTTCTCTTTTACTTTGCTCTGCGGTTTCCCAATCTCTGCCTTCCATGGAAGAGAGTATAGTCATCTCTCATTTCTGCCTGATGTTTTCACATGGGATCTGGGATCTGGGATGCAAATTCAGGTCTTTCTATTATGAGGCAGAGTCTTAAACACTAAGCCATATCTTCAGTCTTTAAATTTTTTTGTTTATATCTCTTCAGGTGGCTGCTGTTTATAACTGATTATTTTTCACATGCAATAATTAGGTGACTCCTTCCCTAATGATTGAGCAAAAGCAGAACATATTGAGTTTGAAATTAATTTTGAGATAGATAGACAGACAGACAGACAGACAGACACAGACAATCAGACAGACAGAGACAGACAGACAGACAGACAGACAGATAGATGATAGATAGATAGATAGATAGATAGATAGATAGATAGATAGATAGATAGATAGATAGATAGATAGTGCTTTTATCTAGTGAATGTAGACTATTTACAACTGAGATTTTTGTCTCCTGGAAATTTAGACTGAGAAGTACACAGAAACATGATACTCAGATCTGCTGAACTTTTTGTACTCATTTCTTGCTGCCTAAATTCAAGGTGGAAATGGAAAGGTCCAGTGAGAAAGATTTGGAAGAGACAAACAGAAGAGGCTGGCAAATTTTATAAGAATAACACGCTTGTAATAACTTTCCAAATCTTAACCCCTTTTCCCAACCTAGTCTCACTTGAAGATGCCATCTTCCAACAGTATATAATGTAATTCAATTTCAACTTAAGTCTAGGTGAAAACAAATCAGAAACAGAGATACTGAAAACAGTGAGTCCTGTTCAGAAATTCAAAGACAGAAAAATAACAGAAGGGGACAGAGACCACAATGCATATAAGTGGTGGAGAAGATCTGGAAATAAAGGAAGGGATTATCCCTCACCTACTGTGAACTTGCTTAAAAAGCAGCTGTTTTTCTGCTTTAACATTTCAATTTAATATTCCTTTTAGAAAAGATTCCTTATGAAGATTGCATATACTCATAATGGTACTAGTTTTGGTGGATTATTATAAAATAATATTACTGCAATTACAAATAACTGAAATATATTTAAATAGAAGTTGTGTATATACAATCCATTCATGTTTCCTCTTTGAAAACAAATGGGGAAATGGGGGAAGAAGGAAGCAAAAGAGGAACTTGTTTATGGTTCCTCTTCTAGTCATCCAAACAAAATACTCACTATTTGAATGGAAGCAACTGCCATCTTATTTGTAGTAAAATCCCAGAACCTCAGCAAGTTTATATATGTTTGCCATTGGCTCATTTATTTAATCAATTAAGTATTTATTATCAATTTTATTGTGAATAATCCAAGCCTAGGTATGATGCTCACCATATTCCTAATAAGTCAATTCAAGCAGGTAAGGTAAAATGTGATGTTACTCTAAGGAAATGATAACCTAGCTAGTGTGCATCATATTTGCAAAGAGTTAGGCAAACCCAGATGCAAATTCATGTTTTTCTTCTTTGACCTTCAGCTTTCTTATTTGCAAAGAACATCTATCTGAACGTGCTGCAATGTTAACTAAACATTAAAAATAAAGTGCTTAAAAGAATAAATTGGAATTACTAATGCCTTAATTATAAACCAAGGGCAAATACTTTGAGAAAAACAAAACTCTGTATATATGTGAAGAAAGAATGCTTCCAGACAGAATTCCCTTCCTATTCTTTTTTACCTTTTAAAGCATTTTGAAAGCAGTTGCTAAGAGTTCAAGTAGTTTTTGTTTAGGAAGGACTTTATCCCCAGATGGAAAAGGAAAATACAGTCAACTTGAAAAATATGAGCCAAAGTTTCCATCTATTTTTAACAGGTATGCAGGATATTATGAGACATTTTATTTCTAGGACCATGCATCTTGGTGAACTTGCAGACTTTATATGCTATGGGATTTTGTCACACAGTGTGTACTAGAACTCTACTCAAATATGAGCATCTTGAGAAACATGAGATGCTTCCTTTCCACAGCTCTAAATTTCTTCCATGGTAGAATGGAAATGATAGCTACATTCTTAATTTGCTTTCTATTTCTATAGTGAAAGACCTCAATGTTGATATCGAATAATGAAAAGAAGTTTTATTTGGCTTTTGATTTGGATGAATGAAAGGCAAAGAATATTTTGTCAAATTAGCCTTTTTTTTTTACTGTTACAGCATGAAAAAGAAAGAGAAAGAAAATTAATTATTGAAAGTAGAGGTCATACTCAAAGATAAATCTCTGTAATACCCACAGTAATTGGAAGGATTATGAACAGGAGGGATGGGGTAGGAGGGCCACACCAGAAACAAAGAGAGAGGAGACCATGTTACAGCAGAGAAAATAGGCCTCCATCAAGGACTGCAAGTGAGTAATGAGACATCTGGCTAAGTTCACAGACTTTCCTTCCTGATCATTTACAACTGAGGGGTATGATTTCAATAGAAGGGGAGGGCATATAGTCTGGCAGATAAAAAGTAACCATTTTGCAAATGGTTGATTGACCCCTCCCTCATTGTGGTTTCCTACTTTTATTACATCTACCTTTGAATATACTCTTATAACAAGACTCTAGTTTAACAGCTTTTTATCTCTGGCCAGGGGGTGGCATCCAATACCCATCAGGATGGAGTGAAGGGCATTGCAGGAGCAGCAAAACTGCGAAAGAAAATCAACAAACCATAATCCAGAACTTCAGCGGCTCAATATCAACCACCCAGAACTAGGCCAGACTATTCTCTCAAGGGGCGGTAAGATTGTAAGAGCACAAGGATGGGAGGAGCAATGATATGCAAGATACTCCACATAAATTGGGGCCGAAGCAATCATAATTGGACTTTGCATGCCCTACGCAATGTCCAACACACTATTGACCCCACAAAGTCTAGCATTTGCTAAAGGCACCAAGATCCTTGGAGGCAAGGGATTATTACAGCCACAGTAGTGCTCCTATGCTTAAGGGGAACACAGGAAAGGGTTCAGGGAAATGCCACTGGGTCCTTGTATATCATCGGAGAGGAGGGCCCAGAGGAGAGTCTGGCATGCACATTTAAGGATTCTCCGGGGATTGGGGGGGAGGCACTAGGGAATATGAAGGGAAGGGTGAGGGGAGGGAGAGCAGGGGGGTCGGGGGGAGGAGATGGGAGGGAGGGAACCGGTGTACCTATTAAGTTTGTACGAGTGGAAATAATAATGAAAAATGTTTAAAAAAGAAAGTAGAGGTCACACTTTTATGATTGGCATTTTTATGATAATCAACTGTCCAAGGAACTAGCTCTGCCATGTAGAAAGTACTTAATCCCTCCATAGGGATGTAACAAATGGATGTTAACACTCTTAGATCCTGACTCTTATAAGCCTACCAACTCCATGGGGAGGGGTATTGCAACTACTAAAAATCCTTGAAGGTTGCCACACCATACATGAATCATAATGCCTACTTTTAGGGATTGCCAAGGACTAAAACATATGTGTCATACAGAGAACATGGCAGAATGCTTGGAAGATATCAATAAGCAATTATTATTAATTATAATTTTTCTTCAACCACCCGTTACTTTCACATTTACTTTTATGTGAGATAGCATATTCTGAAGAATAAGAGAGGGAGTAGGGCAGGTGGTTCTGTGGGTAAAACACTTGCTTTGTAAGCTTGAATTACTTGAATTTGTATGTCCATAAAAGCCAGATTCAGTAACATGAGTGTGTATAGCCATTAGGTGGCTGTAGAAAAAGGGAGGCAGAGAACCCAGCATCTCAACTAAGTAATGTAGCAATGCAAGGTTATATAGCAGTGTGAAGAGACTGGTTGATCTCAGACAAGGTGGAAAGATGAGTTAGGATACCCCAAAGTTCTATTGACTTCCACATGTGTGTTGTGAACACCCACACCTCCAGCAATACACTCATGCGTCATTTACACACACACACACACACAGACACACACACACACACACCAGATAGAATACGGTTGAACAAGTATACTCAAAGCACCATTTTATTTCCATCATACGTCATTTCTAATTGCAAAATAAAGTTAGTAATTTTTTGACCCTCTCTACATTTGTAATGTTTCTATTTTCAAGAAAAGCCATCAGAGACCAATGATTTTGCTTATCATCCATGACTTTCCTGATGTTCTCTGGGTATGTCAAAACGTCTGTCTTATTTTATTCTCATGCACTGAAAGTTAAATCTTTGAATGAAACAAAATAGAAACTAAATGAAAAGCCAAACTAATTTTCCTGAAGCAGTTACAGCTTTCACAGTGAATGATTTGGAGCTCTTCAGTGTTACTTAGTGAATGTAATCACACATATTTGTCTTGCAGAGAATTATATTGTGACATAAGCATGGTAAGCAGGACTGTTATTATATGAATTACCCTAGATTTGTTGTTTGAAATTGTAGCATACAAAAGGAAAGCATGCATGAATTTTGCTTAAAAAAGTTTCCATTATTTAATGAAATGCTATCAACATATTATTAGATAGCCAATAGGACTAAATTGAATCGTACTTGTATTTGTGTATTATTTAGCATTGAGTAAATGGTAGAAGAGAAAAACAGGCAGTTATTCAGGAGAGCAAGAGTAAAACCTATTTCACATGTGAAACAAATATTATCTTTCTTCTGTATCCTAAATGATTTATTTGAACCATATTCAGAAATTCTGTTTCTTCAATGCCTTTCTTACAATGTCCAATATACATGTGTGAATGCATATAATTTACATATGTATCATGTACCTATTTATACATACAGATATGTCTTTTGGGAAGAGCTGGAAATGAGTGAAGGAAAAATGATAATTAGAAAAAAAGTATTAAGATTTACATAAAAGCTACAATTCCATAAGAAAGGGCTTCTGTTCTGTTCCAAGATCATTGGGAAAGGTTATTCAAGGATATCTTGGAACTGAACTTCAGACTGCTTTCTGCACAATCATCATGTTCACCAATGTACAAAATATGTACTAACAAAATGAATCATGGAAATTTTACTTATTTCTTTAATTTTGTGTCTTTATTTATATGCATCCATGTTTTTGTAGGTGGGTTTTCATATCTGTATGCATGCTTTTTGTTCTGTAGATACATGTACACAAATGTGAAGGCCAGAGGGCAAATTTGAATGTCATTCCTCAGGAGCTGTTCCATTATTTTTGAGATGGGGACTCTCACAGTCCTGGGACTTGTTACATAAACTAGTTTAGTTGGCCAACAAGTCCCAAGCATCTGCTTTATTCTTTTCCAAAGTTCTGGGATCACAAGCATGTTACACTTAGATATTTTGTGTGGATTATAAAAATAGAAGTCAAGTCCTTGTATTTGCACACCAAGCTTTCACTGACTAATCCCCAACTCCTGTTCATTTTATTTCTAAAAAAATTAATTCATGTAAGAAAAAGACAAGACTTAAATCCTAATAGTGATTTGAGAATATATTTGTCAAACCAAGTGAAGATATTATCATAGCCATGTTTAGTAACTCCCGATTTACCTTCTATAGAGGTTATGGTATTGCCAGTTGTTAATGCGATACTTGATAGCTAGGCCTCTAAACACAACTTTGGGGTAAGCTTTAAGTTAATGCAGGCTTCTGACCAAACCTATAGATTGTTATAATAACTGGAATTCATGAATTCATGCGGAAAGAGCTTCATTTGTGGGTGACACTATTCTCTGAGCATGTAGATAAAGAAGAGAAAGAGCATTTTGGAATGTGGAAAACACTGGTACCAAGCTGAAATGTGTTTGTCCTTGACCTCTTCTCTTGCTGAGGATATGTTGTGATGAGTTCCCTTGTCTCCTTCTGGTAACTATCTTGGCATCATGGTTCATAAGCCTACAACTGTGAGAATAAATAATACCTATTGTTTTCTTAAATTGTTTAGGTCAGGTGTTTACTACAGTAGTAAAGTTACAAAAAGGAGACAGAGTCTAAGCCAAAAGTAAATCTCCACTGTTCTACAGTAAATATATAGACTATTAGTGACTAATCCAGGCAAAGAAATTCTTACTCCACCTACTTCTAAAGTTTGCTTGGCAAAATTTGCTGAAGATGAGCATATATTATCTTCCAGTGAGCACCATCCAGGGACCAGCTCACCAAGGCATATGACAGAGACACATGCATAAAAACAGGTAATTCTGAGCTCTGTAGGGCATGCTTCTTATCTCACATTTCATTAGTCAAATGTGAATTGCATATCAAGACCAAGTGTGAACAAGTATAATCTTCACACTCTAGAGGAATGTGCTAGAAAGACAGGTGATAAACAATACAAACAAACAAAACAGGTACTTACAGCTAAAATAGATAGAATGAATTTTATGATTGAGTTTATCATAAAGACAAAATTAGAGGAGCAGAAACCTCAACTTCTAGAACAGCCACACCTCCATATTAAATGGTCTATGGCAAGATATTCCATTGAGTTTGACTCCTTACTCTCTTGACCTATGTAGTTACTCCAAGGAGATGAAATACTATGAATTCAGTGCTCTCTTCATGAATTCTGTTGTCAGTTGAAATCAACTATGTCAGACAATTAGTTGTGAATTGTCCTAAAACAAATGATAAAAGTATGGTAAGTAATACTGAGGCTGGGAAGAAGTATCAAAAGTAGAATGCTTGCTTAGCATTATGAAGTCCTTCAGTTGACTCCCCAGTTCCTCAACAAAACAAAACAAAAACAACAGCTACAAAAAACATCTCAGAAGAGTCATATTCATTATGCAAAGGATTTTTTCCAGAAGCATTGACATGCCTAGCTGAAGTTGATATGTGTCATGGTTTGAATATAAATTGTCCCCCACAGACTGATGTGTTTGAATCCTTAGTTGATGTTGATATTTGGGAAGGTTGTGGCAAGTTTATGAGGTGGAGCCTTGCTGTAGAAAGGCAAGCCACAGGGGCTGGCACTGAGGCTATTTATCTCTGCCCTATTTCTGCTATCAGATGGCTCTTGAAATTTGCAGTTAGTTCTCTCAAGCTCCATGATGTCTGTAGCGACCTAAGCCTTCTCAAGCTTCAGCCAGCCAGTCACACCCCTTCTGCCACAATGAACTGTCATCTTTCCTCTGGAAATATAAGCCAAATAAATCTCCCTTTTTCCCTTAATTTAGTTGCATGAGTATTGTCTCAAAGCAGCAGAAAGAGTAACTATGACAAGTTACACTCCTGTAGCCTAAAATCTACCCTCCATCTTTTGACATATTTTCTAGCATTCTCCATCAAGCCTCCTCCTGTTTTCTTCTTATTGCATGTTTCTTACTGGGGTGGTATTTCCCTTGATATAGTGCTTCCATGTCCCTTTGTAATGAAAGCATTGGATATGATCAGAATCTGAGAGATGATTGAGAGATAAATTAGTTGGGTTGCACCATATTTATAGGAAGAAGGTAGTTTAAGTTTCTAGTAGAAAACAAAGGGTATCTGTTTTCATAGTTTTTTGTTTTTTCATTTCTATATGATTTCAGCCTTTGCAAGGGAATGGTACCTTTAGGAAGTGAAACATTTTAGGAGAAAGGCACATCACAGGGCAGGATTTGAGTTTAGATAGCTCTGCCTTGATTCTTTTTTTTTTTTTTTTTTTTTTATTAAAAATTTAATTATACATTTTAAAAATTTTTTACCAGTTCCCTCCCTCCCCCCCCTTCCCCCCCCCCTTCCCCCAGTGCCTCCCCCCCAATTCCCAGATAGTCCTTTATTGTGTGTGCCTAACTCTCCACTGTGTCCTCCTCTCCGATGACATATAAGGACCCAGTGGCATTTCCATAAGCCCTTTCTCTTGTTCCCCTTAAGCATAAGATCACTACTATGGCTGTCAATCCCTTGCCTCCAGGGGTCTCGGTGCCCTTATCAGATGCTAGACTTTATGAGGGCAACAGTGCGCTGGACATTGCGCAGGGCATGCAAAGTTCCATTATGATTGCTTTGGCCCCAACCATTGTTGAGAATCTTGCAAATCGTTGTTCAAGAAATTATAAAACAACTGAAAGTTTCCAGTGATGAACAAAACTGATATATATTAAGCACATAGAAAATGGTTGGAAGACCTTAAAGAAAAGTTTGTAATCTTCATTTTGAATCTTATAAAAATCTGAGACAATGATTAAATAAGTAGACAAAGCCTGTTTGGGCTTGTTTTATTCTCCCACATTTTATTTTTTCCTAATCATACAAGCTCAATAGGTGTGCTGTCCTCTCCCTCCTTCCTCTCTCCTCCATCTCCTCCCCTGTCATCCCCCCTTTCACTCTCCATTCTTCCCCCCTTCCTTTCACTCCCCTCAATGCTTCCCCCTTCCTCCCTCTCATTCCAGGGGTCATCCTTTTGTGTGAATGTCAAATGCCCCTATGAGTCCTCCACCCTATTAAGGGTTCAGGACTCAGTGGAACAGCCTGGAGCCCTTCTTGGGCTCCTCATTAATATGGGAATTCTATTATGACTGTTAATCCCTTGCCTGTAAAGATCCTACTGCTTGGAGCCTTCGCTCCTGTGATCCATAATAGACTTTAGGGGGTCATTGACATGTCAGTGTTTTGGCTTGTTTTTTAAGTTCCATTTCATGCTGATGCAGATTGGTTTCAAATCTTTTAGAAGTTTTTTTTATTGGCCCTAGCAGGAAGCAAACTGCTTATGTCAGAGCCATGAAATGAAGAAGGAAGCTGAGGTACCCAATAAGCCCCTTCTGAGAACTTTCAAAATTCATCTAAAGCTATATCTCCTAAAGGTTTCTAAGCTTCTGAATAACACCACAAAGGAGTTCAAGACTTCAACATATGACCTTGATATACATTCAACACCAAAACATAACATAAAGTATGACACTGTAGCATTTTTCACCCATCTCTATCCACCTTCTACTGGATTTAGATACTGGCCCAGTTACTTTTTCTGCTGCTGTAAGATAGCACTCAGCTTCATGCAGATCTGCCTTGATTCTTATAGGAGTCTGCTCTTGCAGTCTGCTGCTTGTCCTGTTTGTTTATATCATGATGTCTGTGGTGACCTAAGTATCTTCTGCTCCCTGCCATGTCCTCTCTTCCAGCTCCCCTTTGGAGCTATAAGACAAATAAATCTCCTTTTCCCCCCTTAAGTTGCATGAAGCTGAGTGCTATCTTAGAGCAGCAGAAAAAGTAACTGGGCCAGTATCTAAATCCAGTAGAAGGTGGATAGAGATGGGTGAAAAATGCTACAGTGTCATACTTTATGTTATGTTTTGGTGTTGAATGTATATCAAGGTCATATGTTGAAGTCTTGAACTCCTTTGTGGTGTTATTCAGAAGCTTAGAAACCTTTAGGAGATATAGCTTTAGATGAATTTTGAAAGTTCTCAGAAGGGGCTTATTGGGTACCTCAGCTTCCTTCTTCATTTCATGGCTCTGACATAAGCAGTTTGCTTCCTGCTAGGGCCAATAAAAAAAACTTCTAAAAGATTTGAAACCAATCTGCATCAGCATGAAATGGAACTTAAAAAACAAGCCAAAACACTGACATGTCAATGACCCCCTAAAGTCTATTATGGATCACAGGAGCGAAGGCTCCAAGCAGTAGGATCTTTACAGGCAAGGGATTAACAGTCATAATAGAATTCCCATATTAATGAGGAGCCCAAGAAGGGCTCCAGGCTGTTCCACTGAGTCCTGAACCCTTAATAGGGTGGAGGACTCATAGGGGCATTTGACATTCACACAAAAGGATGACCCCTGGAATGAGAGGGAGGAAGGGGGAAGCATTGAGGGGAGTGAAAGGAAGGGGGGAAGAATGGAGAGTGAAAGGGGGGATGACAGGGGAGGAGATGGAGGAGAGAGGAAGGAGGGAGAGGACAGCACACCTATTGAGCTTGTATGATTAGGAAAAAAATAAAATGTGGGAGAATAAAACAAGCCCAAACAGGCTTTGTCTACTTATTTAATCATTGTCTCAGATTTTTATAAGATTCAAAATGAAGATTACAAACTTTTCTTTAAGGTCTTCCAACCATTTTCTATGTGCTTAATATATATCAGTTTTGTTCATCACTGGAAACTTTCAGTTGTTTTATAATTTCTTGAACAATGTTTAAAATAAGTAGATAAGTAGCAAACAGTATTCCTAGGCTTGAAAAAATATTATGCATTTTCATTTTTTATTCCTATTAGATACTTCATAGAAAATACATATTTTAATTATGGTAAGAGATCATCCTGAAATGGAAGATGAATATCAATTTTAGCAGGTAAGCTTATTTATATTTGTGCCAAATAATTTGAGTAAACAATTTATTGCAGTTACATTCAGGAGGAGGATTCAATCATTTTCACTATTATAATAGAAAGTAGATGAAAATGAGTATTAATTTCTGTAAATTTATGTGAAATACAATAGATTCCATATGTAAAGTTTGGACTGGCTGCTTTGTGAATTGATTTTTTTAAACTAACCTATTCTGTTGAGAAACAGCACTGTCACATGATACCTTAAAGATAGAAACACTATTTAATATGTTCTCTTGGGGGTTTGCATGAATAAACTGGGTAAAGTAAAGTAGAAATATTATTTCCTATTTTGACACCAACAAAGTATAATTTAGATAGGGCATCCTGACAACGATATAAAATGATGTTGTTTTTGAAAAAAAAATACCTTTTATATATAGACTTTTTCCATGATTTGTTCATCTATAATAACTTTTCTATTTCTATAGTTTTATTAAAATATGTTTGTCTTTCTTTTTAAACATACATTTCTGGATAAGTAATTTTAGAAGACACATTTTTCAGCACTGTGTTAAGACAATTTTCTGCTGCTTAATTTAAATATATTTCAAAAAACATCTGAAATTCTATCAAATGATCTCTTGAAGATATGAAACTTTAGTAAAAAGTGATACAAACTGTTGCCGAATTCCCCTGTATGGTTCCTCTATTGGGACATGTCTGGGGCATGTCTGAACTTGTTCAGGCTTGTCTGTAGCTAGACCTCCTGGATTTGGGAGCCTGGGCTAGGGCTTCCCTGAATCAATAGTGCCACAACAAACTTTTTATAGACTTCCACTCTTAAGCTATGTGACCTTGAACATGTTCTTGGATAGCTGTGTGTCTTAGTTTCTCCATCCATGGAATAAAAATCAGGGTCCAATATTTTCTGTGCAGATTATATGATTTGACATGTATAAAAGACTTAGAACATGAACTAATACATAGTAAGAACAATAAAAAGCTAATTTCTGTGGTTATCATTGCTCCATTTTGTACAAGGTGGCAATATTTGGGTGAGGATCAATGAAAGCAGTGTCTTTTGTGATTTTTAAATTGAACAAATGAAATGTCACAAAAGGAAGATACAAAACTGCTTTCAGGAAAAATGGACAAAAGTTATAATTAAGAAGTAAATCAACCATATGTCAGTAAATTAAAGTTGGGCATATATACATTAGGTGTTCATAATTGTAGGAAAATAGAACAAAATCTAGATTTAGAATGCTAAATAACTGTGTAGAAAATGATGTGAGGATTCCTACTCAGCAAATACAAAAGATGAGTCTGCATTTATTTGATCTTTTCTGCAATTATGAATAGGAAATGAACAGGAAATGGTAAAAAGTACTGATTCTCACTTGTATATACAGAAAGAGAAACAGTTATTGATCCATTTAAGTCTATGTTCAGCACAAGTACTTCCAGTTGAAAGGATATTATGACCTGTAATGTTTACAGTTGGAGTTTCTTGTCATTCCATGTTTTTACCTGTAGCTTCAAGCTGAATTTACTGTCTTGAGCATAGGATATCATGATCAAGATTTCGATGACATTGAATTCTGTGGTGTCATAATTATACACAGATGTCAAATCTGATGGTTGAGGGTTTGAGCTCTGGGTACATTTGTAAAAAACTAGGGATTGAGTAAGGCCTAGAATAAGCCTGTGGGGGATTTTATGATTGATGGGGAAGATTCAGTTCATTGTGGGTGAGACTAATCCCTAAGCAGGTGAATAAGATGAAGAAATTGTTTGAGAAATTTGGCGTCCTTTGGTATACTTGGCCAGACATGATAGTCTGGCAAGTAGGAACTGTCCCTCTCTCAATAGTCCTGTGGTTGTATACATACGGTGTGGCCATTTAATTGGACTCTAGTGTTGGTATGGCCATGAAAGTACTATGGATACTACTAAGGGAGAAAAGCAATCAACAGTTTCCTCAATCTTTTTTTTTTGGTCATCAATCAAGCTTTTAATGAAAAGATCATAAAATAACAGTTTCTCATCACTGTACATTAAGACTGCACACTTCTGAATGGAGAGATCAGCTGTGGGTAAATCACTCTTATGACACTGAGGGGCGACACACCTGCAGCTCCAACCTGAATGGATCTAAACTTTTAAGAGAAGTAAACTCAATGTGATGAGTGGCAGCAGTGATGGCCAGTACAGAAGTGCGATCCTGGTGTCCCTCCCCTGCCAGGAAGGGCAGAAAGGAGGACATGATCCCTCTTCCAGTTCCAATTAAACAGATATACCCCATCTTTTTCTGTCCCCCTCGAGGTATTTGCAAATGGACTGGGGCCCCGACCTGGGGTCCCTGGGGGAAAAGAGTGATAGGTGGAGAACAGGGAGGCTCCCCTCAGCACTTGGTCCCATGGGGCCCCACCAAGTGGAAGAGGGGGATCCTGGGAACACTCCCTGACTCAAGTGAAGTCTGTTATACAGCATTTTTGAGGTCAATAAATTACAGCAATAAATAACAAGGTGAGGTAGGGGTAGGGGTTCCTGGTAGAAAGGTATGACTGAAGCTAGGGGCATCCTAGGAAGGGGGTTCTGGGCAGCCTTAGTTCCTGCAGCTCCCACCCTTCCCCGGTTTGGAATGTCAGCCGAAGTTTCCTCAATCTTTAAAAGTGCCAAACTGTAATAGCAATTGCCCTGAAAAGAGGCAACCATCAGTAATAGTGGCATGAATGTCAAAGGGGCAATTAATAGGTTTCTGACTGTATTTAAGGCTTGCTTTCCACAAGAATCACATTCCTGGTACAGCAAACCAGAACAAAAAGGGAGGACATAGATACTAGGGGGAGTGCAAGCTATGAAGGTTTAGCTATGAAGACAGTATATTAAACTTCCTTTTAAACAACTGTCATTATATTTAAAGACTGAAGGAGCACTCAACACTCAATCTAGAAGCTTCCTTCTGTGATGGAACGTGTTTATTTCAGAAAATTACAACTGACCACAATGCAAAAAATAAATGACTGCAGACTACTTGGCCCTAAGCAAGGACATCTGAGCCATCCCTACCCAAAGGTTAAGGGAGCATTTCACAGAAGGTAAGTGATATGTGCACCAATACATGATTTGTGCCCCAGTAAGGTCTTAGATACTCTCAGATGTCGTCAAAGGCAAACAATGAAAACCAGTAGGCCACTTATGTGGAAAAAACTTGAAAACAGGGAGTCTGTCAGGGGAAAAGAAGGGTTTTAATGAGAAGAAGAGAAGAGATGGGATTGGGTATTAAGGTGTGAAAATATCATGATTTTACTACATTAATTTGTGAAAAACTAAGCTAAAAAGAATTTAAAAAGTGACTGAATTGCAACATTCATAAGCACAGCAATAGCAGATACATGGAAAAACCTCTAGATTACTTTCCTTAGAAAATAGCAATGAGATTTGTCATATTTTTCTGCATATTTTAGATCGGTTAACAACCAAGTGATTTATGGAGACAAGCTGGTTTATTTGGCTTGCAATTATCCAGTTACAGCTTAATCCAGCTTGTCAGAAGAGCTCATATCAATACTAGGGTCCAAGGGAACAGATTATATCATATTCACTGGATTTTTTGAGAGAGGGATAAACTGCTCTTGCCAGTAGCCTGCCCATGAATGCAGAAGAATGTGAGCTGCCTTAATCAGCTTTCTGATCTTATCTACCTGTTTAGATAATAGTTTCATCCTCTGTTGACTGGGCCCTCCCCATCAACTAGATAATCTCTTGCAGGCTTGCCTGAGATTTACTTGAATTGCTAATTCTTCATGGATGTGCCTAGACCTGGAACCTTCACTTGTGGTGTTGATACCTGTATTTAACTATCACATCACAGGACTCTTGGTGATTTAAGAGATAAAATTAAAAGTAGGTAATTTGGAGCAAAAAGGTGACACAGTCCCTAATACGTCAACAGTAAGCAACTGCTACCGTTTGCTTCATACTTTATAACCCGTACTTTCGATTCTAGTTATTTTTTTTGGATAATAATAAAGAAAACACCTACCAATAAATCCTAAAGGGTGGGGAATGCTAAACAGCAAAACTTCTGCCACTTTGTTTGGCAGTAAATCCAGATGATGAATTGCTGAGACAGCTGTCTGGGAATGGCAGGAAGCAGATTGCTGTTGCCTGCTCAACATGTCAGAAGTATATTTGCTACTTTGAATATTTGAAGTATGAATGTCAATTGAATGCAGGCAAAGAAAGTGCTATTGATCACTTTGGGTGTAAATTTAATGTCCTTATAATACCAATAATACCACTTTGGAAATATTTGAGAACATTTAGGTGACGAGTGACCTGGAGTACACTGGAGGACTGAATACACCAGTGCAACATTCTCATGGAGGACACAAACTTTTCATTCATGATTTTCACTGTCACCTAAAAACAATACATAATCAAATCATGATACTGTGAACATATATTTGTTCAATGTTCACCATGGAAGATGTCCAAGGACCAGGATTAATTAATACATTGAATAAGTAAGTGTACTGACTGAATAATAATCATCATGAAAAGCCATACAAAGTTAAAATAAACTTTCATTCTTATATGGCAAGGACTAGTATATACTTTAATGTATACAGAAGCTAACATATTTAAAGGTCAATAGTTAAGAAAGCTAGGAAGTAAGAGACAAGGGTTGGGTGTGTTGTAAGATGAAATTAAGGAAGGTTTTTCACTGATATCATTGTTCATCAGTGGCATTAGTACACAGGATAAAATTAATACTTTTCTCTTATGTACCTGACTGGTACTGGACAAATCCAAAAATAGCTCTATGTCTTCAAACACTACATTGTATAATGGAAACTAAAACCTAGTACCATTACATTAGGGAATATGTGTACAGTGGTGACTACAATGTACAGAGTCCTAATTCATTGAATGTAGTTTCTTAACAACAAAGCCATCTTTAAGAACATGTAATAAATAAAAAGATGTGTTTTCTGTTGGAAAGTATCAGTAAGATTTTTTTTCCTGTCCTGTGATTCATTGAACAATGCTTTCATCTCTCCTACATAGATATCTGCTGTTAACAAAAATATCATTTATTTAAATCCACAAACAAAATGGAAAGAAAAGCAGATGTACATAGGCAATGATTGTAAGAAACAGACCTTAATTTGGAACACAAAGATGAAGCAAATAATGGATAGAATTATTCCTTATTTGGGAAAGAAAAGAAATGGCTATAATTTGGAAAATTATAGAAAATATGGAAAATTTTGGAAAAGCAAAAAGACACACACAAGTAAATGCTTTCCACAAAATAGAAATGATTCTTATTCTGATTCCACATATGAGTATTTGGAAAAATAAACAGCAAAAATCATCATTTTCAATATAGCACCAAAGATAAGCTATAAAAGCATGACTCACATTGAATTCAGCTGATGCTAAACAAGGAAAACATGACATTAAAATCCATGGTACATATGACATGTTGGGCACAGGAAAGTACAGAACAAAATCATTGTGAATTATCCTAGGTAGAATCAATCAAGTGTGTAGATGGATAACTTAATAAGAATCAGCAAGAAAAAAATGCAACTTAGGCACATAAACAAGATCCATTTCACAGAATTCAACAGGACACACAGGAGAAAGATTGAGGATAGTGAGTAGACAGGTCCTTTATCAATCTTGCATGACTGAAAGAAGGGAACACTTGGGAGGATGGCTGCATGTAGAAGGTAAAGCTATATTACAAACAGACTCTGGCCAGCAACGCCAGAGAAAGAATGTGATCACAGGAAAAGCTGACCTGCCTAAAATCCGGAGTGAGGACATGACTATGGGCAAAGCCATGATTGCCTTGTTTTTCCAGACAAATTGGTTATATTTAGTTTACTTTCTTATACAGTGAATTAAATGCTTTGAAAGTTCACCATCTCTTCATTCCCTTGTCATTGTAGTTTTATAATGACTATTAATTTGTTCATCTATAAAACAAATTCACATGGGCCAAGTGGTTGCTGCTGAACCTCTACCTGACTCAGCAAACCACCTGATCTCACATTTTCTGTATATGTTTTTGTTTTTTTTCTCTTCATTCTTGTACCATTCCCAACAGCGAAATGCTGCAAGAGCCACAGAAAACACTGCTGCTAAAGAAAACTACGAAGATCCATGCAAACTTTTGATTTCTGGAGAAAAATAGTTTGATGCCTCTAGAAGCTGAACAGCAAAGTCTATAATCCTCAACCTTCAGGTGAAGATTAAAAAGTACCTGGAGAAGATTTTTCTTCAAATTTGCTATGTTCTTTTTAATGAGATTTTAAAATTCATTATATATGCTATATATTCATATACATGATATTGTGCCACGTAACCATCCACTAAGCAGAATCCTTTCTTTACTCCCTACCATTCCTTTCTCTCTCATCCCATCATGTAAGTCGACATTGCTGATCTAGATAATCTCACATTGATTTTCATGTCTAAATGTGAGATTTTGTGAGTTTATGAAAACCAGCTTTAATTTATGACAGAAAACATGCAATACAGGGAAATTTGCAGAAGAGGGGGCAGTAAGATTGTAAGAGCCTAAAGATGAGGAGGAGCAATGACATGCAAGATACTCCACACCAGTTAAGTAATCATAATAGAACTTTGCATACCTGCACAATGACCAACATATCATTGACCCCTTAAAGTCTAGCATGGATCACAGGCACTAGGATCCTTAGAGGCAAGGGATTAACAGCCACAATAGTGTTCCTATACTAAATGGGAACACAAGAAAGGGCTCTAGGCAATGCTACTGATTCCTTACAGCTCATTAGAAGAAGACCCAGAGGGAAGTTTGACATGCACAGTAAAGGATGTTTCAGGAATAGGGGGAGAAGAGGGCACTGGGAGAAAGGGAGGGAAGGGGGAAAGAAGGAGAAAAAGGGGGGAGGGAGCAAGGGAATCCAGGGAGGGGTGGAAGGAGGGAGGGGAATGGGATACCTATCAAGTTTGTATGAGTGGAAAAAAAAGACTGATTTAATTTAGTTATTTCAGTCGTCTCCATTTGCATCCATTTCCCTGACAACAGCAGAATTTTTTTGTGGTTGAAAAAAATCCCATTGCGTATACATACCACATATTATTTATCCATTCCTGCTATTAGATACCATAATAAGAATAGAAAAGTGGGGGGTGGGGTACAGAACATCTAGGAGCTGTGGGAAAATTTTGGACTATTTAATGCATAGTCATTAGAATCTCATGAGGAAAAAGAGTCATAATGAAGAAGAAATATATTTTTAAAAATTCAAATTTTGTAAGATGTAATGGTATTAAGTCTCCTAGCTGATGACTTTATAGAATCTAATATAAGATTCATTCTTGAATATAAACACCAAATATATTATGTACTAATTTTAGTAAGCAAAACAGATGAAGCAACCTGGGAACATCCAGAAGAATACAAGGAAAATAAATACAGAGAGGAGAAATAAAAATCACACAACAAAATAGTATCACAGAATGATGCTTTTAAAGTGCACAAGGAAAATGAAAATAAAAGACTCCAAGTAGTAACTGCCAGTCTAGACTGATCCTATCAGAGGAAATATCTACAGAAATTGAAAGTAAATCTATGAATTTTAAATGGAATGGATAGAACAAAATGGATAGAACTCTTTACTATCATATCAGCATATTATGAACTATTAAAGATATCTTTACAATCAAGGATTACATTTTCTCACAAATTTTGAATCTGTAAAAAGAGATGAACATGGCTGGAAATGATAAGAGAGCCAGGTGATAATGTTGTGATTATGAGAGAATAAAAATTTGCATACTAGACAAAAGACAACTACTTTTTTCACTCTCAAAAAGATTAGAATAAACACTTTCAGCAAATATATACATAACATATATGTTAATTGATCACAGACATTGTGAACTATGCATTGTAATTACTTTTATTACATAATTATGTGACAGAAAATAATTATATGTCAATTCTATATATTAGTAATCACAGAAAAGATGCCCAATTATTAACTTGTAAAAATATGGAAATATGACCAGACAGATGGAGACATGTGCCAATGGTTCCAGTTACTTTTGCAGCTAAAGTAGGAGGATTATTTATATCCAGTAATAAGAAGGCCATTTGGACAATGCAGGATTATTCCCTCTAAAATTAGCTAATCAATTAATCAATCAATCAACAAAATGCTACATTCCTACAAGAGTAACTAAAATTAAAAAAAGATGATAATTCCAAGATCCCACTCTTGCATTTTTCCTCAAGATAAATAAAGACACATAACTATCATCATAAAAATATTTATTCTCGAATTCCAGTATCTCATAATATCCAAATTACCTATATACTCTACAGCTAAAATATGAGTAAATATAATTTGGAGAATCCACGGAATATTGCAGAGTATTCATCAGCAATAAGGTATGATGAACAATATAAAATCAATCACTCATGCAGCAACGTGGATGAGTCATCAGTGCTTTCAAGTGAAGGAGTTCTATTTGAAAGTCTATACACTGTGTCATTCTGCTTGGTGACATTCTACAGTTTAAGGAGTAACTACAGAATAGAAACCAGTGATCTGCAGGTGGACAATGTTTGAGGAACATTTACTAAAAAGGCATGTAGGGGGTTTAGTCACTTATGGGACTGAAATAAATCTGGCTGTAGCTTTTGGTTACTTAATATTATATGTTTGCAAAACTTCATACAATGTTATCTTTGCGCCTGTACATAAATTTTGCATCATTGAATTGCAAATGATACTCTAACCAAATGCTAATTGTCCTATATGGAAATCATGCATCATGGATGTAATTTTTAATTTCCCATTGTTCTCTTCACATTTTGTGGCTATACATCTCAGTACACATGTACCTTTGTATCAATTTGCAGAAAATATTATGAAATATGTGAAAGGACATATTGAGAAGAGTTTGGGACTGGAATGTGAAAGTACTAAGTGTTCCCTCTTTATAGAATGCTTAGAGGAGAAAGATAAGCAAGGGACTCTACTTCCTAATATGCTAATGATGTCATAGACATTGTGAAAGTCAAAATTCTAATCTCTGAATTTTTTTCCACTTGGTTCATATAAATAATTTACTGTTAAGAAAATTTTAACATGTAATCTTATGGAAAAATATCATATAAGGTAAGGTATAAAAGATCTTATGTGTGGATTAAAATGCTTACTTTATTAGAATCAGTTACACAGTTTTGAAAAATTCAGACAAACCTTGTATTATATCCGAAATGGATAGAAAAATTATCCATGCTTTGTAATGCTCCCTCAAGACTTGCATCTTAATAATGGTTAAGATTTAAATTTTATGTATATGATTCTGTCATTCTATCATTTGTGCTATTTCAATAACATTAGAAATTCTAAAAGAATTGTCCAGTTGGATTACAGATTTTTGTCACAATGTTGCTTTAATATTACCACTTAAATAAAAATGCATCTAGTTCAATCCAGCTGGTCACGCATGTAGGAGTTTTTAAATTTTTTTTCATTGATATCCAAAGGTACATCAGTCTCCTGATTGCTTGGCTTGCCAGTGTGATTTTTACAAGGACTTGTGTTCTTTATGTGCCTGTGCTCTGCCATTTTAGTGTTTGCTTCAGTCTCAGGCTGGTACCAGAAGATTGAAATTTTCCAGCTCTGTCATCCAAGCAGCTTCTAGAAGAAGAAATATTTACAGTGACTTGCTAAGAATACTGATGAAAGTTTTTCAGTAGCTCTCAGCAGATTTCTGCTCTCCACTCATCTGCCATATTTAGGTTGCATGCTCAGAAGGAGAATGGAATTAACATTTCAGCAGTCAGATGTAGTCCTGGTAAGAGATACAGTGTCACTTTTTCCTGCTGAATTAAGAGAGATTAACAAAGAAAGAGTCGATGTTATGTGGACATGAAGAATGAACTATGACCTACTACCCAATATGAAAAGGAGGTGAACTATGTAATAGAGTTTTGGACCCAAATGTAGTGCAGAAATTTCAAAACATGATTTAATAAACAAGTACCATGACAAAGTGCCTTGCTTTGAAATGTTAGCCTATGAAGTAAGCGCTGTTAAAAGATTTGTATATTTACAGTAAAAAAAAGAGAGAAACCTGTATCATTTGTTCATCCTCTTCTAATCCTTCCAAGAATCAGCCAGAGCCAGGTATATTATTCTGTGCAATTCATGTAATTCCAATATACAGACTCTTGTGCTAGACATCTATCACTTACCATAAAATATTCAGGATTTATTCATGCTGTACTATGTATCAATGTTTAACATTGTTATGCCTGAGCAAATTTCTGATTATTTGATATGTTTTATTTTATTTACCATTCAGCAGTTGATGAACACTTTAATTGCTTCTACTTTTATACATTGTGAATGATGTTCTTTAAATTACTTTCATTTGTTGTATGTTACATGAACATATTAGCAGATTAACATTCCTATGCATTTATGTGTACAGTCCAGAGTTAAACCTTTCTTTCTTCTTTAATCATTTTCCACCTTTCTTTGTGAGAAAACGCTTCCAACAGAAACTTTGATTCACTGCTTGACTAGACAAGCTAGCTGCATTGTCTCCTGGGTCTCCCTGTCTCTACCTCTGAGCCCTGGGAATACCAGGTCCATTCTCATAATGTGCTACAAATAACGTATGTCTGAACACTCTCCCCAACCCTACTTCTTTCTCATGCTTTTGTGATTATCAAAGGTACATCTTTTGGCAACGCTATGTTCTCATTCCACTTCAAATATATCTGGAAATGAAATTATAAGGTTAAATGACATTAAAATCAACTTTTGTAGGAATTTCAATGTTTTCCCTGGTAGGTGAAACTTTAATACCATTATTTCCCTATAACCTTTTCAATACTTAATATCTTTTGTATTGATAATAATCATCTTAAGACACTAGACAGTACTATATTTTGGTTTTTATTTCATTTTCCTGGAGGCAAAAATATGATAGTAGTCTTCTTACATGCATAAAAAATATTTGGACATGTTTTTTAATGGAAAACCTTACTTCTTTTGTAATTGGGTAACCTAAATATTTTTTATTGATCTTTAAGAATTCTTTGTATGATCCAGAAACAAGTTCCTCAAAAAATAGGCATGGGATTTTCAAACATCAATTCTTTATGCATTCTTTATGCATCTTAATTTCATTCTCCATATTGTATTTGAACTGTTTTCATTGTGAAGAAGTTCAATTTATATATTTTTCTTTTTTGCTATGCATTTGGCACCAGATGTACAAATCTATGGTAAAGTCAGAGACTGTGAAATTTTTAAGTTCTACTGAACTTTCTATTGTGCCAATGTCACATCCTATCTGAAGATTACTGAAAGTTTGTATTTAGTATTGAATAAAGAATGCTTTCTATTTTTCAAGTTAGTTTTGACTTCAGAGTTCCTTTGGTTCTCATACTGATTCTGAGGTGATTAGTGTTTATTGCAAAGCATCCCATAGACATTTTGAATGCACATGACCTTGAATTTGATGAATATTACCACCTAAATACTCTATTTTTCAGTGCATGAAAATGAGATCTATTTCTATTTATTTGTATTTTAAATTTCTGTTGATAATAGTTGATAAAATAGTCATACCTTTCCATATTGCCTTTAAGTATTTTATTCTTTGATGCCTTTTAAATAGTAATTTTTTAATTTCCTTCTCACATTTTTCATTATCAGTGCTTTAAGACACATGTATTGAATTTTGATTTTCTTTGTGCAATCTTGCAAAACAAGTTTATTAATTAGTGGTGTTTCCAGTGCATTTCTCAGGACAATGTATAATAAAATGCCATCTGTGAATGAACAGAGACAGTTTTATGACTTCCTTTGCCATCTGTGTGTCTTTCCTCTCTCCTGCTTGTGTGCTATGTCTGAAACCTCCAGTGCAACAATGCAAAGAAATTCCCAATATGAGCAACTTTGGTCTGTTTCTGAGCTTAGGGAAAGGCATTCAGTCATTCACATTGTGTTAGGTAAGATGTGGTATTCTCTGTGCATCTTCATGTACACATATGTAAACCTGTACTTTATTTCTTTCAATTGAGGGTACTCTCTTCCTAATACATTGAACATTTTTATTAGGAACATATTTTGATTTCATCAATAATTTTCTGCATATTTTGATGAGCATGGCTGCTCACTTACTTTTATGAGATGCATTCATTAATTAGTGAATTGAGTCCAACTAATATTTCTTAGATAAATACTACTTGCTAATCATTTTGATTTGCTCTTGTATCAGTAAACACAATTTACTGATAGTGTTGAGACTTTTTGTTCCTATATTCAAAAATATTTTGATCCACAATTTTATTTTCTTGTTATAGATTCATTTATCTTCTTAATTAAAATACTGTTGTTCTCAAAGAATGACTTTCCATGAATTTGTGAAGAATGGAAAGTAATTTTCTTTTAAATTTATGTTTGGATTCAACATTGCAGACTTGAAACCCAGAATTTTATTTCTGCTAGTATTTTTTTCTATCTATTCAGTCTATATTTCTCACAAGTTTTCAGATTTTTGAGTCTTCTTGACTCAGGGTCAAAAGTTCATAACATTCTAAGAATTTGTTCCATTTCATCTAAAGTATCTAACCTGAAATAAAGTTTCTTTCCCACTGAGCTAGAAATAGGGGTGGATGGAGGGAGGAGCAAGGTCATGATTCAAATGTCACAGATTTTCACTCTTGCTACCCAATTTTTATAGATTTTCTTATGTAACTTCATCTGCTTTTCTATGTGCCTTCAGAATAGTTCGGGATATTTTTAAACACTTGGGTTTTGATCACTTTTGCTAGAGCTGCATTTTATGGAGGTGAAAGTCTGTGGATTCTGTCACTCTGCTATCCTGGAAGAATAAATTTTATTGTAGTTTACTTTGAGCATAACATGTATCTGTTTCTAAGTCTCCATGGATTCATCATATATTCAGTGATCTTTTAAAGTCCATTTGAATTACTATTTACAATAGACTGTTGTCAGAGTTTGATCTGTTACACTATTTATATGGGTTCATTTTCAAGAGCGTCTATACTTCTGACTATCAAGCAAACAGCAAAACCTCTGGTTTCATTAAATTTCTCATCAAAATATGCTCTATCCTCTCATTGTTCCCACACAAACAGTTTTCTGCATCTGTTCCTCAAGAGACCCATGGTTTTAATTAATTAACTGTTTCAGTTGTTATAACCCAGCATCCTAAGCTAGATTATTAACCAATGAAAATTTATTTTTCAAAGTTCTGGAGTCTAGTTCAAGATCTGGGCAATTACCTACATATCTGGGGAAAGCATTCTTCTGGAATTGTGAAATGACCTTTTGTATTGTGTTTTCTCATGGCCTTGTCTCAGTGTGCATGCACAAGCATGCTTGTGTGTGTGTGTGTGTGTGTGTGCATGTGTAGAGAAGAGAGCAATGTGGACTCTCATGCATCCTATTGTACTAACACTAGAATGTTATGTCAAGATCACAAATCTATGATATTCTTTCATTCTAGTTATTTCCTTAGACAAATTATTTCCAAATGCAGTCTCAATATAAACAAATTCTGAAGAATTCAAATATTTGGTTCATAACAATGTTTGGAATTTTAGTATTGTGTTCTAGAACTTCATACTAACTTCCTTATTTTTAGAAAATAATGAATAAAAGAAGTACCATTCTTCACTATTCAATTCATGGTTTCAATTTAACTCTCATTTTACTTTTTTATACACTGACCTAAAATCTAATTTTATGTAATTATTTTCTAATTAACCCTTCTAACATTCCTTAATTTTATAAATTGATTCTCCACACTAACTAAAGAATTTCTAATGTGATATTAGAACTGATGGGAATATAAAATACTACCAAAGGTATAATTCTTCATTACTTTAAGTCAACAATCATGTTTGGAACTTACTTTTGCATCTGAAATACATTTTTGCTTGTCTCTTAACCCGAATTTTTCTCTTGTCCTTGTGACAATGTGCCACTGTTAAATCTTGAAACACCTGAAAACTTTGAGTGCATGATAGCCATTAATCTCACATGATTAAAGCAGAATAGCATTTGATCATTATTTTCACCATCAAAAACAACTATTATAATACAAAAAGAGATTTCAGTCTTTACCAACTCAGTCATAGAAGACAGTGGACTAGGATATTCAAACTAATTTGTAAATAATTTATGTTTCATTAAAAATTTTTGTGAAAACATTGCAATTTTTTTCAATTTATCAATGTTTCTTCATGTCATGATCTTGTTTTCTTACTACCATCATTCCATGTTGTCTTTTTGCAAAAAAGGAAAATGACCCAAATACATATTGGAGAAAAAAATGAATATCCCTTTGTAAGTTCCCCAATCATTATTATAAATGTTCATGTGGAAAAACTTTTTAAGAAAAACTTTCAGTATGATCAAGGTTAAGCTTTGAAATTAAGAGGATACACTCATGTGCTTGATTAACAGTGCATAGTTGTTTACTAAATATTTTAGATATTTTCTTCAATGAAAGGTGGCAGTCAAAAGAACAGTTCTTTCATGACTTACACTTTGGATAAGTGTTTTTATCATGAATTCATGTAACTGTCTTTTAAAAATAAATATTGAATAAAGTCTTACTATAAAAGTAGATTCAAAGGTAGATGGGATAAGAGTAGGAGACCACGGTAAGCGGAGGGTCAGTCTCCCATTTGGAGGATGGTTACTATCCATCTGCTAGTCTCTATGCCTTCCCTGACTGGTAAGATCAAATCCTTTCAGTTGCCAGTGACCAGGAAGGAAAGTCTGTGAGCTTAACCAGATGTCTCATTACTTACTTGCAGTCCTTGATGGTGGCCTATTTTCTCTGCTGTAGCATGATCCCCTCTCTCCTTGTTTCTGGCGGGGCCCTCCTTCCCCTTCCCTCCTGTTTATAATCTTTGCAATTACTGTAGGTATTACAGAGAATAATCTCTGAGCATGTCACTAACTGGGTTTAGTACTAGGATCCACCTATCATGGAGTACATACGGAGCTGAATTTTCTGTGTCTGGGATACTTTGCTCAGTATAATTTTTTCTAATTCCATCCATTTCCCAGGAAATTTTATTAATTCATCTTTTTTTGATGGCTGAGTAGTATTCCACTGTATATTTTAAGAGCCTCTTATTTCTGGCTAGGAGGAGACATCCAATACCAATCAGGATAGAGCCAAGGGCGATGCAGGAACAGCAAAACAGAAAAAAAAAAACAATTCAGAACATCAGAGACCCTACATTAATCACCAGGAACCAGGCCAGCCTAATGTCTCCCCATCCTAAAGCTCAGAGAAATTTGCAGAAGAGGAGACGGTAAGGTTGTAAGAGCCTAAAGATGGGGAGAAGCAATGATATGCAAGATACTTCACACCAGTTAGGACCGAAGTAACCATAATAAAACTTTGTATGACCTGCATAATGACCAGCATAACATTGATTCCCCAAAGTCTAGCATGGATCACAGAAACTAGGATCCTTAGAAGCGAGGGATTAACAGCCACAATAGTGTTCCTATACTAAAGGGAAACACAAAAAAGAGCTCTAGACAATGTCACTGAGTCCTTACACCTCATCAGAAGAGGAGGATCCAGAGGAAAGTTTGACATGCACAGAAAAGGATGCTCCAGGAATTGGGGGAGGGGGGCTGGGAGAAAGGGAAGGGTGGAAGGAAGAGGAAAACGGGGGAAGAAACAAGGGGATCTGGGGAGGATGGAGGGATAGGAAAAATGTATGATGTATGAGTGGGAAAATTAATTAATTAAAATAAATAAATATTGAAAAGCAGATAATGATCAAGTTGCTGCATAATCTATATTTGAAGGAAGTGTTGTTCCATCAGACTTTCCCATGAAACTATTGAATTTTATTTATTCATTTATCTATCTATCTATCTATCTATCTATCTATCTATCTATCTATCTATCTATCTATCTATCTATCTATTTCAGAAGAGTGGCTGAGGAGATGCCTCTGTAGTTAAATAAAGCAAAAGAACCCAAATTTAGATCCCTAGATCCAGTGCAAAAGATGCTATCAGCTTATACTCTAGTCCTGGAAGGATAGATAGATAGATAGATGATAGAGATAGATAGACTAGATAGACAGACAGACAGACAGACAGACAGACAGACAGACAGACAGACAGATAGATAGATAGATAGATAGATAGATAGATAGATAGATAGATAGATAGATGATAGATAGATAGATAAACAGTGCCATGGTTAGGCAGACGTGTCAACTTGACAGTTGAGGGTTTGATCTCTGGACACATTTGTGAAGAATTTGTAGTTGAGTTAAGCCCAGAATGAAACTGAAGGAAATTATCTAACTGATGGGGAAGATCCAACCTATGGTGGGTGGGAGTAGGCTGTGGAATAAATAACAGAGAGATTGAGAGAGTGATGATCCTTGTGTACACTTGGGTAGACATATTAGTCTGGCAAATAAGGATTGTCCCTCTCTCAGCCATTATGTAGAGATGGTGTGGTCAGTTCCCTTGACCCCGGTGTTGGTGCATGCTCCCCTGACAAGCTGGACTCCAGACTGTAACTGGACTATCTGTAAGAAAATAAACCCCTATTCCCTTAAGCCATTTGATCATCATTTATCAGCAACCATGCGGGTGAACTGCAAAAGATAAATAGGTAGGTAGGTAGATAGATAGATGATAGATAGATAGATAGATAGATAGATAGATAGATAGATAGATAGATGATAAATAGAAACAAACTTCTTTGAGATTTGGGATAACTTAAAGCAACTAACCAAAAAAAACATGAAAGAATCTTTGTTTCACAGAACATTGGATATTTTATTGGTTACATGATATTTAATTGGATGTTTTTGACATTATAGCACAAGTTAGTCTAGTTTCAGAACAGACATTTGGAACATTACTTACAAAAATAATCAACATGGTCTTAACAACTTTTAAAGCCTGGATGCTACACCTCATTCAGGAATATAGTCTTAATTTCTTTAGGGTAACTTTCCTTTAAGAACCTCTTTAATTTCAAATCTAGAGGTTTGCTTCTCAGACTTTTTAGTTACTTGCCTCCCCAAAGGTCTGTGTCCACATCACAGGTGGTACTTCTCCAGACTCAGTCCCTGAAGCCAACTTCTACTATCTGGGAACATGTAGTAAAGTCAAGAAAAACTCTTCAGTTTTTTCTCAAGTTAAGTAAGTACTGACTTAACCAACATTTATGTAATTAAAGGGGATTGTTCAACTGGATACATGGAAGGTATCTATTTACACCACAAAATTCTAAAACAAAGGCAAGTAGCACGAATTGAGTCTGGATTTATTTGATGAGCCATTCCTATGTGCCAGGTACTGATGGTAGAAAAGGGAATGATCACATTCCAATTTTGGAAACATCACTCCCGAGAGAGTATGAAGGATGAGCAGAAGAAAGGGAAATGAAATGGACCTTTGCAAATATCCAAATACCTTTGTGCATTTTTAGCTGCTGCAGAGTGTCTTTAACCTATAGAAATTTGCTGATGCATAGTTCTACAGATGTGGAAGTCCAATATTATTCCTTGTACTGTCTGTCCTGTGGGGGTTGAGGATATGCCATTTCATCACATTGCAAAAGGAAGAAGGAAAAAAAAAGTATAAAGGCACTGAAATTCTTTAAAAAAAAAAATACAGCAGTGCAAATGTCAAACAAAAGGGTTCTTTACTTTCTCCATATCTGTCCTCCTTTACTGGTATTGTCCCATATGGCTCCCCAAATACCATTTTGTATCTCCACTGAAATGCTAAAAAAAAATTCAGGATGAGTTTTTAATGTGTATTTGTATCAAGCCACAGCAGCACTAAAAAGAGGTATTAATAGCCTAGACTATGAAAAAGAAAGGAAAAGAAAAAGAGAAGTGTTTAGGGAAGGAGACCAAGGAGACAGCCAACAGCTTTCTGAGTCATCATGACTTTTGAATGATGTGACCATTTGGAGTAAGGACCATAGAAACAACATAACTGTATCAGCAGAGACATTTTAGAATGATGTTAATGGTTTTAGGAAATGTCAGAGAAGGAAGAACTACAGTAAGAGAGGATATAAGGTGTGTCCTAAACCAGCTGAATTTTATTCATGTACGAACAGATTTAAATAAGTGTCCATATTTTAGATGGAAAGAAACAATGTTCAAGATAAAGCACAGCAAGGAAAAAAGGGGTCAAGTACATACCTCCAGTGTAATACAAGGATTTTCTGGACTTAGAGTAAGTATTCATCCAGCAAATAGACTTATGGAAGTGAAGTCTATAAACTGAAGAGAGAAGAGAAATAATAAAAAGAAGTGAGGAAATTTTCTCATGTCAGGTAATGACAATATGAGTTTTTTTTAAAGAAGTCTTACACTCAAACCAAGGCTCTGAAAACAAGAAAAGTTACAAATACCTTTGAGAATCAGAGGCCAAGAATGACCACAGCAAGAAAGTGGTATAATCAGGAAAAATATTCATTATATAGTTAAATAGCAGAATTTTCTCTTGGTTTGGAGAATTGGCTCAGTTGATAAAGTGTATGTGATGCAAGCAAAAAGACCTGAGTTCAAGTCCTAAAGCCCACAAAGTCAGTGTGTTAGTATGAATCTAGAAGACTAGTATTCTTGGGTGAGATGCGAAGTAGACACAGTAGGATCCTTGTAAGTTGACCAGCCATTGAATTGTATATCTAGTGGTAATCAAGAGGACCTGCTTCCAACCAGATGGAGTACAAGGACTGACACCTAAGGTTGTTCTCTGACCTCCACATTTGTCCATGGCAAGTAAGCAACTTACGTGGATGCACACATGCATAAGCATGCTTACACACAGATACATACATACACACAATCATTCACACACATACATGTACACACTCATACATATACATACACATACATAGATGTTTATGTTTCCTGTTTTCTATTTAATGTGAAGCTTTCAAGGTTTGCATTTTTTTAGAAGTGAAATGATTTCACAAAGAAAATATATTCAAAATGAAAAAAATGTTTTACTTTATGTGAATTTTCCAGCTCTAAAGAGTAAACTACAGTGCTTAGAGGAATGGTACAGAGCAATTTGAAAGTGCATTAGGGATCTCAGTTTTGCTGTCAAAGCCATTATAACCCTCAAGTTAAAAAACCTTGCCAGCAAAATACTTGATGCAGTTAAAATCTTGTTCACAGACAATCACCTCTGATTTCTTTTCTTTGGCTACAATTTAAGGGTGTGAAATACTCCTTAAAGAATATTTTCTGCTATTCATAGCACTTAAAAATGAATTTATTTTCCTGTAATAATTGTGGAAGCAGATCAAGCTCTTTGTGCAAGTAAAAATTTTGAAGTTGGCATACATAATCTAACCCTTCTAGAGTGGCCTCTCCTTATGTGGGATGTCATTTTCTGCAGTTTGCTACTCACGATAAGCAATATATTGAGATATTTATTAAAAATCCAGAAATGAACAGTTCATACATTTTAAATTGTGTGTTGTTCTGAGGAAAAAGGTGAAATCTCTCCCCATCTTGTTGAGTCTGAGTTCTATCATATCCCCAGTGTTTTTCCGACCTGTCCCTTAAATTCTTTATAATTTTCATGGTTTCCAAATCAACTGTTGTGTTATTACAGTGCTTATGTTTAAGTCATCCTCACTTGATTTAAATATGGCTATAAAATGATAGAAATGCAATCCAGGCTCTCTTTGTGTCTATGTAACAACAGGGTACATGGTAGAAAGTGTAGTGCATAATATGAGATTAGTTCCAACATGCAATTGAAAGTATCCACTGAGAATCTCATGGAAGGACCACTGTAGATTATATGAAATATCCTACTTTTGGCATGATACTAGAATTCTTCTACAGTGATCATGTTTCTCAGTTTGGTCCTAAGAGTGTGCTAACAATGTGCACAAAACAATGCTTTTCTTTAACAAGGAAGAAAAGAAACTAGCTCAACATACACTTTTGTTCACTCTGTGTAGCCACATAAAACTGAGACTATTCATTAACCTGTATCCTAAAAGAAGAAATGACTTAAATATGAAACTGATGGTCAGAGAAGGTTGTTATAGAGACTTTGTAAAGAAAATAATAGGAAATGGGAATAAAGGAACCCAATTTGATATCTCTGTGATCACTCTTACTTGGGGGATTTACAGGGTAAATTGTAGAGATTGCAGAGGAAGAATGGACCTGAGGATGTTCCCCTATGGATTCTATGCTATTGAGAAGATAGACCAAGTACTGTAAATTATATACTCAACTGAATAGAGATCTTGCAGATTTCCTGTTACAACAGAGCTGATAAATAAGATGGTTAGATAGTTACATGGCTGGATTTGTAGTCATCTTTGCCATTAGTATAACACTACACATTAAAATTTGTCTCAAATTTCAGTTCTTTCTTTAGAGTGCTTACAAAATGCTTCAATAATTGCTTTGTGTGAATTGTCTTACTAGTTTCCAAGTAATTCTGTGCCTCTTAAACTAGCCAATTGAAACAAGGAAGCTTTAGAAAAATGTAAGCAAATACAGTAACAAGGCTTTTACAGGGAAATCGTTAGATATAAACTTCTTAAATCATTTCTTCTATTTGCTGTGGTTTAAGATTCAGGAATTCCATAAGCAAGTTGAATAAAATTAGTAAAAATATATTATAAGGAAGAAATTAGAAGATAATTCTTAAAAGGATTTGAAGTATATGATTTTAAAAAAGAAATTTTTTATCCGTGTTCCTGACCTGAAACGTATGTTGCTAAGGACTTTTGAATATAAAATCCTTTACAGATTCCAGACTTCCTAATATATTTTTTTGGGGAGGGGTGATTCTATCTCTCATTCCTTTCTCTGTATTGTGATTAGTCCTCATTAATCCTTGTCTTTTCATAAATATCTGCCAAAATTTCAAATGGTCCTGATATTTTAAAGAGTAAGTTTAGGAACTGGAGAGAGACTGGATTTCCCTGATCCCATGTAAAATGTTGGTGGGTATGGTAAATTACTTGCAATTGAGCTACAAAAAGCAAAGGCAGAAACTGACCGGAATCCTCAAAGGAAGCTGGGTAGCTAAACTAGTCCTGTGGGTAAGTTCTGAGCTTGATTCAAAATCTTGCCAGAAAAGAATAGTGGAAAAGCACTGGACAATGATTTTCATTATTTCCTTCAGGTCTCTATATGCATATAGGCAGATGTGTACCTACATATATGGGGAGACACACACACACACACACACACACACACACACACGTTTCCCTGGAACGTGTCTCTAGAAATAACAAAGTGCAATTAACAGTACATAAACAAATTGAAAGGTAATTTTATAGTAAAATTCCTTTAACAAGTTACAAGTTACTTTCAGTCATTATAGCAGTTCTACTTTTTCAACTGTTGGTAAGATGCACACTCCTCAGACATCGAAAAGGCAAATCCCAAGCTGTAACCAATCAGGATATTTCTGCATACCATTTCCTTCCTATATATAAATATATCCTGTGGGCATTGCTGGATGTATTTCTTTGAACCTTTCCTGTCTCAGGATTCTGTCTGATCCAGGAGGCCTTTTGATGCTCAAATAAAATGTAAAGCTAAATTTTTGTGAAGTTTTTTCTCTAAAAAGTATCTTAATGTCAAGGAAGCATAAATTTTCCATTCAATGATTCATTATTTAGCATTAATCCTAAAATTTTCTTACAATACTTGTGATTGCTAATACCTATATTCATATCCATTTTCTTTAGTAGCCACCATGCTTCAAAAGGATTAAAATTAAAAAGATGAATAAGATAACAAATGAAATAAATTTCCCTGTATCTTTTATTTGCAATAAGATGTCAGAAGAAATAATTATCTTTGCTTTAATGGATGGAAGTAAATTCAAAATAATCTACAAAGAGAAAATATCACCAGTGAGTCATAAGTAATAATTTAATTTTAGTTTCTGATTCTTTTGCTTACAATAACTGTTCATGAATCATTCAAGTATTTGGTAGTTAGTTGAGTACTGAATGCAAGGATTATGAACAGGAGGGATGGGGTAGGAGGGCCACACCAGAAACAAGGAGAGAGGGGACCATGTTATAGCAGAGAAAATAGGCCACCATCAAGGACTGCAAGTAAGCAATGAGACATCTGGTTAAGTTCACAGACTTTCTTTCCTGATCATTTACAACTGGGGAGATATGAGTTCACCAGAAGGGGAGGGCATATAGTCTGGCAGTAAATAAGTAACCATTTTGCAAATGGGTGATTGACCCCTCCCTCACTGAGGTTTCCTACTTTTACTACATCTACCTTTGAATGTGCTCTTATAACAAGACTCCAGTTTAACAGCATTTTTATCTCTGGCCAGGGGGTGACATCCAATACCCATCAGGATGGAGTGAAGGGCATTGCAGGAGCAGCAAAACCGCAAAAGAAAATCAACAAACCATAATCCAAAACTTCAGAGACTCTATATAACCACCTAGGACTAGGTCAGCCTAATCTCTCCCCATCCTGAAGCTCAGGGACATTTGTGGAAGAGGGGGCGGTAAGAGTGTAAGAGCACAAGGATGGGAGGAGCAATGATATGCGAGATACTCCATGCAAATTAGGACCTAAGCAATCATAATAGGTCTTTGTATGCCCTGCGCAATGTCCCACACACTATTGACCCCATAATGTCTAGCACTTGCTAAAGGCATCAAGATCCTTGGAGGCAAGGAATTGACAGCCATAGTAGTGTTCCTATGCTTAAGGGGAACATAGGAAAGAGTTCAGGGAAAAGCCACTGGGTCCTTGTATGTCATCAGAGAGGAGGGCCCAGAGGAGAGTCTGGCATGCACATTAAAGGATTCTGCGGGGATGGGGGGGCACTGGGGGATGGGGAGGGAGGGATAAGGGGAGGGGGAAAAAGGGGGTAGGGGGGAGGAAGAAGGAGGGAGGGAACCGGTGTACAAATTAAGTTTGTATGAGCAGAAATAATAATAAAAAATGAAAAAAAAGAAAGAAAATTAAAAAATATTTTAATTTGAGGTTGGTTAGGAAATCAAAGATAAAAATAAGTTACCAAAAATAAACATTAAATTATACTGATAAGCTAGTAACATTTTTTGTCATGTCAACTTTTGGACATTCAAAATTTTTAAATTTTATTTTGAATTAACTCATAAAATTTATCTGAAATTTTGTGACCATTATCTTATTTTTTCTACAGAAATGCATTTTTTAATGTTCAAATCAGTCTATGCATATCTAACTCTTTTAGCATCCAGAATTTCTTCTTTCTTTTTTGAAAATGTAGTACAGTATCATCTGTAGTCACTACACTATATAAAGAACTTAGGAATTTATTTTCCTGTCTAAATATGCTTCCATACCTATTGGCCTGTTGCAGTCTAATTGCTGCAACCTCAAATCCAGGGCTCCACTCAACAAGGTGGGCAAGGCTTCAGCGAATGAGAAACAGATACACACACACTGGGCTAGGTGAATCTGAGTCCAGTTTATTGGAATATCCTAACAACTTTTATGCTCGAAAATTTTAGGGCAGAGAATGCTACACCTGCAGACAGACACATATCTTTCTAATTAGCAGGAATCACCTTTAGGATAAACATTCTTTTAAGAATTTAGCTCATTGTTTAAGGGTGAGACACAAACAAATCCTTATCACATCTTAACAGGTTTTTTCCCAGCCCTATAACAGGTTTTTCCCAGCCCTCCAACAGGTTTTTCCAACCCTCCTGCTCTCTAAATTTATCTACCTTACTGTATCTCACCAAATAGTCACAGGGTCTAAGTCTGTATTGTTGTATTTAAAAAAGGTTTCATTTGAGGTTTAGTTAAATTACACTAAGATTGAGCTTCTTATTAATTTGTGTTATAGTTATTATATATTTTTGTAAATGGTAAAGGTGAAGCTGTTGGAGGAGGTGTATATTATACATTACGTTTTTCTTTTTGAGGATATTAGATTCTGGCTGTTATCATATAAGTTGGCCTATATTATGTTATAATGGTAAGAACTATATTAGAATTTATTTTATTTATTTGTATTTTTTATTAACTTATGTACTTTATAAGAAATAGTTGTGTGTTAATTTTAGGAATCATATTATTATTATTTTCTATTAACTATGTGTTTTATAAGAAATAGTTGTATACTAATTTTAGTGAATGATGGCATAGTCTCATATATGTAGAATTTCTGAATTAATTTTACAAGAGTCATATTTTTAGGGAATTCTATCTATGTTTTAGGAGTCTGAAATTATTCTCTAATTTCTTTATAATCAGTGTATACATTCTGGCTGACAAGTCTGTTTACCATGTATGATTGGACATAAAATTTCTAGTTAGAACTTTAATTTAAAGTTAAAAGCAGGCTTGGTATGTATTTAGGAAACAAAAGACTTAAGGCAAATTACTTGACATCTGTAGTTCTGGAAGCAGGAACCTAGGGGGAGGTGTCCTAGGTAGTTTTTTTTTTGAAAAAACAAAAAGGAGGCCTGGGAAAAGATAGGAGAGCTCCCAATCCACAAAAAAGGGAAGAACTCATCTGGCAGAGATAAGAGACACACACAATCACAAAAAGAGAGGAACTTGTCTATCAAAGATAAGAGGCAAGACTCTATTAACCACTCAGGCCCTTAGCAACTGCCCATTCCAGGAGCAGGTTGCAAGCCTGACAACTCCCATATGTATCATATCTTTATTATTTATTTCAAAATAAGCCATGTCCTGTTTCCAGAAGGCACTTTCTTGAAGTTCTTCCCCAGGTTGGGACCTTGTCTACTATCCTAGTTGGCACAGGATGTGACATTGGTCAACTTCAATGATTATTATATCTGAACTACTATTGTTTTTCCATCATAATCAAGTGCTTAATACAATGTTCATGCTTCTAAATACTCATTATTAGATACTCATTAGATATTAATCATACTACTTAATTTCTAGATACTCATTTTAACCTACATAACCAATATTATTTGCTTATTGTGATTATGCCTGCAGATGACAAGAACTCAATAAGCACTGAGTACTAATTGAGAATTCACTCTGACTTTATTAATCAAAATCGTTCACTCAAATTGCATGGGAAGAAAGTTTGAGAAACAAAGACTGTGTGCATCCATGGACTTTAAGTTTTTAGGTTCTGCTATTACATTTTACTAACCAACTAGAATGCCTATTAATGAGAAAATGATGATGTCAGCCTCAGGGTAGGTTTCCAAGGAAACTCAGTATATAATATTTAGTAACCAGTGTGTCATAAATGAAGATGATGGGATAATGTGTTGGGACTGTATCCCTCACTGGAAGTTTATTGGAGCAACACAGACAAGAAGATAAGACGAATTGGGGAAATGGAATGGTATGCCATTGGAAGGAAAAGCATTATTTGGCTCAAATACATTATTAGAAAAATATGGTGGATTTAGCAACCGTGAACACAAATAGAAATAGAAGTGAATGGATGTGGATAAGTATCTTTTATGCAATGGACAAAGTACTAAGAAGTGATTAACAAGTGAAATCTAAGCTCAGAAGTCAAAAAGTTTTATCGGTTTTTATAGTTTCCTCTGTTTTTTCATTCAACAGTTGGGAGCACCAAGAATAAAGCCCTGAGGTAATTATCATATCAGCTGAGCTCCCAAGGAGACTTCTCTGTGGACTGGGTGGGCCTGGAGACAACAAGGTACTAGCTGGCAGATAATGAGTCTTAAAAAATGAAATGAAAAATTTGGACTGATCAGCTGAAAGTCTTGAAAACCTATTATTTTTCAGGATCTTCTGAGGCTGTATTTTATAATCATCTATAAAGGTAACCACAGCATTGAGGCAGGGCTGCAGTCATTCTTCTGATGTGAGAAAATACTCTCATCCAAATAATTTAAGGGAGCAATGGCTTATTATTTGGGTCACAGTTTCAAGGATATAGAGTCCATTATGGCAGGGAATGCATAGCAGCCAAAGCAGTAGGCAAATTCTCGTTACAGAACCATTAAGAGGCTGACAGTTAAAGAGCATCCAGGGAAAGAACAGTAACAAGATCAGGTTAGCCAACCTCGAGGCCGGTCTCCAGTGATGCACTTCCTATAGCAATGCTCTACCTCCTTAAGGCTCAGTTATCTTCTGAAACATTGCCAATATCTGGGGACTACATAATCAAACACACGAGTTTGTGAAGGACAATTCACATCCAAACCATGACAAGCAGGTACCTCAAAAGGACTGGATTCCCCTATTAAATGTCACCAATCATGGTTAAATAGGAAGAATTGCCTTTTCAAAGTATGTGAATTCCTCAGTGTTTCTACATCCAGTATCTCTCCTTGACTTTCATGGATTGAATCTGAAAACATCCATCTGAGTATTTAATTGTTGAAGACTCAGTACCTAACTGGTGGTACTGTTGGAAGGTTCCTGAAATATAAAAGTTGTCAATGGTTATTTCCATTGATGAGTTTATGCTCAAGAGGCTATTGTGGTGGTAGGTGTGCTTCCTGAAAGAAGTGCATCACTGAGGGTATGTCCCTGGAGGGTCCATCCTGTCTATAGCTCTGACCTCCCTCTTTCTAGATATCATGATTTGAATTACTTTATTCTCACATGTCCATCTACCATAGTATTTCTGTCTATCCAAAGGCCTTAAAAGCAATGTATCCAGCCAATTACATACTGTAACCATAGGAATTATGAACCAAAATAAGCCTTCCTCCTTGAAGTTGTTTGAGTCACAGTGAGGAAAATCTAACAGATTTACCAAATACTAATTAATCAGGTTAAATTAAAACACGATCCATTTAAACACAAGCAGAATCTAATTAGAAATAAAAGAAATTAAATTGGAGAGATTGCCCAATGGAAAGGATCACTTTTTCAACCATGAGGACTTGAATACAAATCACCAACAGACATGCACAATACAAAGCATGATTTTGCATATATGTAATTACAGCATTGCTTGGTAGAGATAGGTGTATCCTGACTGTCAAGTACAGTCACTCTAGCCAAAATAGTGAGTTTCCTGTTCATCTAGAGATCCTATCATGAGAAAATTGGTGGAGAACTGTAAACAAGATATAGGACACTCTCACTAGCCTCTGTATGTGCATACACAGGCATGAATGCATGGGTACATATGCATCTGCACGCTGAAGTGCATAAACTGTACACACACACACACACACACACACACACACACACACACACACAAATGAAAGAAAACAAACCCCCCAAGATAGAAATCCTACATATACTAACAATTCTGAGAGAATATTCATAGGATATCTTTGTACATATGCTTAGTCAACAGGTCTAGAGAGGAAGAGTGCATATAAGATTTAATTCTTTAAAAGAAATACAAGTGGTAGTATAAGCAAGCAGGCTGCTAGGATTGTTTTTAAAAGTGACAGCAGAGGAGACAGAGGATGTAATGGTAGAGTGCTTACCAAGCATGCACAAAACCTTGGGCTGACTCTCTAATACTGGTTGAATTGGGGAGACTACTCAGTGAGCAAGATTACATGTTCAAGCATGAACAATTGCTGGCACAGATGAAAGCTAAAGGATCAAAATCTCAAAATTGTTCTCATCTTCAGAGACTGTTCCAGACTAGCCTGGGATACATGAGAACCACTCTAAAAAATGATTATAAAGGAAAGACAACCATAAAGCCATGTGTGAAATGGCTATATAATTTATGATCATGCCATTTATTTTATTGGTTTAGCAATTTATATATTACCATGGATTTTCTACATCTGTGCTGTCTGTTGGAAAGCAACTATTTCTTTTGACATACAAAACTTATCTTATGGTTAATTAAATTCTTCATGATCCATCATGAGCTAGTTAGGATTAAATTGCATTTATTCTCCAAAAAATTGCTTATCTTGTTCTCTTAGGCTATGGAGTCCTTAGTGCCTTGATTCTCCTATCTCAACTAACACTGACCTTTTCTTTATTCTTTCTTTAACTTAACTTATCAAAGATCCCATCATGTCATAAGCTTTAGAACCCATGTCTCCTGCATGAAGGGTACTCCTGTCTTCTGAATATTCTACTATTCTGTCTGAAATGCATATATCTCTCTCACTGCGTTTTAATGCTTAACTTGTAGACTTTGAAAAGAAAATATAAAAGAGTAGAGACAAAGTTTCTCTCCTCTTTTGTGGTTTAAGATACTATTCGATCTGATTTCAAGAAAAATTCCTGAAAATATTCAAAGTGCATTCAATTATTTGGTTCCCACTTGCTCCTTAAAGGTGTCATATTATTCTAGTTTCAAAAACTGAAATAATTCATTTCAAGTCAGTAATAATTCTTAGTGAAGTTAATGTAATGGATGTGCTTTTTTCTCATCTTGTCACAGTCTCAAATGTGAAAGTCTTTCTTAGTTTTTATGACAAAGTACCATCCAATTTTTTCCCTCCTTTTACTCTTGCCTAGGAAAAGAACTCACCAATTCCCCAGAAATATCCTCCAAATTGTGTCCAGATGTCTATTTAGACTTCTTCTTTTACATACTTAGCTCAATGTGTCAGAAGAAAACTCTAGCTCTCTACTCATATTTGGTCCTTTTTAATTGGATCCTCTATTCATCAATGAAACATTCTTCAGAATAGCAGAACATAAAATTGAATAAGAAAAATAATTATCTGGTCCCTAACTTCTCTATACTATAATTATAAGTTTTCTAGGCAGTATTAACACTCAAAAACTCAATACAATTTTGAAATGAAATTACATATCTGCGCTAAGCTAGTGCTATTTTTCAGTACTTTCACTTCATGCCCTGCCCCTTGTGCATATGGCTTAACTTAAAATCTTGTGGTCATATGAGCCACCTTGTAAACAAAATGTCCCAGAAACCTACAATCTCTTTATTCTCTCTCATTAAAACAAACAAGCATAACTTATCTTTGAAATTTGGAATTCTATTTAGTTTAAGCAGTGCGCATTCTCCTCTTCTAATAATATACTTGGCAAGATGAGATTCTAATTTACATATACTAAAAACATACAACTATCTCTGACTATTATAGTTAATAACCTGTTAGTAATCTAGGAATACACCTGCACTGAGTTAATACACAATCCTCTCTGAGCAGATGAATAAGCTCTCTTCTCCTTAATAATCATCAAACTTAAATAGATCCCATTTAAGCCTACTTCAGTAATGTAGAAGTAGGGGTGATCTGGCCAACACTTATTTGGGGTTCATGTGGAAACTATGTCCTCACAGTGAAATTTTAAGGTGAATCCGCTATTTGTAATTTATATGTATGTATAAATAATCATGAATGTGATTAAAATCAGGATTATTAAGAAAAGATACATGAGCATCTAAAAAAGTTAATGTAACTTAATTCTGTTAATCAAAACAGAATTATCCAAACTACAATTTTAGTAGACAAAATCCTTCTTCCATGACACCCCATTAAAGAAACTGGAGTGAACAACTAAGTACTTTGGAATACTTTCTCTCTCATGTGACAATTTTTTTAAACATTTTTTAAATTTTTTTTATTATTATTTATTCAAATGTGCGCATGTGCGTGTGTATGTGTCTGCGTGTGTGTGTGTGTCTGTGTCTGTGTATGTGTAGAACCACAGACGATTTCGCGAACCATCATGGGCGCCTCCACCTCCTTCTGCCCGGGGATTCACAGACTCCGCCCTACCAGGACCAGAAGCGCAGGCCGCCCCGCTTCCGCCTGGCGTCTATACGTGGGATCTGGGATCCGAACTCAGGACCCTCCGCCTACAAGGCAGAGGCTTAACCCCTGAGCCACCTCTCCAGCCCTAAACATTTTTTATTATCTTTGCTCATACAAACTTAATAGGTACACCGGTTCCCTTCCTCCCCCCCCCACTCCTCTGCTCCCCCTCTCCTCACCCCTCCCTCCCCATCCCCCAGTGCCTCCCCTGCCCAAATCCCCAGAGAGTCCTTTAATGTGCATGCCAAACTCTCCTCTAGGTCCTCCTCTCCGACGACATACAATGACCGGGCGGCATTTCCCTGAACCCTTTCCTTTGTTCCCCTTAGGCATAGGAACACTATTTTGGCTGTCAATCCCTTGCCTCCAAGGATCTTGGTGCCTTTAGCACATGCTAGACTTTGTGGAGTCAATAGTGTGTTGGACATTGTGCAGGGCATGCGAAGTCCAATTATGATTGCTTCAGCCCTAACTTGTGTGGAGTATCTTACATATCATTGCTCCTCCCATCCTTGTGCTCTTACACTCTTACCACCCCCTCTTCCGCAAATTTCCCTGAGCTTCAGGATGGGGAGAGATTAGGCTGGCCTAGTTCTAGGTGGTTGATATAGAGTCTCTGAAGTTCTGGATTACGGTTTGTTGATTTTTCTTTTGTGTTTTGCTGCTCCTGCAATGACCTTCACTCCATCCTGATGGGTATTGGATGTCACCCCCTAGCCAGAGATAAAAAGCTGTTAAGCTAGAGTCTTGTTATAAGAGTATATTCAAAGGTAGATGTAATAAAAGCAGGAAACCATAGTGAGGGAGGGGTCCATCACCCATTTGCAAAATGGTTCCTTATTAACTGCCATACTATATGCCCTCCCCTTCTGGTGAGATCACACACGCTCAGTTGTAAATGATCAGGAACGAAAAGTCTGTGAACTTAACCAGATGTCTCATTGCTTACTTACAATCCTTGATGGTGGCCTATTTTCTCTGCTGTAACATGGTCCCCTCTCTCCATGTTTCTGGTATGGCCCTCCTACCCCATATCTCCTGTTCATACTCCTTGCAATTACAGTATTACAGAGATTTATCGTCGAGTGTCTCTAGGTGGGCTGGGTGGGTTTGGTACTAGGAGCCACCTATTAGGGAGTACATACAGCGCTTAATTTTCTGGGTCTGGGATACTTCACTTAATATAATTGTTTCTAATGACATCTATTTCCCGACAAATAACAGTAATTCATCATTTTTGATGGCTGAGTAGTACTCCATTGTATAGATGTACCACCTTTTCTTTATCCACTCGTCAACTGTTGGACATTTGGGTTGATTCCATGACTTTGCTATTGTAAACAGTGCTGCTATGAACATGGTCGCACTTGTGCTACCGAGGTGAACCTCTGGTCCATGGGGGGTTATTCCCAGAAGTGGAATCGCAGGGTCATATGGCAATTCAATCTTTAATTTCTTTAAGAATCTCCAGATGGCTCGCCAGAGTGGCTGTATGAGCCTGCATTCCCACCAGCAATGTAGGAGAGTTCCCCTCTCTCCACATCCTCTCCAGCATTTGGTGGTGTTTGTATTGTGGATTTTTGCCATCCTGACCAGGGTGAGATGATATCTCAGGGAAGTTTTGATTTGCATTTCCCTGATGGCTAAGGAAGTGGATCATTTTTTAAGATATTTGTTAGATATTTTAATTTCCTCCCTGGTAAAGTTTCTTTTAAGTTCCAGGGTCCATTTTTTAATTGGGCCATTGGTTTCCTTGGTGTTTAGTTTTCTAAGTTCTTTGTGCACTCTGGACAGTAGAGCTCTATCAGATATGGGGTTAGTGAAGATTTTCTCCCATTCTTTGCGTTGCCTTTGAGTTCGTGTTATAATCTCTTTATCTGAACAAAAACTCTTTAATTTCACAAGATCCCAACTGTTGAGAGTTGGTGCCAGTGACTGTGCTATTGGATGTCTGTTTAGGAACTGTTGACCTAGCCCAATCATCTCAAGGGAATTCCCTACCCTATCAACTAAGGTTTTTATAGTCTCTGGCCTTAAATCAAGGTCCTTGATCCATTTGGAATTAAGTCTTGTATAAGGTGACAAGTACAGGTCCAGTTTTAATCTTCTACATGTGGAGATTCAGTTTTGCCAGCACCATTTGTTGAAGATACTATTCTTTTTCCCTTGGATTTTTTGGGCCCCTTTGTCAAAGACCAAATGGCTGTAATTTTGTGGTCTTATATCTGAGTCTTCAACCCTTATCCATTGATCTGTATGTCTATTTTGGAGCCAGTACCAGGCTGTTTTTACAACAATAGATTTGTAGTATAGACTAAGGTTTGGTACGGTGATACCTCCAGCAGTGTTTTTGTTACTCAGGATTGTCTTTGCTATCCTGGGTCTTTTGTGCCTCCATATGAATTTTGAGATTGTTGGTCAACTTCTTTAAAGAATTGCTTTGGGATTTCAATTGGTATAGTGTTGAATTTGTACATTGCCTTTGATAGGATGGTCATTTTTACGATGTTGATTCTGCCAATCCAGGAACATGGGAGGTCTTTCCACCTACTGGTGTCTTCTGCAATTTCTTTCTTTAGGGTTTTAAAGTTTTCATTGTAAAGGTCTTTTACCTCATTGGTTAGGTTTATAGCAAGGTATTTCATTTTTTTAGGGGCTATAGTAAATGGGATTGAGTCTCTCAGGGCTTTTTCACTTCTTTCATTCTTGGCATATAGGAAAGCCACTGATTTTTGTACGTTTATTTTGTATCCTGCTACCCTGCTGAACTTATCCATTAGTTCCATGAGCTCCCTGGTGGAGTTTTTTGGGATCACTCAGGTATAATATCATGTTCATCTGCAAATAGGGATAGCTTGAATTCTTCCTTGCCAATTTGAATCCCTTTTATGCCCCTGTCTTGTCTTATGGCTTCAGCTAAGACTTCAAGTACAATATTGAATAGAAGTGGTGAGAGTGGACAGCCTTGTCTAGCTCCTGATTGAAGTGGGAATGCTTCCAGTTTTTCCCCATTGAGCATAATCCTTGCTTTGGGTTTCTTGTATACAGCTTTTATTATATTGATAAAGGTTCCTTCCATCCCTATTGTCTCTAGCGTTTTGATAATAAAAGGCTGTTGGATCTTGTCAAAAGCTTTTTCTGCATGTATCGAGAGTATCATGTGGTCTTGGACTTTGGACTGGGTTATATGATGAATTACATTTATTGATTTGTGTATGTTGAACCAACCTTGTGTGCCGGGGATAAAACCTACTTGGTCCCCGTGGATTATCTTTTTGATACGTTTTTGAATCCTATTTGCTAAGATTTTGTTGAGAATCTTTGCGTCTGTGTTCAACAGAGAGATCAGCCTATAGTTTTCTTTTTTAAGTGAGACTTTATTAGGTTTTGGGATTAAAATGATATTAGCTTCATAGAAGGAATTTGGTAGTGTTCCTTTCTTTGCTATTTGATGGAACAGTTTAAGAAGTATTGGTGTTATTAACTGCTTAAATGTCTGGTAGAACTCTGTGCTGAATCCATCTGGTCCAGTATATTTTTTGGTGGGAAGTTTTGAGATTACTTCCTCAATTTCCTTATAAGTTATAAGACTATTTAAATAATTCGCAACTTCCTGATTCAATTTAGGTAAGTTATGTTTACTCAGGAATTCATCCATCTCTTTTGTGTTATCAAATTTCACAGAGTATAAGTTTTTGAAATATGATGTTATAATTCTCTGGATTTCTTGGGTATCAGTTGTGATATCTCCATGTTCATTTCTAATTTTGTTGATTTGGGTTTTCTCTCTCTTGCTTTCGGTTAATTTAGCTAGGGGCGTATCAATCTTATTGATTTTTTCAAAGAACCAACTTTTTGACTGGTTGATTTTCTCTATCGTTTTCTTAATTTCAATTTCAGATATTTCTCCCCTTATTTTGCTAATCTCCTCTCTTCTACTACTTTTGGATCAGATTGCTCTAGTTTCTCTAAAACTTTAAGCTGCATTGTTAAGTTGTTAATTTCTGATGTTTCCATTTTTTTTTTTTTTGATGTAGGCATTAAGAGCTATGAACTTACCTCTTAGGACAGCTTTTATTGTGTCACAGAGATTTTTGGCAAGTTCTATTTTCATTATCGTTCACTTTCAGGAAATCTTGATTTTCCTTTTTAATTTCTTCCTGAATCCAGTTCTCATTCAGCATCATATTGTTAAGTTTCCAGGAGTTAGTGTATTTTCTCTTGTTTGTTGTGTTGTGGAGGTCAAGCTTTAGGTCGTGGTGGTCTGCTAGGGCACAGGCTAGAATTTCAACTTCCCTGTATATGTGGAGATTCGTTTTGTGGCCCAATATGTGATCTATTTTGGAGAAAGTTCCATGTGCTGCTGAGAAAATTGTGTATTCTTTGTGCGTGGGTGAAAAGTTTGATATAGATCTGTAAGGTCCATTTCAGTAAGGGTTTGATTAAGTTTCAAAGTGTCTCTGTTAAGCTTTTGACCTGTTGATCTATCCGATGTTGAGAGGGCAGTGTTGAAATACCCAAGAATTATCGTTTGGGGGTTGATTTCTCGCTGTAGGGTTTTCTTAATGAATGTGGAGGGGCCCGTATTGGGTGCAAAAATGTTCAGTATTGTGAAGTCTTCCTGGTGAATTGTACCTATGACTAAAATGCAGTATCCATCTGTGTCTCTTATGATTTTTTTTGAAGTCCACTTTGTCCGACAGCATAATAGCTACCCCTGCCTGTTTCCTGGTTCTATTAGCTTGCAGTATTTTGGACCAGCCTTTCATTCTTATGATGTGTCTATCTTTTGTGGTGAGATGAGTTTCCTGAAGGCAATAGATTGATGGGTTGTGATTTTTAATCCAAGTTTGTAATCTGTGTCTCTTAATCGGTGAGTTAATGCCATTGACATTTAATGTTATAATGGAGAAATTATTTTTAATTCTGGACATTTTTTATGTTTAGTGAATTTTGTAAGCTTATTATTTTACATTTATGTTTTTGTGGTATTATACTACTCTTCTGTCTTCCTGGATACGGTTGTTTTTTCTTCAAGTTTTCATATCTTTTCTAGCATTTTTTGAAGGCCTGGTTTGGTAGACATGTATCCCTTCAAGTTGTCTTTGTGTTGGAAAACTTTTCTTTCTCCCTCAATCATGACAGATAGTTTTGCCGGGTATATCAGTCTGGGTTGGCATTTTTGCTCATTTAATACATGAAGTACGTCTTTCCAAGCTCTTCTTGCTTTTACTGTTTCCATTGAGAAGTCATTTGTTATTTTAATAGGTTTGCCTTTAAAAGTGACTTGCTTTTTTGCTCTTGAAGCTCTCAGCACCTTTCCTTTGTCTTGAATGTGGAATGTTTTGACTATTATTTGCCGTGGCGATATTCTATTTTGGTCATATCTGTTTAGAGTGCGAAATGCCTCTTGTATTTGGATGGGCCTCTCATTCTTCAGTTGAGGGAAGTTTTCATTTATGATAATTTGAAAAATTTCCTCAGGTGTGGTATTTTGAGATTCTTGCTCTGTTATTCCATGAATGCGCATGTTAGGCTTCTTCTAGGTGTCCCATATCTCTTGAATGTTCCTCTCAAGTACCTTTTTGGCTTTAACTACCTCTTCCATTGAGCTGGTTAATTCTCCCACTTTGTCTTCAAGATCTGAGATTCTATTTTCTGCTTCGTTAGTTCTGCTGATAAGACTCTCTGTTGAGCTTTGGGTTGAACATAACTTGTCTTTTAGCTCAGTTTTAAACTCTTCCTGAGACTGTTTTAACTGCTCTATGCCTATTTTTGTTTCTTGAACTGTTTTTCTCAACTCCTCCAAATGCCTGTTGTGTTCCTGTTCAAAGTTGTTGATGCAGTTGTTTAATTCCTCTTGGATTTCCTGTTTCATAGTATTAATCATTTTAATGATCATACTTTGAAAGTTGTTGTCTTGGGTCTGGCTTTCTTGGCTATTTTCTGTAAATTTGTTCTGATTGGAATCCATCCTTAAGGGGTTGATTCTTTCAGTGGGAGATTGGTCTCCTTGGATTTTGTTTCTCATGTATCTGCACATTGACTTGGACATTGTTGTTTTGTCTTCTAGGGCTTTTCAGTTTCTGTGTGTTTTTGACTTAACTGATTTAGTTGGTATTACTACACTTGGGCAGTTGTTACCAGTGCTTGCCTTGGGTTGGGTATGTTTGTCTTTTGTTATTGTTATTTCCTAGCTGAGGCTATTAGGCTGTTTAGTACATCAGTTAAATCAGGTTAAGTAGAGAGGGGGTGAGTATTAGTATGGTCGTGCACTTTTATGATGTAGTATTTTGGTGATATGTGAGGGTGAGTAGTGTATTCCCTGGAGTTGTATATGTTTTTGGGGTGGCTGTATGGAAAGGTTATTCTACAGTGATTAATATTAGAAAGGAACAGTTAGGTGAAAAAAAAAAGGGGGAGGTTTACTTATCTTTGGGCTGGATGTGAAGAATCTCTCCCATGTGATAGGATGATTGTAGAGGTTTTCAGATGTATGGCCTTTGACTCTTAGAACATTGCTTGAGTTTTCTTTGGACTCTATTGAATTCTGAGTAGCAGTGTGTCTTCTGTAGAGCACTTGTGCGGGTCCCCCATGGGCCAGAGAGGCAGAGGGTCTGATGTTGTTGGCAGAAGTCTTCACCTGGGGCCTGGGACTTCGCTTAGTGGCCTTCCCAAGCTCCAAGTATGGAGGAATGTGAGCAAGTCCTGTCCAGTTGGTCTGACAGGCGGCTGGGAGGAAGAAAGGGGCTGGGGCCCGGGGGGCGGGGCACAGGGACATGGGGCGACCTGGGGGTTGCTGGGGGGCGGGGCGGGGCAGACCGGACTGGCTCACTCACCTGGGGATGGCAGCGCGGACTGAGGCGGCGTGGGAGGGAGAAAGGGGGCTCTCATGTGACAATCTTGACAGCCAATATGTTTTCCTTTTTGATATGTATGTGGCTTAAAATTTTCCATGTTCTTTGCAATCTGTGTGCTTCTTTATTTAAATATTTGTTGAGAGGCCAAAATCCGGAATCACATAACCTAAGTCCAGACCACCAATAACAAAGGGACATAGCTCAAACTTGGACCCGCTTAGTTGCCCAAAATCACTAACATTCAAATCATCCATAATTATATTAGATAAATGACATCTAACTTGTAGATCTGTAACATGAAATCTCCTATTTTTCATAGTTTCTTCATAAACATGACACAGAAATTGCTACTAAAATAACCAATCCTATAAATCTCTTCAGTAATCGATCTTGCATTAGAGTTAAATTGATCTGCTTCTCATCTTTTTTTTCTTCTTTTAATCAAAGTTGCTATTCTCTCTTTTGTTAAATTAGGAAATAATTGCCCACAGAATCTCTTAGCATCTATTCTGTGCTCATGACCTCTCTCAATACTACTTCCACAATTATCATTTGAATAATGATCACTTCTTTTCAACATTCCTTGACGCTTAACAGCAATTGTTCTTCTGTGTATAGAATGAAAGAGACAAATTTTTTGAAAGCTTTTTATAATAGAACTTGTTCTCCTTTTTCTCCTGCAGCCTCTCATTCCTTCTGTCTCATTTAAGGTCGTTATTTGCTTCCTTCACAAATTTTTTGTTTTCCAGGCTTTAGCATTGTATCTCTTTTGTTCCTTCCTGGTTACAGTTTGTGATCAATGTCATCTGTGTAACACTTTCCTTTCACATGTTTGGTCAGTTTTTCTTTTGCAAAATTCTCCACTTACTTTCAGCACAGGTAAAAGTGCTATCATATTGTCCCATGACATTTTTATTCCTAATAAATGTCAAAATGTGTATCTGGTTTTCACTGTTTAGATGCTCTTGTGCTGAATGCTTAAATCTCAGGTCAACAGCATCAAATGTGAGACTATTAAGAAGTGATTATAAAGGCCCTAACCTCATTACTGGGGTAGCCCAATGATGAGCAGATAACTGTGTGTAAGTATGGCTAGAGATGGAGAGATGTCTCAGGGATTCAAACCTTTGCCTTACAAGCAAAAAGATCGGAGTTTGGATCCCAGACCATGCCTATGAAACACAGGTTGGAAATAGTCATGAATTGCATTCTGAATGGCCCTGGGAAACAAACCTGAAAAACTTCTGATCAAAGCAATGAAAAGGTTGAACAATTTAGAGTGATTTCTGAAGTCACCTTTGGGCCTCCACAGGCTCACAACAGCAATATCTACACACAGATACAAGCAAAGCAAACCAAAGCAAAACAAAAACAAAAACAAAAACAACAAAAAAGCTTAATTGGAGAAAACATGCTATTATTACAGCTGTGAATTAAAAGTGTATCTTGTCCCATTCACTTCCCAACTTCCGAACACATATGTATACTTTCCTTTCTCCTTCCTGGTTTTTAAGAGGGAAACAGCATTCCCTACCATGTTCATCACAATATTCTGCTTCAAATGCAGTCCAATCAAATGCAGTCAAATTATTTTGAACCAAACCATTTGATACCATGAACCAAATCAAACCTTCCTTCTTTATATTCAGTTTCTCACGTAGTTTACTACCTTGTCGAAAACCTGGTTTTTGACATCTAGTTATGCAATTTAATGTTGTTGTTGCTGTTAAGTAAGAATTGGGACTCCTTAAATCATGGCCTGTGCTAAGTTGGAATTATTTTATCATTATTTTAATACAATGCTTTATGTACTGAAATGACTCATCAAACACAAATAAGTAGATTTACTTCAGCCAGTGTTTCCAGAACCAGCTAGAAAAAAAAAATGTGCTTCTGCCAACACCTAACCACATTTTATGCTCTCTGAACATAGAGGACATCTTTGTTGAAATTGCTTCTTGGCTTGCTACAAATGGATTTGCAGCATCTTATCGTGCATGCATGCAATCAAAAGTTTTTCCACGTTGCAGATCAGCCCATTACATTTTATTGTTGCCATTGATTGCATCATCAGAGTTATTCATTTCTAAAAGAACATATTTTTGAATCACTTAAAATATGACTCAGACTGGAATACTAAATTTTTAAGGGGATGACAATCTGTTTTATCTCTACACCTCTGTATTCTAGGGTATCACTTCTAAAGTTAATATTTTTTTCTTTATCACATGAATGTATCTTAGTATTTATAAATGTATGCATTCATAAAATTTAAGAAAACTGAAAGGATTCTAAGAAGAGAGCTTGTTGCAATTACATTTTTTAATTTACTTAGTTATTTGCATGTTTGTGTGTGTGTGTGTGTGTGTGTGTGTGTGTGTGTGTGTCAGAGAGCACTGTGTGTCCCTGTGGAGGTCCAAGGGTGAATGCCAGAAACATCCTGGAATGCTTCTACCTCCTTTTTTACATCGCTCTGAGATTTCCCAGGTTCTTTCCACCAGGGCCGGAAGTGCAGGCTGCCACCATTTCTGCCTGCCATTTTTACATGGGATGTGGGATCTGAACTCAAAAGTTTCTGCTTGCTACAACAACATTTTAAAGTTTTTTTTATAACAATTTTTTATTATATATTCAATGGTGCGTGTATGTGTGTGTTCGTGTGTGTATGTATGTGCGTGTGTATGTGTAGAACGACTGACGAATTCGGGAACCACCATGGACACCTCCATCTCCTTGTTTACTTTGCCCGGAGATTCACAGGCTCCACCCTACCAGGACCGGAAACGCAGACCGCCCCGCTTCCACCCAGTGTCTATACGTGGGGTCTAGGATCCGAACTCAGGATCTTCCACCTACAAGGCAGAGGCTTAACCACTGAGCCACCTCTCCAGCCCCTGCAATAACATTTTAAAAATAGTCTCATTCAGAGTAAATACACATATATGTAATATTTTTAAACATTTTTTATTATTATTTCCGCTCATACAAACTTAATAGGTACACCGGTTCCCTCCCTCCCTCCTCCTCCCCCATACTCCCCTGCTCCCCCTCCCCTCAACCCTCCCTCCCCATCACCCAGTGCCTCCCCTCCCCCAATCCCCAGAGAATCCTTTAATGTGCATGCCAAACTCTCCTCTGGGTCCTCCTCTCCGATGACATACAAGGACCCAGTGGCATTTCCCTGAACCCTTTCCTGTGTTCCACTTCTATGGCTGTCAATTTCTTGTCTCCAAGGATCTTGGTGCCTTTAGCAAATGCTAGACTTTGTGGAGTCAATAGTGTGTTGGACATTGTGCAGGACATGCAAAGTCCAGTTATGGTTGTTTCGGCCCCAACTTGGGTGGAATATCTTGCATATCATTACTCCTCCCATCCTTGTGCTCTTACACTCTTACCACCCCCTCTTCCGCAAATTTCCCTGAGTTTCAGGATGGGGAGAGATTTGGCTGGCCTAGTTCTAGGTGGTTGATATAGAGTCTATGAAGTTCTGAATTATGGTTTTTTGTTTTTCTTTTGCATTTTTGCTGCTCCTGCAATGCCCTTCACTCCATCCTGATGGGTATTGTATTTCACCCCTTGCAGTCCTTGATGGAGGCCTATTTTCTCTGCTGTAACATGGTCCCCTCCTTGTTTCTGGTGTGGCCCTCCAATCCCATCCCTCTTGTTCATAATCCTTGCAATTACTGTTTAGATTTAGCTTTGAGTGTCTCAAGGTGGGCTGGGTGGGTTTGGTACTAGGAGACACCTATTAGGGAGTACATACGGCACTTAATTTTCTGGGTCTGGGATACTTCACTTAATATAATTGTTTCTAATAACATCCATTTCCCGGCAAATTCCAGTAATTCATCATTTTTGATGACTGAGTAGTTCTCCATTGTATACATGTAACACTTTTCCTTATCCACTCATCAACTGTTGGACATTTGGATTGATTCCATGACTTTGCTATTGTAATCAGTGCTGCTATGACATGGTTATGCTTCTGCTATCGAGGTGAGTTTTTGCAGTATGGGGGGTTATTCCCAAAAGTGGAATAGCAGGGTCATATGACATTTCTATCTTTAATTTCTTTAAGAATCTTCAGACGGCTGGCCAGGGTGGTTGTATGAGCCTGCATTCCCACCAGCAATGTAGGAGAGTTCCCCTCTCTCCACATCTTCTCCAGCAGTTGTTGTTTGTATTGTGGATTTTTGCCATCCTCACCAGGGTGAGATGATATCTCAGGGAAGTTTTGATTTGAACTTTCCTGATGGCTAAGGAAGTGGAATATTTTTTAAGATATTTGTTGGACATTTTAATTTCATCCCTGGTAAAGTTTCTTTTGAGCTCCAGAGCCCATTTTTTAATTGGGCCATTAGTTTCCTTAGTGTTTAGTTTTCTAAGTTCTTTGTGCACTCTGGACAGTAGAGCTCTATCAGATATGTGGTTAATGAAGATTTTCTCCCATTCTGTGGGTTGCCTTTGAGCTCGTGTTACAATCTCTTTATCTGAACAGAAGCCCTTTAATTTATCCAGATCCCAACTGTTGAGAGTTGGTAGCAGTGACTGCGCCATTGGATATCTGTTTAGGAACTGTTGGCCTAGCCCGATCAGCTCGAGGAAATTTCCTACTCTTTCACCTATGGTTTTTATAGTCTCTGGCCTTATATCAAGGTCCTTAATCCATTTGGAGTTAAGTCTTATACATGGTGACAAGTACAGGTCCAGTTTTAATCTTCTGCATGTGGAGATCCAGTTTTGCCAGCACCATTTGTGGAAGATGCTGTTCTTTTTCCATTGAATTTTTGGGCCCCTTTGTCAAAGATCAAATGGCTGTAATTTTGTGGGCTTATATCTGGATCTTCAATCCTTATCCATTGATCTGTGTGTGTATTTTGGAGTCAGTACCAGGCTGTTTTTATAACTATGGATTTGTAGTACAGACTAAGGTTTGGTATGGTGATACCTCCAGCAGTGTTTTTGTTACTCAGGATTGTCTTTGCTATCCTGGGTCTTTTGTGCCTCCATATGAACTTTGAGATTGTTTGGCCAATTTCTTTGAAGAATTGCTTTGGGATTTTAATTTGTATAGCATTGGATTTGTATATTGCCTTTGGTAGGATGGTCATTTTTACAATGTTAATTCTGCCAATCCAGGAACATTGGGAGGTCTTTCCACCTTCTGGTGTCTTCTGCAATTTCTTTCTTGAGGGCTTTAAAGTTTTCATTGTAAAGGTCTTTTACCTCCCTCGTTAGGTTTATACCAAGGTATTTCATTTTTTAGGGGTTATAATGAATGGGATTGACTCTCTCAGGGCTTTTTTACTTCCTTCATTCTGGGCATATAGGAAGGCCACTGATTTTTGTACATTTATTTTGTATCCTGCCACCCTGCTGAACTTCTGTATTAGTTCCAGGAGCTTGCTGGTGGAGTTTTTGGGATCACTCAGGTATAGGATCATATCATCTGCAATTAGAGATAACTTGACTTCTTCCTTGCCTATTTAAATCCCTCTTATGTCCCTTTCTTGTCCTATGGCTTCAGCTAAGACATCAAGTACAATATTGAATAGAAGTGGTGACAGTGGACAGCCTTGTCTAGTTCCTGATCTAAGTGGGAATGTTTCAAGTTTTTCCCCACTGAGTATAATCTTTGCTGTTGGCTTGTTGTATGCAGCTTTTATTATATTGATAAAGGTTCCTTCCATTTCTACTGTCTCTAATGTTTTGATCATAAAAGGCTGTGGGATCTTCTCAAAAGCTTTTTCTGCATCTATCGAGAGTATCATGTGGTCTTGAATGTTGGACTGGTTTATATGGTGAATTACTTTCATTGATTTGGGTATGTTGAATCAACCTTGTGTGCCTGGGATAAAGCCTACTTGATCTCTGTGAGTGATCTTTTGATATGTTTTTGAATCTTATTTGCTAAGATTTTATTGAGAATCTTTGCATCTGTGTTCATCAGAAAGATTGGCCTATAGTTTTCTTTTCTAAGTGTATCTTTATTAGGTTTTGGGATTAAGATGATATTAGCTTTATAGAAGGAATTTGGTAGTGTTCCTTCCTTTGCTATTTGGTAGAACAGTTTAAGGAGTATTGGTGTTATTAGCTCCTTAAATACTGGTCGAACTCTGTGCTGAATCCATCTGGTCCAGGGCATTTTTTGTGGGAAGATTTTTGATTACTTTCTCAATTTCCTCATATGTTATAGGACTATTTAAATAATTCACAATTTCCTGATTCAATTTACGTAAGTTATGGTTACTTAGGAATTCATCCATCTCTTTTGTGTTGTCAAATTTCTCAGTGTATAATTCTCTGGATTTCTTGGGTATCAGTAGTGATAACTCCATTTTCATTTATAATTTTGTTAATTTGGGTTTTCTCTCTCTTGCTCTTAGTTAATTTAGCTAGGGGTGTATCAATCTTATTGATTTTTTCAAAAAACCAACTTTTTGACTGTTAATTTTCTCTATCGTTTTCCTAATCTCAATTTCAGATATTTCTCCCCTTATTTTGCTAATCTCTTCCCTTCTACTGCTTTTGAGATCAGATTGCTCTAGTGTCTCTAAACCTTTTAGCTGCATTGTTAATTTATTTATTTCTGATGTTTCCATTTTAAAAGCTATGAACTTACCTCTTAGGACAGCTTTCATTGTTCCCATAGATTTTGGTAAGTTGTATTTTCATTATTGTTCACTTTCAGGAAATCTTGAATTTCTTTTGCAATTTCTTCCTGAATCCAATTCTCATTCAGCATCATAGTGTTACGTTTCCAGGAGTTAGTGTATTTTCTGTTGCTTGTTGTGTTGTGGATGTCAAGCTTTAAGCCGTGGTGGTCTGATAAGGTGCAGGCTAGAATTTCAACATTCCTGTATATGTGGAGATTCGTTTTGTGGCCCAATATGTGATCTATTTCAGAGAAAGTTCCGTGTGCTGCTGAGAAAAATGTGTATTCTTTGGTGCGTGGATAAAAAGTACAATGGAGATCTGTAAGGTCCATTTCAGTAAGGGTTTGGTTAAGCTCCAAAGTATCTCTGTTAAGTTTTTTACCTGTAGATCTATCCCATGTTGAGAGGGCGGTATTGAAATCCCCAAGATTTATCGTTTTGGGATTAATTTCTCGCTTTAGACCTTGTAGGGTTTTCTGAATGAATGTGGCAGGGTCCATATTGGGTGCATATATGTTCAGTATTGTGATGTCTTCCTGGTGAATTGTACCTGTGACTAAAATGTAGTATCCATCCGTGTCTCTTATGATTTTCTTTGGTTTGAAGTCCACTTTGTCCGATAGCTAATGGCTACCCCTGCCTGTTTTCTGCTTCCATTAACTTGTAGAATTGTTGACCAGCCTTTCTTTTTAGAGCATGCCTATCTTTTGTGGTGAGATGGGTTTCCTGCAGGCAGCAGATTGATGGATTGTGATTTTTAATCCAAATTTGTAATCTGTGTCTCTTGATCGGTGAGTTAATTCCATTAACATTTAGTATTATAATGGAGAAACTATTTTTAATTCCAGACATTTATTATGTTTAGTAGTTTTTGTAAGTATATTGCTTCACTTTTAATGGTGCTATACTTCCCTTCTGTTCTCCCAGATATGCCTGGTTTTTTCTTCAAGCTTGAGTATCATTTCTAGCATTTTTTGAAGGTCTGGTTTGGTGGACATGTATCACTTCAAGTTGTCTTTGTGCTGGAAGATTTTTCTTTCTCCCTCAATCATGACGGATAGTTTTGCGGGGTATATCAGCCTGGGTTGACATTTTTGCTCATTCAATACTTGAAGTATGTCTCTTCAACCTCTTCTTGCTTTTACTGTTTTGACTGAGAAGTCATTTGTTATTTTAATAGGTTTACCTTTAAAAGTGACTTGATTTTTCTCCCTTGAAGCTCTCAGCACCATTTCTTTATCTTGAATGTGGAGTGTTTTAACTATGATTTGCTGTGGCGAACTTCTCTTTTGGTCATATCTATTTGGGGTGCGGAATGCCTCTTGTATATCGATGCGCCTCTCTTTTTTTAGATGAGGAAAGTTTTCCTTGATGATAATTTGAAAAATTTCCTCAGGGGTGGTATTTTGAGATTCTTGCTTTGGTATTCCATGAATATGCATGTTAGGCTTCTTCAGGGTGTCCCATATCTCTTGAATATTTCTCTCAAATATCTTTTCGGCTTTAACAACTTCTTCCATTGAGCTAGTTAATACTCCCACTTTATCTTCAAGGTCTGAAATTCTGTTTTCTGCTTCTTTAGTTCTGCTGATAAGACTACTGTTGAGTTCTAGGTTGAAGATAACTTGTCTTTTAGCTCAGTTTTAAACTCTGCTTGAGTCTGTTTTAACTGCTCTATGCCTGTTTTTGTTTCTTGCACTGTTTTTCTCAGCTCCTCCAAGTGTCTGTTGTTTTCCTCTTCAAAGTGATTGATTCGGTTAATTAATTCCTCCTGGATTTCCTCTTTCATAATATTGAACATGGTAATGATCATGTTTTCAAAGTCATTATCCTGGGTCAGGCTTTCTTGGCCATTTTCCGTGGGTTTGTTCTGGTTGGAGTCTAGGTCGTGGTGAGTCCCAGCCGGACTGTGCATCCGGGGTGGTGGAGTGGGAAAAAAGTGTAATATTTTTTCTAAAATAAATTTTATTTCATTTTTAAGTAGCTGTCATTTTTTTCTTTTGCCTTCTCAGTCATACAAATATTATGCTTACATCTTTAGGGAAGAGATTGTATATGTCAGAAAATAAAATTTCATTATTTAAATTTAGACAGCATTTAAAATCAGCTTTTAAGTGCATGCAAATCCTAAATGTCTTTTTTTTTTTTGGAATTAGAATTTTTTGAGCATGTATTTTATTTTTAAATTAATTTTACTATAGTGTAATTTATATACAATATAAGGTGTCAATCTAAATTCTAAAGCAAGATTGTTGCAGTTTGCCTGCATGGTTGCTGATAAATGACCATTAAATAGCTTAAGAGAACAAAGGTTTATTCTCTCTTATGATTCCTCGTTACAATTCTCAGTCCAGCTTGACGAGAGAGCACACACCAACACCAGGCCCAAGGGAACTGGCCACTCCATCACCACATAACAGCTGAGAGATGGACACTCCTTACTTGCCAGACCAGCATATCTGGCCAAGTGAACAGAAGGATGCCAACTTTGTCAATCAGCTCTCTGTATTTTATTACAGGGCCTACTCCCAACCACCACAGGCTGGGCCTTCCCCATCAGCTAGACAATCTCCTGCAGATTCGCTCTGGGCTTATCTCAACTACTAATTCTCCACAAATGTGCCCAGAGCACAAATCCTCAACTGTCAAGTTGACACCTGTGCATAAGTATGACAAAGAGGAACAAAATTTTTATCATCCTTAAACACTCTTTTCCTGCCTTTCCTGGATAATCTTCTGTCTGCATCCAGAATAATAATAAATTAGATTCAGTATTTCTAGTACTTCACATAAATAAAGCAATATATTGTATGCAAGTTGATGTTTTGTTTACATACTTTATTGTACCACTGTAAAAGTTCATCATGTGGCATTATATTTTTAAAGGCTTTGTGAAAGTTGTTTGAATCTACAGCAAGAAAACCTGAAGCAATCCATGAGGTTGATGACACTGATGTACATAGCAGCTCTTATTAGTAGACTGTGACAAAGCAATTAAAAACAATTAAAAATACTTTTAGGAATATAATAATAGACATTGTATTTGAGAGATTTAAATTGTTTCATCCATGTGAAGGCAAGGACTGAAAAGTATGGGCATGGAAAATGTAAATATCTTAAAGACAACCAGATAAAATTCAGCTGCACAAGCCCAAAAGCATCCAAGTATGAGACAAACTTTTTGGAAGAAAAAAGCTTACATCAAAAACAAGAAGGGGAGTAGACTGGGAAACAATGGGGTGAAAATAGCTCAAATTCACTTTATTCAAATATGATGCTATCAAAGAATAAAGATAGAAATTAAAATAAAAATGTTCATAGATGCTCAAGAAATTAGTATACACAGATTTGTCTATTTCTAATTTAAGTCATTTCATTGAGAATTAGGCTTTGAAATGACTTTAGCACATTTAGCTGGGAGTTCATCCTGTCACCCTTATAAAGTTGAAAAATCCCTGATCCAGACTGGGACATGGCTTAGTTGTTAAAGTGCTTATTGTTTAAGTAAAAGTATTGGGATTCAGATTCCTCATAAAATGCCAGGAGGCTTTACTCATTCCATTCTCAGAAGACAGAGACTGGTCATCCCCAGAGTAAACTGGCTAGTGAGTTTAGTCTTGCTATCAAGCTCTGAGTTTTATTAGAGAGCCTGTTTCAAAAAGAATGACATAAGAGGGAGATTAAGAATGATTTGTGATATGAACTTCAAACCTCCACCTTCATGTGATATGAGCCTCAAATCTCCATATCCATGTAGACATACATATGCAAACAGACACCCATGCTCAGATTATAGATGTGACACACACATGCACATAGAAATTTAAAAGAAAAGTCACTTTTGTGTTAAACTATGTGATATAAAATATGCAATATGACATGAAAATGCCCTGTTGGAAGCAGAAGATAGCATTGAAAGTATAATCTTGATACTTATTAAAATAAATTAAGAAACATAAAGAAAAATGGGTTTGTATATACTTTAGCCAAAGAGAGCATGTCAATCATTTCCTTCCCATCATGCCTGTGGCCACCTTACAGTTTACAGAAAGCCATGAGAAAAGGCTGGATCATCTGTTAACTGTGAGACTGACTAACTGGTCAGTTCTTGTAAGAAGTAGATCTAGTCAACATGTTTTCTATAAGAAATCTTTTTAAATTTAATGTCCAACACACTATTGACCCCACAAAGTCTAGCATTTGCTAAAGGCACTAGGATCCTTGGAGGCAAGGGATTGACAACCACAGTAGTATTCCTATGCTTAAGGGGAACAGAGGAAAGGTTTCTGGGAAATGCCATTGGGTCCTTCCACCTCATCGGAGAGGAGGACCCAGAGGAGAGTTTGGCATGCACATTAAAGGATGCTCTGAGGATGGAAGGGGAGGCACTGGTGGATGGGGAGGGAGGGAGGAGGGAAGGGAGACACAGGGCGGTGGGAGGTTGGAGGGAGGGAGGGGACCGGTGTACCTGTTAAGTTTGTATGAGTGGAAATAAAAAAATAAATAAAATAAAATAAAATAAAAATTTAAGTTTCGTGAAGAGGAAAATAAGATCAAGTCTCATCATCCATAAACTTTTCTCTAGCTTATCTTGGTTTAACTTGCTTTGCATTGTTGATTGGGTGTCATGTATTCCCAGCTGGCTGAAATTTACTGTGTACCTGACGATGACCTTACACTTCTAAATCTCCCTCAACTCCACTCCCTAAGGCTCAGATTATAGGTGTGTACCACTACACTTAGTTTTTCACTCATTTTAGATTCCAGCGACAACTGAAGTAGTCACTGGCACCTCAAAGGACAAAGCAATCCTTTCCGTGTATGATGACAATTATTGTGAAGATGAGGCTGTATCCCAATATACAAGTAATACTCTCTAAGAACCTCCTTCCCTTCGTACTATCATTGCCACTTTGCATATCCAGAACTAAGGCAATAATGAATCTTTTCTACTCTAATTAGACCAGAATGCTTTTCCCCCTCTTTTGTATATTTAAACCTATGGTTCAAATCAAAATCCGAAAGACTGAAGTAGTCACTGGCTCCTCTACCGTTCTTCTTCTCAATGTGACCATATTAAGTAAATCTCTCTCTGTACTTCTCATCTCTGTTTTATTGGTATTTGGGGATGGAAATCTGAGCCTCCTCTATTGGGTCTGCTATCCCAGTCCTTTACCATAACAAATCCACTTATAATCTGGGGAGACAAGAGAGGTAGCACATGTACAGATATCACAATGTATTTAAACCATCTTCTATGATGGGGAGCAGATACAGAAAAGATATAGATAGCAGATATAGAAAAGAGCTAAAGAAGAAAAAATTTGGAACTTGAAATGGACACCATTACAAATGGAAACTCTAAACCCACACAATGGTGGCAAAGAACCACAAGAGATTAAACAAAGAGGAGCAGAAATGAGTTATAAATAAGATCATATGGCATCTGAAAGCTTTACACATCTCTCTACACTCCAGTAAAGAAAAAGAGATATGAAAAGTGTAATTTTGAAGAAATAATTAAGCACTACATATACGTCAATTTAACAGAGTTTTTAAATAAGGTTTTTAATGACACAAGCTAGTGTATCTTGTTTCTCGAGGCAAGGTGTCATGAAGCCCAGATTGGCTTCTGGTTTACTTAACTGTGAGGATGGACTTGACTTCCTGACACATACCTTCCCCCCTCAGGCCTCTCCCTCCCAAGTGCTGGGATTAAAGGGCCAGAACACCATGCCTAGTTGGGCCAGTCTGGTCTACATAGGAATTCCAGGGCCACATAGCTAGACCTTTCTCAAATGAAAACAAACAAAACAAAGCACATGAAAAGAGGAAAAAAAAAACCTGATAATAAAACTTGCAATGGTTCAAATTTGGCATTAGATGGATCACGAGCTCTAGGCAAACCTGAATTAGAAAGCTGGACAAGAAAGCAAAACTATAAATAAATAAAAGTCAAAACCAAAAATAGAAAATGTAAAGAGTGTGAAAGGAAAAACACAAATGAGACAAAAAAGAGAAGTCAGGCTTGGTGGCACACATCCATTATCAAATTATCTGGGAGACTGAGGCAGGGAGATTTTGAGCTACCAGCAAGCTACACTGTTTGAAAACAAAAACAATCAAGAATTAGAAGAAAAAAATAATAAAGCAAAACTTTATTGAAAAAAATTCCATGTTTTAGAACATCTTTTTGCTTTCTCCCTTAATAAAAGATCTTGGTTTCTTACAAAAAAAAAAAAGGGTAATTTTGAAAAAGAGAAAAAAAAAAAAAAAGAAAAAGGAAAGAATAATTTAATAGTGTTGTAGTACATAAAAATACAGAAACAGGGCTGGAGAGGTGGCTCAGGCGTTAAGCCTCTGCCTTGCAGGCGGAAGGTCCTGAGTTCGGATCCCAGATCCCACGTATAGACGCCGGGCGGAAGCAAGGGCAGCCTGTGTTCCGGTCCTGGTAGGGCGGAGTCTGTGAATACCGGGGCAGAAGGAAGTGGAGGCGTCCATGGTGGTTCCCAAATTCGTCCGTGGTTCTACACACACACAGACACACACACACACACACGCACATACATACGTACACATGCACAATTGAATAAATAATAAAAAAAATACAGAAACAACTTTATATGTTGAATATGTGTTACTTACCAATGGGCTTTGAGAAAAATTTAGGTAATTTGCATTAACTATTTCAAAAGAAGAAAAAATGGGATACATTTATTTTATACTGAATCCTCTTTCATTTTTATTTATAATTTTTTAAATTTTTTTATTATTGTTTTATTCAATTGTGCGTGTATGCATGTGCGTGTATGCATGTGTGTGTGTGTGTGAAGAACCACGGGCGAATTCGGGAACCACCATGGACCGCCTCTATGTCCTCCTTGTTTACTTTGCCCGGGAATTCACAGGCTCCGCCCTACCAGGACCAGAAGCGCAGGCTGTCCCCGCTTCCGCCTGGCGTCTATACGTGAGGTCTAGGATCCGAACTCAGGACCTTCCGCCTGCAAGGCAGAGGCTTAACCCCTGAGCCACCTCTCCAGCCCCCTCTTTCATTTTTAATTAGACAAATGTAGCAACTTCTATTTTATAACAAAATGAAATCTCGTACTAAGTAATACCAAAACAATGGATTTCTTTAAGGTGGACCTAAGGACACAGAGTAATAAAAAAAAAAGACTAACTAACAACAAAAATACTACTATTCTGACAGCTGAACATGAAACTATATCCAGTAACCTTTTTTGTGAGAATTCAAACAAAGAGAACTACATGATCCTGCTAGCTAAAACTCCCCTGCTCAGGGAACTGAAAATCTTCTGGCTCCTGATTTTTCTGCTAGGTATGGACTTGCAGTGGAAGGATTGAGACTTGGTGGAGTTATTAGGGTCAGAGCTTGGACACTGGTACATCTGGCAGGCTAAGTTCAGCTTCCTGTCCTCAATAGACCAACTAAACAAACAAATAATGATGAAAAGCAAAAAAGAGAATTATTAAGGTGGCACATTAGGGAGAGGAACAAAGAGATCCAGTGATTTCTGCCCAGACCATGTTCGAGTTTCATCCTTCAGGAATTTACAGCTAGACTTCACAGCAAAGGTCTCCTGTCCCTTGCTATGTGCCTTATTTTTACTTTTTCTTTTCTCTCAAATTCAGATTTGCACATAGATTATTTTGATTTCATTCTTCACCTCCTCAAAAGGAATAATCTGAAACTCAATTATTTTAAAATTACCACCTCAGAACAGAGGTCCCATGGAAAATTACTTCTCCTGAAACTACTGGAGAGGTGGGTGAATGCAGAGAATCATAGCCCAAGCAGAAGCCATTGCTGGAGGCAGAAACTGACAGAAACATTTAAGGCGTAAGTTCGATTTTGCAAACTGTGACCTGACCAATTTGAGATATAAAAACACCTAAGGAGGCCCCACACTTTCATGGTATTACCTCCAGGAGACCTGCCAGTTTCCAGGGTGAAGATCAAAGACAAATCCCCTCTAGTCTATGAAAAAAGGAAGGAAAAGCAGCCTTTTGAAATGCAGCCAGATCAGTCTGTAATCCTTAATAAGACACACTACTGACCAAGGAGGGTATTTTGCCAGGGCCCAACTGAACTGGAGGATGGAAAATACCAAATTGTAACCTTTCCCAACTGTTTTGAACAAACTGTCAGAAATATAAACACTTTTGTGTCTTTCCACAATATCAAAATTTACTGAATGACAGTAAACTCACAAGCAATTTGCTGCACACTTGCTTTCTGTAATAGTCCTGGCCAAGGTAAACATAGGTACACATTTTTCAACAATGGCTTCAGGCAGTTGCTCAGGTAGTTCATTACTCTGAATGACAGTATTACCACTCGAGTACTGAAGTCCTAGAGGATTTCTGGAGAGCCACTGCCCTTCAGGCCACATTGTAAATCTGAAGAAAATGGGTTCTAATATCAGGACAAATGACCTCAGCATTGTTAGCCCATAGAAAGATGAACTTTTATGCACAAGATGAACATGGCAGGTAAAAAGCAAGTGTTTCTTTCTGGACTTCTTGCTTATCTGGTCTGCCACTGGATGATTCTGCTGTATTTAGGATGTGTCATTTCTAATAACTTGTTCTAGGTATTATCTTCCAGGTGAGAGCAACTTCTAGTCTGCTAGTTAATTCCAGACCCAATCAATTGACAACCAAGATTAGCTACCACATAGAGAGCCAAATAAAAAATAGTCTGTGGGTGTGAGATAACAAGCCAACTGGAGATCTGTGGAGACCCTGTGGAGATCTGCTGGGTTCCAATCCTTAATAAGACACACTACTGGGTTCTGTGAAGATGCAGAGTGGAATGCTTCTACAGAGGTGAAATGACAGAAGCAGCTCCTAGCATATATGTGACCCCACACATAACACACATTTTATGCATACATGCACACATTGCACTACAGACACACATGTGAAAAATGGGGGAAAAACAAAAAACAAACAATTTATTGCATTACAATGGGACTTATTTAAATATAATGGGTGAATTGATTCATTAACTATTACAAACTTATTATACTATCTAAGTTTCTCTTCTCTTACCATGAGGAAATACCACAACAAAACAACTTCAGGGAGAACATGGTTTTTATAGCTCAATAATCAAGGTAGACTCTTCTATGGTAGATAGTCTAAATAACAGGAATCTTGAAATATCTGGTCAAATTTTATGTAAGACAGCAAAGCAGAAAGCTTAAATGGATGGGCTCAAGCCATTTTTCCTTTTATTCCACAGTAGAACCCACCCATGGAATTGTGTCATTCAGTGAGTGGGCAGATCTTCCTATTCTATTTAGCTAGACTGAGATAACCCCCTACTGGATGCCTAGAGGCTTCTTCCACAGATGATTCAAGTTGACAACTGAGACTAACTATCACGTATACCATTAAAATGTATTAATATAATAGGTTATAGAGATAAGAAGAAGGATATGGGTACATCTGTTTAATTTTCTGTAAACTTCAAATTGTTCAAAGGTTTTTCTTTTTTCTAAAAGGAAACAAGGTTTTATTCTAAAAAGTTACAAGGGTAACACAAGTGGACATGAGAGAGGAGTACTGCTGATGGCTGTGATTACAATGAGAATATATAATATCATGGCAATACCATGGCAGTACAGAAAAACAAGTCATCATTCCCCAAATAAAATCCAGAAGTAACAAATTAAATTATAAAGCAATATCTGCAATAAAATTAGAAAGGTTTATAAGTAATTAAGATAACAAACTAAACATTTTGGGAAGTGCTTGTGAAGTGAATCACAAAGTCGATTTCAAGCTGCTTGATACTTGTGGGATATTTGCCAATGATGAATATAAGCAGAGGCAAAAAAAATTTCCTAGAGAAGAAAAGAAAGATCAAACTTCTAATGAAACTGTCTAAGAGGAAAAGTTTGTAGATGCTAAAATTCATATTCAGATTTCCTAACACTACAACTATTACTTTGTTACTGAATGGAACCTATGAAGTCAGAAATCTCCTAAAGATAGCATCTCGTACACTTTTACAAAAGCAAAAATTTGCAAGAAATACTTACTTCAAATAGTTTTCTGCTTGTTTCCTCAGAATGTTTATGTTAACCCAAGAAAGGACCTAGAAAATCTGTGAAGAGACAAAAAAAAGTAACAAAGGTTCAAAAAGTATCAGAGAATGAGAGAACAAATAGTGTTTCAAAGACCCTGTAAATGATGGACACACTTTAGATATTTACCTGAAACTAAAATAGAGCTAGTGACTATAAAACTTCTCACCAGGGTTCATGTAGCTGTATTATTATTGGATTAAGCTCATCACTAATATAGTCTGGGAATATTCTGTGATAGAGTCAAAGATAAAATGGGCTGAAATTTTTATCGCAATTGCATACATAATGTTCAGCCTTAAAAAAATTAAAGTGACTAGGAAAACAAACACAGAAAAGACAACATGTACAGATGAAATGTACAGATGGCACATATTATAGCTAGCGAATAAAGATTTCAAATAACCATCAATAACACCTTCAAGAAAAGAACAAACTATGATTATAGTAGGAAAGAGATGGATAATTTTTGCTATAGGATCATAATTTAAAATAAGTATAAGCAGCCTCAGCAAATTGGAAGAATTGATATTGTGAAGTTAATTTCCTCCATTATTATATGAATTCATTTTATTTCCTTGAGACATGAGTAAATACATTTTATTTTTTCTGAATACTAATATATTTTCATTAATTTTTGTGATCGTAGCTTTGAAATATTAGGAAAGTATAACTAAATCAAATCTCTCAACATAGAAGGTAACAGTAAAAATCAAATTACACAAAGGAAAAACAAAACTATTATTAATTTATTTATATGTTTGTGTGTGTGTGTGTGAGCACATGTGTACGAGAGAGAAAGAGAGAGAGAGAGAGTGCATTGGGTATGTCTATGTTGTGTGTCTTTAGGAGTCAGTTTGTATTGCTTCTTCCAAAACTCTTCCCTTGAGACCTATCACTTGTGTTATATCTCACAATTCATATCTCTCAAGTTATAACAAATTTTAAAATCTGTTAACTCTACCTTTATTCCTTACTGCCTCACCCTTATCGTTTTCCATATATCCATGGTAATACTTATCTCAGTCATTACCTATTCGACTTCTCTGCAATCTCTACATTCATTAAGGATAAACCAAATACAGACCTTATCAACTTCACCTAAACACTGAGGTTCAGCACTAAAGTCTAAACACAGCCATGCCATCTTTGAATTGCTATTCATTTGCTCCAGATTAAACTACAATCAATATCTACCCATCCAAAATTCAATGAACAAATAGAAAAACTAAACTCACCATTAGAAATAGGTGAAATAGAAAGAAAAGTAAAGATAGTAACTATAGACCTAGCATCAAATATACATTTTGGATTATAAAGTCGAAAATGACATAGAAGTCAAGGAAATATGCCTGCACCAAAAATTCCAAACCATGATATTAACTCCTGTTGAAGGTAACTCATTAGGTAACAGTCATGAGAGCAACAATGAAAACAATGAGTTCCGATGACATTTATAGCTATGTCCAAGGATTTCCAAGAAAACATGGATAAATGATTAAAGAAATAAAAGGAGAAACAATAAATGCAAGGAAGAACAGTACAAAACACTAACAGCTAGACACAAAAAGATATCTGAAAACAAACAGAAACACTGAAAAAAAAGAACTGAAATAAAATTGGAGGATAAAAATTCAACCAATTCAATTCAGAATTCAGTAGAATGTTTCTGAAATCCAACCTGAGTGCAAGAAAGAATATCAGAGCTTTTAGACAAGATGGTAGAATTTGATAAGTCAATTGAAAAATATAAAAGAATGGAACATACAACTGCTTTGGGACATTATTAAAAGAACCAATTTATAAATTATAGATATTCCAGGAACAAACACTCAAGAAAATACAGAACATGCACATTAAACAATATTGTAAAGGAAAAAAGATGTTTATGAAGACATACAGATCATCAGACAGACAAGGCAAGAAAATAAGTTGCCCATGTCACATCACAGTCAAAACATTAAATGTGCAGACTAAAGAAAAGATATTAATGACTATAAGACAGAAAGACCAAGTTACATATTTAAATAACAGCTTGCTTTTCATTGAAAACTGTAAAAACCAGAAGGACTTGGACAGACATACTATAAGTTATGAATGGATGCAAATGCCAACTAAGATTTGCATGTTTAAGCAAAATTATCCATGATGATAGAAGGAGAAAAACAATATTCCATGCTACAAGCAGGTTAAAGGATGTCATATCTACCAAGTCAGATCTATAGAGAACACTGGAAGAATTAATCAGGACTGAAGAAAAGTATTAACATACTCACAAGGTTATAGGGAATAGTTAGTACCAGGATAAGGCTAAGCAAAAGACTACAAATACAAATACCACAAAGTCAAGAAAATGACAGAAATCAATAAACATTTTTTCAGTCATAGCCTTAAATGTCAACAGAATCAATTCCCTGATCAAGATACATAGGCTTGCAAGTTTACCAAAAATCATGACACAACAATTGTCTGCCTCCAATAGACATACCTCATCATGAAAGAAACACACTGTCTCAAGGTGAATTCTATTTATTTATTTATTTATTTATTTATTTATTTATTTATTCCAATCATACAAAGTTGATATGTACCCCATTCCCCTCCCTCCCTCCACCCCTCCCTGGATCCCCTTACTTCCTCTATCCTTTTCACTTTCCTATCCCTCCTCCCTTTCTCCTAGTGCTCCCTCCCCCCCACTCCTGGAGCATCCTTTAGGGTGCATGTCAAACTTCCCTCTGGGTCCTCCTCTCTGATGAGGTGTAAGGACTTAGTGGCATTGCCTAGAGCTCTTTTTTGTGTTCTCCTTTAGTATAGGAACACTATTGTGGCTGTTAATCCCTTGCCTCTAAGATTCCTAGTGCCTGTGATCCATGCTAGACTTTGGGGGTTAATTGATATGTTGGTCATTGCGCAGGTTATGCAAAGTCCTATTATGATTACTTCGGCCCTAACTTGTATGGAGTATCTTGCATATTGTTGCTCCTCCCTGTCTTTAGGCTCTTACAATCTCACCGACCCCTCTTCCGCAAATTTCCCTGAGCTTTAGGATGGGGAGAGATTAGACTGACCTGGTTCCAGGTGGTTGATGTAGTGTCTTTGATTTTCTGAATTATGGTTTGTTGATTTTTTTTTTCAGTTTTGCTGCTCCTGCCCAGCCCTTGGCTCCTATCCCAGGCACAGAAAATTAAGCGCCTTATGTACTCTGTAATAGGTGGATCCTATTACCAAACCCACTTAGTGATACACTCAAAGATAAATCTCTGTAATACCTACAGTAATTGCAAAGATTATAAGCAGAGAGGGAAGGGGAAGGAGGGCCTGCCAAAAACAAGGAGAGAGGGGACCATGCTACAGCAGAGAAAATAGGCCACCTATAAAGGACTGCAAGTAAGTTATGAGACATTTGGTGGGCTCGCAGACTGTCCTTACTAGTCACTTGCGTCTGATGGGATATGATCTCACCAGAAAGGAAGGGATAGAGTCTGGCGGATAGAAGGTAGCCATCCCTGCAAATGGGAGACTGACCCCCCTCCCCCCACAGCGGTCTCCTACTCTTATTCCATCTACCTTTGAATCTACTCCTATTTTTTTTAATTTTAATTTTCATTTTTTTATTATTCATTCAATTGTGCGTGTGTGCGCATGTGTGCATGTATGTGTGTGTATGTATGTGTGTGTGTGTAGAACCACGGACGAATTCGGAGCCACCATGAACCGCCTCCACCTCCACCTTGTTTACTCTGCCCCGGGATTCACAGGCTCCGCCCTACCAGGAGGAGAAAAGCAGCCCCCCCCTCCCCCCGCTTCCGCCCGGTGTCTATACGTGGGGTCTGGATCCGAACTCAGGAACTCCTGCCTGCAAAGCAGAGGCTTAACCCCTGAGCCACCTCTCCAGCTGCTGAATCTACTCTTATAATAAGACTCTGTTTTAACAGCATTTTATCTCTGGCCAGAAGGTGAAAGAATTTTTCAAGAGTTCACCAACCAAATGGGAACAGGAAACAAGCGGGAGTCACTATTCTATCTGACAAAATAATCTTCAGACTAAAACAAGCCATAAGAGTTAAAATTGGTGGCTGGAGAGGTGGCTCAGGGGTTAAGCCTGTGCCTTGCCGGTGGAAGGTCCTGAGTTCGGATCCTAGACCCCCACATATAGACGCCAGTGGGAAGCAGGGGCAGCCTGCGTTTCTGGTCCTGGTAGGGCGGAGCCTGTGAATCCCGGGACAGAGTAAACAAGGAGGAAGTGGATGCATGCATGGTGGTTCCCGAACACACACACTCACACACACACACACACACGCACAATTGAATAAATAATAATAAAAAGAAGAGTTAAAATTGGTTACTACCTACTAGTTGACAGGACAATCCATCTGGAGGACATTACCATTATAAACATGTGCATCAAACCCAGAGCCATCCAAATTTATTACACAAATAATAGAAAATGCAAAACAACTAATCAACCTAAGCACAGTAATAGTAGGAGACTTCAATTCCTCACTCTTCCCAGATAAATACCAGATAGATCTACTAGTCAAAAACTGAATGAACCTCTCAATGGATGCAAAAAAGTCTCTTGACAAAATTCAGTATCATTCCACAATAAAGGTTATATTTAGTATGTCTAAGACAAACATTATTCTATATGGGAGAAAACTGGAACATTCCCACTTAGAGGAGAAGGAAACAAAACTGTCCACTCTCACCACTCCTTTTTAATATCCTATGTAGAACAATAAGGCAAGAGTGAGAGATGAATGTGAAACAAATAGGAAAGGAAGAACTTAAGGTGCCTCCATTTATAGATGATGTAATTACATACTTGAGACATCCTAATGCCTCAACTAAGAAACTGCTTGAACTAACAAACAATTTCAATAAAGCAGCAGGCTATACAATCAAAATTAAATCAATATCCTTTCTATATTACAGGGACAAATAAATAGAGTAAGAAATGAAGGAATCAATCTCATTCACCATCACTTCAAAAAATACTTTGGAATATACTGAGCCAAGAAACTGAAAGATGTGTACAATGAAAACTACAAAACTGTGAAGAAAGAAATGAAGGGGGTGCAAGAAGTTGGAAGATCCCAACACTCATGAATTGGTAGAATTACTATTGTGAAATTGACTGTCCTACCAAAGCACAGTCAATGCAATCCCATCCAAAATGTCAATACAATTCTTCACAGAAACTGAAAAATTAGTCTCAAGCATAGGAAAACACAAAAATGTCCCCAAATAGCCAAAACAATCTTGTGCAATAAGAACACTGCTGAGGTGTTGCTATACTGGCTCTTAAGCCACACTACAGATCTATAGTAATAAAAACAGCATAGTACTGGCTCAAAAATAAATGTATTGATCAATTGGTTGAAATTGAAGACCTAGAGATAAGGTTACATACAAACAGCCACTTGATTTTTTGACAAAGGTGCCAAGCGTACACATTAGATAAAAGACAGTATCTTCAACAAATGATGATGCAAGACATTATGTCTATATGTAAAAGACTGACACTTGTCCCTTAACTCTCACATTCACAAAAATTAACCTAAATGGTAAAAGACCTCAAAGTTAAACCTAAAGCTCTGAAAATATTCAAATGCTTTTTTACAAAAATAAATTGAAGTATCCAATAAATATTTTAAAAATATTCAACTTCCCTGGTTATTAGGGAAAGCAAATTAAAGCAGTTCTGAAAGAGTTCCTTAGCCCAGTCAGAATGACTAATATCAAGAACACAAGAATGAAGGCTGATAAGAATAGGTAACAATTTATTCAGTGTTGGTGGGGACATAAATTGGTACAGCCACTTTGGAAATAAGTATGCAGGTTCCTCAGAAAGCTAAATATGGAACAACCATAGGATCTAGTTTTACCATTTCTGGAATGTTCCCAAATGACTCTGGGAAAGCTTCAAATTGCAATTACAATCACCAAGGCAAAAGGTGACCATCTAATGTAATACTGGCATGAATGTCAGGAGAAGCAATCAACAGTTTTCTAATTGGATTTAAGGCACACTTTTCAGCAGGATTACATTTTTGTTAACATAAACCAGTAAAAAGAACCAATGAAAAGGTAGGACAGGCTCTGCGGAGGTGGGTATCGAGCTTAGCTATAAAGACATTAAATCAAACTATCATTTAAACGTGTCATTATGTTAATAGAAGCACTCAGCAGTCAAACTAGATGCATCTTTTTGCAATAAAAGGTGTTTTTACGAATGCCCAAAATACAGACAATAAGTGACAGTGGACTTCTTGACCCTAAACTGGACATCTAAGCCATACCCCCTCCAAGATTCAGCACCTGTCGTGGAAGAGATAGTGACAAGAATGTGAGAATCTGAAGTGGGACAGGGATGTTGCAAACATTATCTTCTGGACATGACACAGCTTTTGTATCCATGGATGCTGCAGTTATGCATATTTCCACAAGACTTCACAGGATTTGTCCTATCAACATTTTAACATGAAAGGGGGATCATTATTAAGAGGCCCTGTGCCTCTATGAGAAACTGATGAGGCTCAATGCTTATGGGGTGGGGGTAGTGAAGATGCTTTATTCAATGGCCTATCCAGTGACATATGATTGATACTCCAACACATATTCAGACACGTTTCATCAAAGGCAGACCAAAAGAAACCGAGTGAATCACTCATGTGAGAAGACAAGACAAAAAGGGAGACTGGCTGGGAAGAAGAAAGGTTGAAATGGAAAGAAGAGCAGGGATGGGATTACAATTGAATATGTGAAAATATATTTTCTCTGTATTTATTTAAGAAAAATGAAAAAAATGAAAAAATATATTGTGAATAGATTATCACAGAAAATTATGTCAGGAATTTTCACATTCACCTTAGAATAATAACCTCTGACAGTGGTATATTAATATTAATCAGTTAAAACCAGTTTTTGAATAATAACACATTTTTCTTAGTCTTGTATTAAATATTTTAAATTATTATGATGCTTTATTGCTTACATTTTCAATGTAAGCATAAAATTTGTAACCCTATGTGAAGCATTCATTCTTTGACTTACTTCTTTTTTTCCTGGGCTTTTTATAATCAGGTTCATTTCAAACTGGTGAACTTTCTTTTCCCCATACTCTTGAGTGCTAGGATTACAGGCATGCATCACCATGACCAACTATAAAAAATCTTATCTGGTCTAACTCAAGAATGTTTAACTCTGAGGTCCAATAACAATATTTTTAGTTAAGAGTTTTCCTTATAGAGCCTTAGACTCAATCACTGCTACAGTTTGAATATTAAGTATTCCCAAAGACAAACATGTTAAAGTGTGTTCCCTATCTAGGCACTATCTAACCATACTTGAAGGTAAAACTTTAAGAGCTTGTCATAGTTAAATATAGTTGCCAACTTGGCAGCTGAAGGTTCAGGGCTCTGGGCATATTCATGAAAGAATTGATAGGTAAGTTAGGCCCAGAGCAAACCTGCAGAAGATTGATTGATAGGGCGGCCCCACCCATGGTGAGTGGAACTAGTCTCTAGGCAGAATTAGATGGAAGGAACTGGTTAAGGAAGTTGGCATCCTTTGGTGTACTTGGCCACACATGTTGATCTGGCAAGTAAGACTTGTTCCTCTGTCTCTGCACCTGTGGATATGATGCATCCAGCTCCCGCAGCCCCTGGTGCTGGTGTGAGCTCTCCTGCCAAGCTGGGCAAGGAACATTAACCAGACTAACATAAGCCAAAATAAAACATCCTTTTTCCCCTATAAGCTATTTAGTCATGAATTTATCAGGACCATACAAGTGAACTGCAACAGATGCAGAGTTTAATAAGAACATTTGCATCCTTAGGAGAGTAAGTTTGCAGAAGACTGTTGGACACTAGACCCTTCTGCCTCTTTTTTGTTTCTCTACTTTCAGCATTTAGGTAGCATCTTGGTTCCGTGACACACCTTCTCCCATGATGTGTTTTACTATGTTGTCACAGGCACTGACCACATATCTCAGTGAAATATAAACCAGACTTCTCAAGTCATGAGTCAAAATAAAAATTTTATGTTTATTTATCTCGAATATTTATTGTGCTAATGAAAATATTATGAACAAAACATGTAAATTAGATCACATTTATGCACAAATTTAGTCCCTTTTTAATTACTCTGTTTTCTGAGTTTTTATGGATGTGAAATCCATGATCATTGTTTAATATCATGGTGTAAATTAAATGGTCCAGACATTGATAGGTGCAGACTGAATTGTCAGTTTTTAGTGGCTGTCTCTGTTTTATAGCAGAAAGACAAGCTCAAACTTTGAGTTGCTGTTTATATATTTACATGAATGTTTATGCTGTCATGAAAGCAGTATAAATCTCTGTAAATGACACACATTCTCATGTGTTGTGCTCTACACTGAGATAATTGGGATAATTGTATAAAAAGTGACTTCCTGCACCCAATCTTCATTATCTTAGTATAGTAATTTTGTATATTAAGTGAAACTTCATTGGCCTCTGATTTTGGCTTTATAGATTTCAGACCGTCCAAACAATCAACAACTAGAACTTAGTATTATCTCATTCCCTTCACTAGTTAAACAAGTTAATCAAGAAGTATCAGACCTGTCTTTAATCTGGAATGTTGGGTTTTGCTTTCCTGGTATATAGCTATCTTTCTCTTTTCCGCAGTGTCCTTCCAATCAAACCAGATAATAGCTTTTTTATATCAGCTTTGGAGCTTTTGATATCTAGATGCATATCGGCTAATTTTACTTTGCTATTCTAAAATTGTTATTGAAGTTGGTTCTATCTTTGCTCTGTCAGTAATCAGGTTAATGAATTTATAAATTCAGACCTCTTTATGCTGAGATTCTAACTTACAGCTAATCATAAAAGAAACTTTAAGAATCATTGCTGGAATTGCAGAAAGAAAAAATGTTTCTAATAAAATGTGATTTTTTTAAAAAAATGAACTAAAAGAATCCTGCCTTGAAAACAACAGCAAGATATTTTTAATTCAGTTCACTACCAAAGTCAATTCCTGGAAATCTCAAGCTTTATGTCCTTCCTGAAAAATACAATATAGTCCTCCTAGGGTGTGGCTTTAAAGGGAAAATGTTTCTGTTTGTTCCACACTTGGACAGACAAATGTATAATCAAAAACACTTGAAAAGTTTCATCCATCATAGCAGTGTCAGCTTGTCTTTCCTGACTTCTTCCAGCTATTCATCTAGGTCCTTAATGCTATATATCTTAGAGTTTTTAAGGTGGGGAGAAGCCTTTATAAGCTTTGGATTATGGAAAGCTTTGGCTAAATCATGCATGGACATGTAAGCCGTAGTGCATGTGTTGTGGGAGAGACTTCATGCTTGCTTCTGAATGCCACCGTTTAAACAAGGCTGGTGCTTAGGAAAGTGCAAGGCTGTTTTAATTTAATACATGGCAGAATCTTCTCCAATGAGTTAATTTTTCAATATGATTCATTTGGTTCACCGAAAGACCAATGCTTATAAAAAACTGCCAATCTTTGTCTATTTTGGGATAATTGTATAAACAAAATGACTTCCTATACCCAATTAATTGTTCTTTGTTATCTTAGTATAGTGATTTTGTATATTAAGTGAAGCTTCATTGGCCTCTGATTTTGGCTTTATAGAGGCACAGATTTTAGACTGTCCAAACAATCAGCAACTAGAACTCAGTATTATCTCATTCCCTTAACAAGTATTAATTCTGTGGATTCTGATACCACAGCTTCCTTGATGAAGGAGAAACTTTTGCATTTTTTGGGGGCTGCCTATAAATAATTCTGTAAATAATCTACTATCTTAAGTTTTTGAATAAATTTTGTCTTGTTGTTATACATAGTAAGAGTCTACTGCTTTAAAATTCCTACCTTTTCACTGCCACTATGCTAAAGAGGAGGGTTTGTCCATTCTACAAAAGTTGGAATCCAGTGTCTACAATATTTAAGTCTCATGAATTGCCCAACATTTTTGTTTGCTAGTTTTCATTTGAAGGACTTTTTAATTCTGCGAACAATTATCTTTCAAAATTTCTACATTCTCTGACCCATACCTGGAAACAGATGTCTTAAATATTTACTTAGGTTTTGTAATATTTCTAATCTGTTTTAGGGCCCCATGAAACAAGGAATTGTCACAAAGCATCAATTATACATTATTCTTTACTTTCTGAGTCTAACCATGAGGCATCCATATTGTGAATATTTACAGATCCCTTGGGTAAAATAGTGTCCTTTATTTTGCATAAATGATTACATAACATGAAAGAGCTTCCATAGATTTTTTCATAAGTAGCTCAATCAAGAGTTTGTATTTACTGCTGGAAAAAAAGGAAAGGAAAGTAAGAGTTGCTAAAAACACCATCCTTCAGATAGTCCAGATAAGCTTTTACCCACTTTGATCTAATTTGTCTTGAGATCAAGAGATGTTTGATCAAGTTCTGTTTCAGGTGAGCTATCCCAAACATTTTGGAGATACTATAATTCCCAAAGTGAATCCAGGGCAATCTCTAACTGTATATAGTGACATCAGCATGCAAAATGATGATCCCCTATTTCCATGGCAGATAGTTGCCATGATGAAAAGACAGACAAGAAATATACAAGAAAATAATTGAAGAAGAATTATACAAGCTTCTTTTCTAATTGATAAAACCAAAAACCTTAAGAAAGCAACCATAGAAAGGGAGAGATTTATTTTGACTCATGATTTAAGGGGTTTGATGTCAAGGAAGGTATAGTGGCAAGAATATGAAACAACCAGAACATTTCATCAGCTGTCAGGACTCAGCGACCAATGAATGCTAATGCTCCGCACTTTCCTGCTGTTGCCCTTCTGCTTCAGTATGGAATACTAAATCTTGGGATGGTGCCGCCCATCTTCAGGGTGGGTTATCATCAGCATTTATTCATCTCTCAACCACCTCAGAGGGGTGTCTTCCAGGTGGTTCTTAATTTAGTCAAATTCTAATGAAGTTGAACCATTATCAAAAGCAAAATGACATGGCAGGTAAGATTCTCAGGCAGCCAAACGTATCATTGTTAGAGGCAGGGAATGTCTTATGCCAAGTGGAGTGGAGACTTATATTGCTGAACAATTCCTCGTGCTGGCCTTCTTCCTCCTCTCTGATCTTCCTCCACTTTCTCCCTCTTTTCTTCTTTTCTTTTATTAATTGTAATAATCCATCCACATCATCCCAATATTTTCCCCTTTAAATTAAGTTTGGATTGTCTCAGCACAGAGCCAAACAGATGGGGAAGGAAGAGAAAGCCTGTCATGACTAAAGCACTTTTTTTGGTCTGCCTCTGAATCCATGATAACGAATTTCAAGAAAACTGATGATGGTGATCATTTGAGAATCTGTGTCTCTCCTGTGTACACGACTACAAAGACTTTCAGCTCACCCATCCAGGAAGAATGATAAAATTCAGTTCAGTTCCAAGTGTGCTGGTGCCTGATAGTTGGTTCTGCTTGACTACCTGATACTTTGCACTGTGAAAATTATTTATCAAACATCAGTTTGCAGGGATCAGATTACTAAACTTACACAAGGCAAATTCCAACTCTAGGGCAAATGGACCTCTTTCTTGTGCTTGCATTCATTACTGTAATACCTTACATGCTTGCTATTATTCTGAATGACATATTGAACTATTTTCCATCTTTTTTCATAATTATTATTCTGTTTTATCCAAATTCTCAATTTTCTTGGATTTCTTTATAATTCATGCTTTCCTCTTTTCTTTATGGTGAGTGGCTTTTAAGTGACTCTGGTAAAGGAACTACTGGCTAACACATGAATTGGGGTCAAACTTAGTCCAAAGAGCAAAAATCTTTATCTATTCAAAACACCAGGAACTTAATTACAGATCAAAAAAGCCATTTCCCCTGCCTTTTTTCCAGAGAATCCACTGCCAAAAGTAAGAACCCATATAAAACATGAATACCTTTTAACCAACTGAATCAGGAAAGGAGAAAGACAAGAAGTTTTCAAATTTCTTCTTCCACTTGTTGTCAGATTTTCCTCTGGCTGTGTAAATCACTTCTATATTTAATGATTTTTTTTCAAATACTTATAATAGTTTATTGGCTTGGAATGAGCTGTATGTATGAATGTATGTGTGTGTGTGTGTTTGGTGTGGATGATCTATCTACCTAATAAGAAAGAGAGAGAGACAGAGACAGAGAGAGAATGAGACAGGAGAGTCTGTTACATTAATTTTAGCGGTAATAATTTTGTTCTTGTTCTCATATTTTTCTGACTGTATTGTAACCCCCATAGTTCCTATAGTGACAAAGATCCAAGCACAGTAAAACCTTTTATTTGAAAGTGCTAGCTCATCTTATAGTACTGGGAAAGCAGAGGTATACAAGGGAAACTATTTTTTTCTAGTATTTCTTGTTGGATTTGTATTTCCAGAGACTTTCCAATGGTCCCTTAGTTTAGAAATTTTTCAAGAATCCTGTTCTTATCGCCAGACTTGTTGAAGAAGTATAATTAAAAAAAACATTTACTTTCAATCCAGAAAACCTCTTCACAAAGATAGAAGCAAATGAGAACAGTCTTCTTGTTGAATAGGCAACGATCCTGAATGCAATGTGTACTGCACCCAATTTTCTAAGACATTGCAAAATCTCAAGTCTTTCATTTGACCAGACAGATACAACCTATCCAGTCTTGCTTTCAGTATAAAACCTGAACTGAAACTTGATTTAAGGAAAAGGGTATAGAGAGGTTTTAGCTCTCTTATTTTTGATTTGTTTTTGTTCTTATATACAAATTATTTTTACTGACATTTGTTATCTTGCTTTATATCTTGGTTTGCTTAAATGATTATCCTTGAAATATTATCATACACACATCTGAACCAATCAATGTTTTAACTTCCTCCCAACAATAAAAAACTAGATATTTTCCTGTTAAACTACTTATTAGGGTAAATATTTTAAATTCCTTTTCTTTGAATATTTTAATACCAGTTAAGATATCATTACAATATATGTGCAATCAGTTTTTGGTAAAGTTTGAAGTTTTTATTTCACTGTTTCTCATTAATTTCACAATTTTCTAGTCATTACATAAGAGTTATCTCCTATCTGATATTAAGGTTTTTTTCCTTTCATCTGTCTTACTTTACCCTGTAAGATAAACAAAGCCATGCTTATGCTTATTTTTATTTGTGATGTTTGGTTATATAGTAGTCTCTTAATTTGCTGGTTCATGAATCCCATCACCATCCAATGATAACTCATTGGAGCATTAAGTGGTATCTTGATTATCATGAAAGATATTTTTCTCTCTAGTAAATGTTACTTGTCTGTATTAGAACCCTCCTAATAATTATTGCTTTAGAGCTAAGGTAGTTATATTATAAAACAACAAAAATGAAACTCTAAGAAAAAGCACAGGTGATTTATTTAAAAGGAATTGCATTTTTTCAATCTAGATTTTTTGAAAAAAATCACCTTGTATTCCATTTACATGATAATGTGTTACATAAGAATATTTTCAGAGCAAATGAGATCATTCAGTAGATAAAGTGCCTGCTTGCCGACTTGGAACCTAATCTGGTCCTTGGAAGCCTACATTATGGAAGGAGAGAACTGACTTCTGAAAGTTTGCCTTCTGACCTCCACCCATGTGTCCTGACATGCTGTGTTCTCTCTCTCTCTCTCCCCCTTCTCCCTCCCCCCTCTCTCTCCTCCCTCTTTCTCTTTTCCTCTCCTTCTCCAATAGCCAGGTAGAAAGAAAGAGAAAGAGAGAAAGAGACAGGGAAAAAAAAGGAATATTTTCATAGAAACATATATTACACATTGAAAATCCAACCTTTTCCCCAAAAAATCTCCCTCTCCAGAACAATGCACATGTCATTTTTCTTTCTCTGAGCATCTTGTACCATCATAGGCTCAAATTCCTTACTGAAATTGTCATTTATGAATATTTTAATTTCTGAATTGTGACAAACTGTCCTGACACTAAGTCAATGAAATTTGAAATAATTTATTTCCAAAGACAAGTCCATCTTTTAAAAGGCTGCTTACTGCTTCTATTTTCATTTATCTTTGCATTAACCTAGTTCTATATTTGCTATCATCATGGGTATTTGGATATAACTCCCTAGTGGCTTTAAATAAGCTTTCTGGGCACCATAAAAATGCTTGCTATGGTTTGCACTATCTTTCAACTCTGCTCTTCCCTCATTTATGGTAACTGAATTTCTTTATTTTTCTTTCTTTCCTTAATTTTCAAATTCTCATTGCTGGTTAACGGTCTTTATCTTTCATTAATAAAATCAATTTACCTATGTGATTATGTATCAATATATCCAATGTGTTTGTGTGGTATGTGTGTCTGCATGTGTGTGTGTGTGTGTTTATGGGGAATAATATAGTAGAAAAAGGTGAAAGACAAGCATATTATTTCATTAAGTCATGGAATCAGAAAAATATGTCACCTCAACTCAATATAACATGAAATAAACTATTGAATATCTCAATGGAGGAGACTTTTTCTCAATACTAGGAAGGTCAAAGAAAGAACCACTCTGATTAAAAAATGTCAGTCCAAATCTAACAATCACTATGAGTCTAAATAGATAAAATATCATTGTAGTAATATGAATTATGTGATAATGTTTTGTCTTTCTACCAGTATATTTCCTTAGAAAACACTTTTTTTCTCATAGATTTCAACTGTATTGTGTCTGTAAACTAAAAGAAGGAAACATTTACCTTTCTATAGATGTTTGTGTTTTGCCTTATTTCATTTCTGAACACTTCAGAACACTGCAGGAAATCTGTGCTGGTTTTACCACCAACAGAATCAAAATGAGAAATCGATTGAGGAATGTGGATCAAACTTACCGAGAGCTGTCTTGAATGGATGCTGAAACTTTTAACGAAGGCTACACACCCCTTCTTTAAAGTTTAAAATAGAAACTATCAATTTCATTTATACTTTTTCGCTGTTTGCATTTTGTCTTATGTTTCATTTTGGTATCTGACTATAAAGTCATTGTAATCTTCTTTGGATCTTCTGGTTGTCAGAAGATGGATTATTACAGAAAAACACATCAAACATTTTTTGAGATGAGAAATGTGGCCTCCATGGTTGGGAGTATTTAGGGTGTGAACGATATCCTTTTCTTCTAATTGCCTCATTTACTCAGAACTGTATTCACAGCAGCTCTTGTATGCTACAGTGCACCCTGAGGTGAATCTGAATTTGATAGAAGAAAACTGACAATAAGGGAGAGAATTGTGTTGCTTTTTAGAAAGGCATCTGGTTACCCTCATGCTCAATGTGGTAAGCAAAGCTACTTCTGGACTATACCACCCTAGATATCAAACCCTACTTCTCAGTGCAGCCAAGTCTTCATTTGTAGTAAGATCTCCCCAATATTTACAACAAGCATTTAGGTGTGAGACACCCCACCTGTAACACATCTCATGGGATGTGTCAGGTCTGTCAGTTTTTTCACAGATCTGGTTGCTAGTTATTTATATGGAAATTCCATTTAGTATCTTTGAGCCTTTCACAAATTGCCTATACGTTATCCTGGCTTGTATGCATGATGCAAAGTTAAGTCACATGCGTGTATCTGCTTTCGGTCAGAATGACAAAATAGAGATAAATGTTCTTAGAGACCACTTGGGTAAGAAACAGAAGCTTTAGTAGTTGGTGGTAATTGCCTGACCTGCAGGAGATAATGAGAAACTGTAAAGCCAGAGCCCAAAAATAAAAATAGAGAATATCAGAAGTCTAGAGCTAAAAGCACAGACCAAGATCTGAATTGACTCAAGACTATGCTGTATTAATCTTTGTACTTCAGTTTCTTACACAATGTCATGTTGCCTGCTGTTAGAACCAGGTAAATGTTTGTTGAAGTAAATTGATACACAGCGATTAAAAGGCCATTGCCATGGCAGGTTATTTCATATTTTATTCAATCCATTCTTCAATGTAATTGAACTAAATCTACATGCCTGGATCTTCTGCAAAATGATCATCATCTTTCCTTCTGTAACTTTACATATCAAACCTACCTTTTCATAATAAACAGCACTAAAATATGAGATTATCCATAATAGTATTTTAGGCTTGATTGTCCAACCTTTTTCTCCTCTAAATGTGCACTACCTTCAGCTTTATCAAATGTTTCCTAAATGTTCTTTAAACAGATTTTTCACTATTTTGACTAACATGCTCTTATCAAGCATAAATGTGAAGTGTGTCCTTTGAATGTGAGAAGCAAGAATTCTGGAAAGAGACTATTTTCTTCTTCAGTCTCAATGGATTGTGGGCGATTTCAAAGCTACAAAGTATTGAAAGAACTGAACTAGAAAAAAAAATATATATAGGGGCTAGAGAGATGGCTTAGTCCTGAGTTAAGATTTTAGGTCCACATAAAAACACAAGTGGAAATGGAGGTGATCTGCATTTCTGGTTCTGGTAGGCAAAGCTTGGGAAATCCCAGACCAAAGCAAGAAGGAATTAGAAGCAATCCAGGATGATTCCCCAAGTCACCCTTGATTCTCCACAGGGAACACACAGTGACCTCTGGCCCTCCACAGGAAACACACAGTGCCTTCTAACACACACACACACACACACACACACACACACACACAGAGTAATAAATAAATAAAATATTTTTTAAAAATATGGGACATGTTTGCATAAGGCAGTACAATCACAGCTGCTTAACTGAGACACACATAGTAAATACACTGAAATGAATTCAGTGGCAATTGAAAATACCCACGAAAAATTGATTAGAATCTTGGGAATCTACAAAAGTAGTCATATGATAAATGCATTACCAGAACTCATTTACTTCTGTCAATGTCCCTTGTTTAGTAAGTATGAAGCAAGTTCCATTAAAATAAATAATTAAAATGCATTAAACATTTTCATAGTAGAAAACATATGATATAGATCTTTGGATGCGTCTGAAGTCACCTGGCTGGAAGATCCACAGGATTAGTCATTTATTTTTAATGAATTTCAAGTTGTGTACTTACACAGGTATCACATAACTGTGCTCTCTGAAGAATATTCCATAATATTATTTTGAATTCTAATATTATAAAAATTGTATTGTTGAACCAGACCAGGGAAGCATCAATGTTTGTAAATAAATAAATAAAAATTTTCCTTAATATGTATGATAGTTAAGTCTGGCTGTCAACTTGACATACCTGGTATTAAGATCAGCTGAGACCCACACCTTGAAGGACCAATTGAGACCACATGAAAGGATTATACCCACTATAAATTCCATGGGAATTTCCATAGATCCCATAGGAACCTCCCAGTAATGGGCCCTATAAGAGGGACCACAGACATTTCCAGGAATGTTCAACCTATGTGGAGGTCTGCTATGACAGCCTGCTGCCTGCCAGCTTCAACCATGATGCTTTGGTCACCTTCAAAGACTAAATCTACTTCCCCTCTGGAACTGTAAGTTGGATAAATCTCCCGTTCTTTCATAAGTATTTTAACTTTGTTTGGGTGCTCTCTCACAGCACTGTAAGAAAGAACTCCCATTCTTTCATAAGTTTTTTAACTTTGTTTGGGTGCTCTCTCACAGCACAGAGTAACCATTACAATATGACATGTGAAAATGCAGTATTGTAGAATAGTGAAGAGTATCAAATGTATTCTACAATGAGATTATTGAGTTTATCAATGAATTTTAATATTCCCAACAATAAGAATATTAATAAGGTCTTAACTGCATATAAACATACTGTATGTAAAAGTCTGTATATAAAAAAATCACATTGCTTCCTAGTTAATGAAATTTCAGTCTTTTCTAGGTATGATGGCTGGCTGGAAATCTTTGCACTTAAGATGTGGAGACAGAAGAATCAGGAGTAGAAGGCCTGCTTTTGCTGTATTGCAAGCTCAAGGCTAGATGGACAGTTATAAAAAACCTTTTTGTAGTTATGAAATAGACTACTACTTTAAGGGGACCTTCAAGTATGGTTAACGAAACAGAACAGAATACATGACACTGTCATTCTGATGTCAGATCCATTAGAAACAATGTAAATGTAGCCTGAAGACATAACAACTACAACATGAGAAATTCAGATGGGCAATCTATCCATGATGAATTTTCTAAACATGTAGTACCTACAAAATTTCATGTCTAGGATTGAGGGTTGAAGTAAGGGCAACACTGATGTATACATCAGCATCCACACATAGGTTCTGAGTTGTATAGTAAGAAGGTCAGGTTATAGGCAATGATATTCAGGTGTCAGAGTGAGAAGAAAGACAACGATAATGTTATTTATGTTTTCAAGGGTCTATGTTGACACACACACATATGGAGAGAGAGAGAGAGAGAGAGAGAGAGAGAGAGAACCAAAAGAAATTGAAATGTTTTTATAGTTCTTATTAGAGAAATATGAAAAATGATTTCATTTTTCTGAAGAAGATCCTGCAAAGTTCTGAGTGATACCTGGTTAGTCATCTGTTTCTCTAGAATCTTTATTTCTGGAGTTTTTCTTTATGCACCTGCAAATCTGAATGATGATGTGTCCCTCACAACTACCATGAGGGAGCTAAATAAGATAACACATTGTAGTTGTTGATCTTACTACTCTATAAGTGTTCAATGTGTAAAACGAACATTTAATCTCTTCATATTTTAAAGGTCATAATCATATAGTTACACTGACATTAGATTGTTATAAAAGGGATAGAAATTATATTAAAAATAAAGATGACATATCACAATACAGATTGTCCTTAAAGTTTGAGTTCCATTATATTTTCTCTATGGGAGCATGTTCTGACTTCTTTTGAATGAGAAGAAAGTAGTCATTTGGGTACATTGATCGTCTTTTATTTTTTCATGACTAATTTGTAATGACTCATGGATTCCATATTGTTGTGACTAATTACAATGTTTGATTTACTAAAATAGGATACAACATCATTCCAATTTATCATTCTAATTCTATCTATAGAAAAAATGCCTTTAGGGGAGCCAAGCCACCCGGCCAGCAACACCTGCGCATCCCCCACCCCGTCCGTGCTGAACCCCGACCAGCACCCAGGTGAGAGAGAGCCCCTCCCAGCCCAGCCCCCCACCCAGGAGCCAAGCCGCCGGCCAGTGGCACCCGCATGTGGCCGCCAGCTTAGCCTCCGGGCCCCGCCCTGGACACCAGCCCCTCGTGCCCTCCCGCCCCAGCGCCCCTCCCCCCCCCCAAGGTCGCAGGTGAAGAATTCTGCCATCAACATCAGACCCTCTGCCTCTCTGGCCCACCAGGGACCTACGCACGTGGTCCACGGAAGACACACTGCTACTCAGAATTCAATAGAGTCCAAAGGAAACTCAAGCAAAACTCTAAGGAACAAAGGGAACACAGGCCATACATCTGGACTTCACTACAACCATTGTATCACATGTGCGAGATTCTTCACATCCAGCCCAAAGATAAGTAAACTTTTTTTTTCTTTTCTCTCACCTTACTGATCCTTTCTAGTATCAATGCTGTAGATCAGCTTCCTCATACAGCCAACCGAAAAACATACAACTCCAGGGAGTACACCACCCACCCTCACATTTCACCAAGACACTAAATCGTAAAAGTGCACTACCATACTTATATTCATCCCCTGGTTACTTAACTGACGTACTAACATCCTAGTAGTCTCATCTAGGATATAACAATACCAATACACAAACATACCCAATCCAAGGCAAGCACTAGTAACAACTGGCAGGTGTAACAATACCAACTACATCAGTTCAGTGAAAAACACACAGAAACTGAAAGGTCCTAAAAAACAAAACAACAATGTTCAAGTCAAAGTGCAGATCCACGAGAAACAAAACTCAAGAAGACCAATCTCCCACCAAAAGAATCAATCCTATAACGATGGATTGCGACCAGAACAAATCCATAGAAAATAGCCATGAAAGCCAGACCCAACATAACGATTTTTAGAGTATGATCATTACCATGATTAATAATATGAAAGAGGAAATCCGAGAAGAGTTAAACAACCGTATCAACCACTTTGAACAGGAACACAACAGGAACCTGGAGGAGTTGAGAAAAACAGTTCAAGAAACAAAAATAGGTATAGAGCAGGTAAAACAGTCTCAGGCAGAGTTTAAAATTGAACTAAGAGATAAGTTATCTTCATTCCAAAACTCCACAGAGAGTGTTATCAGCAGAACAAATGAGGCAGAAAATAGAATTTCAGATCCTGAAGACAAAGTAGGAGAATTAACCAGCTCAATGGAAGAGATTGTTAAAGCCAAAAAGATACTGGAGAGGAGCATTCAAGAAATATGGGACACCCTGAAGAAGCCTAACATGCGCATTCATGGAATACCAGAACAAGAATCCCAAAATACCACACCTGAGGAAATATTTCAAATCATCATAAATGAAAACTTGCCACAACTAAAGAATGTGAGGCCTATCCAAATACAAGAGGCATTTCGCACTCCAAACAGATATGACCACACACGGCAAATAATAGTCAAAACACTCCACATTCAAGACAAAGAAAGGGTGCTGAGAGCTTCAAGAGAAAAAAAGCAAGTCACTTTTAAAGGTAAACCTATTAGAATAACAAATGACTACTCAATGGAAACAGTAAAAGCAAGAAGAGCTTGGAGAGACATACTTCAAGTATTAAATGAGCAAAAATGCCAACCCAGACTTATATACCCAGCAAAACTATCTGTCATGATTGAGGGAGAAAGAAAAGTTTTCCAGCACAAAGACAACTGAAAGGATACATGTCTACCAAACCAGGCCTTCAAAAAATGCTAGAAATGATACTCAAGCTTGAAGAAAAGAACAAGCGTATCCAGGAGGACAGAAGGGAAGTATAATACCACCAAAATATAAATATCAAACAACATGCTTACAAAATCTACTAAACATAAAAAATGTCCAGATTTAAAAATAATTTCTCCATTATAACATTAAATGTCAATGGCATTAACTCACCGATTAAGAGACATAGATTACAAACTTGGATTAAAAACCACAATCCATCAATCTGCTGCCTTCAAGAAACTCATCTCACCACAAAAGATAGGCACGTCCTAACAATGAAAGGCTGGTCCAAAATATTGCAAGCTAATGGAACCAGGAAACAGGCAGGGGTAGCAATTATGCTTTCAGACAAAGTGGACTTCAAACCAAAGAAAATCATAAGTGACACAGACGGATACTACATTTTAGTCACAGGTACAATTCACCAGGAAGACTTCACAATACTGAACATATATGCACCCAATACGGGCCTCTCCACATTCATTAAGAAAACCCTACAGCGTCTAAAGCAAGAAATCAACCCCCACACGATAATTCTTGGGGACTTCAACACCGCCCTCTCAACATGGGATAGATCAACAGGACAAAATATTAACAGAGACACTTTGGAACTTAATCAAACCCTGAAAGAAATGGACCTTACAGATCTCTATCAAACTTTTCTCCCACGCAGCAAAGAATACACATTTTTCTCAGCAGCACACGGAACTTTCTCCAAAATAGATCACATATTGGGCCACAAAATGAATCTACACAAATACAAAAAAGTTGAAATTCTAGCCTGTACCCTATCAGAACACCACGGCCTAAAGCTGGACATCCACAACAACACAACAAACAAGAGAAAATACACTAACTCCTAGAAATTTAACAATATGATGATGAATGAGAACTGGATTCAGGAAGAAATTAAACAGGAAATTCAAGATTTCCTGAAAGTGAACTAAAATGAAAATACAACTTACCAAAATCTCTGGGACACAATGAAAGATGTTCTAAGAGGCAGGTTCATAGCTCTTAATGCCTACATCAAAAAAATGGAAACATCAGAATTAAATAATTTAATGATGCAGCGTAAGGCTTTGGAGAAACTTGAGCAATCTGATCCCAAAAGTAGTAGAAGAGAGGAGATTAGCAAAATAAGGGGAGAAATATCTGAAATCGAGACTAAGAAAACAACAGAAAAAAATCAACCAGTCAAAAAGCTGGTTCTTTGAAAAAATAAATAAGATTGATACACCCCTAGCTAAATTAACCAAAAGCAAGAGAGAGAAAACCCAAATTAACAAAATTAGAAATGAAAATGGAGTTATCACTACGGATACCCAAGAAATCCAGAGAATTATAACATCATATTTCAAAAACTTGTACTCTGTGAAGTATGACAACAAAAAAGAGATGGATGAATTTCTAAGTAAACACAACCTACCTAAATTGAATCAGGAAGTTGTGAATTATTTAAATAGCCCTATAACATATAAGGAAATTGAAGAAGTAATCTCGAATATTCCCACCCAAAAATGTCCTGGGCCAGAGGGATGCAGCACAGAATTCTACCAGACATTTAAGGAGTTAATAACACCAATACTCCTTAAACTGTTCCATCAAATAGCAAAGGAAGGAACACTACCAAATTCCTTCTATGAAGCTAATATCGTTTTAATCCCAAAACCTAAAAAAGATTTACTTAAAAACGAAAACTATAGGCCGATCTCTCTGATGAACACATATGCAGATTCTCAACAAAGTCTTAGCAAATCAGATTCAAAAACATATCAAAAAGATCATTCACGGGGACCAAGTAGGCTTCATCCCCGGCACACAAGGTTGGTTCAACATACGCAAATCAATAAATGTAATTCATCATGTAAACCTGTCCAAAGTCCAAGACCACATGATACTCTGGATGGATGCAGAAAAAGCCTTTGACAAAATCCAACAGCTTTTATGATCAAAACGCTAGAGGCTGTAGGAATGAAAGGAACCTTTATCAATATAATAAAAGCTGTATACAACAAGCCCACAGCAAGGATTATGCTCAATGGGGAACAATTGGAAGCATTCCCACTTTGATCAGGAAGTAGACAAGGCTGTCCACTCTCACCACTTCTTTTCAATATTGTACTTGAAGTCTTAGCTGAAGCCATAAGACAAGAAAGGGACATAAGAGGGATTCAAATCGGCAAGGAAGAAGTCAAACTATCCCTATTTGCAGATGACATGATCTTATACCTGAGGGATCCCAAAAACTCCACCAGGAAGCTCCTGGAACTAATTGAGAAGTTCAGCAGGGTGGCAGGATACAAAATAAATGTGCAAAAATCACAGGCCTTCCTATATGCCCAGAATGAAAGAAGTGAAAAAGCCTTGAGAGAAAAAATCCCATTTACTATAGCCCCTAAAAAAATGAAATACCTTGGTATAAACCTAACCAAGGAGGTAAAAGACCTTTACAATGAAAACCTTAAAACCCTCAAGAAAGAAATAGCAGAAGACACCAGAAGGTGGAAATACCTTCCATGTTCCTGGATTGGTAGAAACAACATTGTAAAAATGACCATCCTACCAAAGGCAATATACAAATTCAATGCTATACCAATTAAAATCCCAAAGCAATTCTTTAAAGAAGTTGAGCAAACAATCTCAAAATTCATATGGAGGCACAAAAGACCCAGGATAGCAAAGACAAGCCTGAGTAACAAAAACACTGATGGAGGTATTACCATAACAAACCTTAGTCTATACTACAAATCCATATTTATAAAAACTGCCTGGTACTGGCTCCAAAATAGACACACAGAACAATGGATAAGGGTTGAAGTCCCAGATATAAGCCCACAAAAATACAGCCATTTGGTCTTTGACAAAGGGGCCCAAAAATCCAATGGAAAAAGAACAGCATCTTCCACAAATGGTGCTGGCAAAACTGGATCTCCACATGCAGAAGATTAAAGCTGGACCCATACTTGTCACCATGTACAAGACTTAATTCCAAATGGACCTTGATTTAAGGCCAGAGACTTTAAAAACCATAGTTGAAAGGATAGGGAACTCCCTCGAGCTTATTGGGCTAGGCCAACATTTCCTAAACAACATCCAATGGCACAGTCACTGCTACCAACTCTCAACAATTGGGATCTTGTGAAATTAAAGAGCTTCTGTTCAGATAAAGAGATTGTAACACGAGCTCAAAGGCAACCCACAGAATGGGAGAAAATCTTCACTAACCACATAACTGACAGAGCTCTACTGTCCAGAGTGCACAAAGAACTTAGAAAACTAAACTCCAAGGAAAACAGTGGCCCAATTAAAAAATGGGCCCTGGAACTTAAAAGAAACTTTACCAGGGATGAAATTAAAATGGCTAACAAATATCTTAAAAAATGCTCCACTTCCTTAGCCATCAGGGAAATGCGAATCAAAACTTCCCGGAGATATCATCTCACCCCGGTGAGGATGGCAAAAATCCACAATACAAACAACGACAAATGCTGGAGAGGATGTGGAGAGAGGGGAACTCTCCTACATTGCTGGTGGGAATGCAGGCTCATACAGCCACTCTGGCGAGCCATCTGGAGATTCTTAAGGAAATTAAAGATTGAAATGCCTACTTATCATTATCCTTTGAGCCCATGAACTTCAGTTTAAATTCTTGAAACAAATAAACTATATTTATTTTTTATATAATTTAACTTTTTAAAAGTGTGTGTGTGTGTGTGTGTGTGTGTGTGTGTGTGTGTGTAGCACTGTGTGTGCCTTTGGAATCTGAAATGTAATTTTCAGAATTATCCTGGACTGCTTCTACCTCCTTTTTGCTTTGCTCTGGATTTTGCAGACTGCAGTGGAAGATTGAATCATTTCTACCTGGAGATTTTACGTGGGATCTGGGGTACAAACTCAGGTTCTTTGCTTGTGAGATAGAGTCTTAACACCTGAACCATCTCTCCAGCTAAAATGTAGCATGTTTAAACTCTAGTTCCAACATACAGCAACTATATGACCGCAATGAAAAAGTATCCTTCCTCTGTGCACCCTATATCCTGTTATAAAGTGAGTACTTTCTGCAAATAGCTTCAACCAGGACTAAATGAGATAGGATGTGTTCATGGAATATAAATGAATGTTGGGTAGCATTGTTATTTCAGTAATTAGAAGGAAAATATTCTCTTTGAAGGAAACTAAGTAATTTTATTTATAAAACTAATTTATAATTATTTAATTAGTATTGTGTTCTTAATGGTAATAAATTTTGAGTCAATCTGACCAATGAGTCTCTATCAAACATGGATTCAAACATACGTTCCCAACTTTTTTGATAGTCCTAAGAAACTTTTTTCAATTTTTTTTCTTTGTTTAATTTATAATTATATTTTTTCTCTGACATTTTTTTTCCTAATCATACAAGCACAATAGGTACCCCTGTCCTCTCCTCCTTTCTCCCTTCCTCATTCTTCCCCCCTTACATTCTCTCCCTTTTCCCCCTTCCTTTCACCAGTCTTCCTTCCCTCCCCTTCTCCCAGTGCCTCCCCGTTCCTCCATCCCATTCCCTGGAGCATCCTTTTGTCCAAATCTTCTTCTGATTTCTCCACCTAGTGAGGGTTCAAGACTCATTGGTATTTCCCAGAGTCCCTTCTTGGGCTCCCCGTTAGGATGGGAACTCTATTATGACTGTTTAATCCCTTGCCTCTAAGGATCCTACTGTCTGGGCCTTCTCCCCTGTGATCCATGCTAGACTTTGGGGAGTTGTTGACATGTCAGCCATTGTGCAGGTCAGGCAAAGTCCAATTGTGGCTGCTGCAGCCCTAACTTGTATGGAGTATCTTGCATATCGTTGGTCCTCCCCATCTTTAGGCTCTTACAATTTTGCCACCCCCTCTTCCACAAGTTTCCCTGAGCTATTCCCAAAATTTTATTTAACCTTTCACACCTTCATATCTTAGTGCCATTTTTGTATGAGCATGAAATATCTTATTATTGTAACATATTATTCTCATTTACAAGAAGTGAAAAGTTGATTTCACACACAAAGCAAAACTAAAACAATCTAGTGTTTGGAACATGTTCATGAACTTGCTGGCATTCAACAGTGTACTGACCATACAAACTCTTAGTGCTTTTTGTCCTCTGGCCCTCTACTTTGGTGTCACAACTGACAACAATAGCTAGGAAGACACTGTATGAATTGCAAGTCTAGTCTCCTTACAGTAATTTTCCCTGTGCACACTCACAAATACATTTCATCTTTCTCTTTCTTTCTGCTCTTCTTAAATGCCAACCAGGGAAATAACTATGGAAATAATTCAACACTTTTTGCCAAGTGAATTTTTAATTTGTTGTTTTCCTCTCACTGCTGTAGTTTCTTGGCTTCTGTGGAGCTGTTCACTGACTAATTAAACACTCCCCCTAGGTGCCTATATCTGTGTGTGTTCATGCAGAACCAGTAACACAGGTTATAGTTTTTCTTTCTCCTGTGTATCAGTTGGAATAATTGTGAACACTGTAGTATTATTTATAAAGCCAATTCAATTATAAAATTCAGCAAGTTACCTCATATGCTATGTCACCATTAAATCTGATTCAATGTTGACAAATAAGTTTTTTCTTTTAAAAAATCTGTCTCTATATTAAAGCTTAACAAGTAAATATGAGTGATTTTTATGTGGATTTCATTGCTATTCAATTTAAGTAATGGCTTTGAGGGAGTTTTAGATGGTTATAAAATGAAACAAAAAAGCAAAATAAAACAAAATATTGAAACAAAAGTAGAATCCTTACATGTCATCACAATTGCAGGATCCCCTCAGCCATGTATACCCTGTACTACTGTGGTCATTTTCTCATAACAAATGGACCGACAATATTTATCATTGTCACTTTAATCTTGCTTAAGATGTATTGGTGTCCATGGGCTTTTACAATTGTTTAATGGAATTACCATTTTCCTGTTTTTGTTTGGATCCATGAAGCATTATTTTAAAGGTTTATACCCCAGTTATGTGTGAAAAAGCTATAATAAAATGACATATATAAAATAAAAATATAAGGTATAAAATATAAAACTATTAAACTCAAATCTCTATCCATATTCTTAAAACTCTGGACACTTTCTGCATGTCACAGTCTAAGCCTCTTTAATATAAGAATTAATATAAGAATTACATAAATGACATCCTTCATATAAACCAATCCAAACTCCAAGAAGGCATGAAACTCTCGATAGATGCAGAAAAGCTTTTGCTAAAATCCAACATTCTTTTAAGATCAAAACCCTAGAGACAGGTGGAATGGAAGGAAACTATATACAACAAGCCGACAGCAAGGATTATACTCAATGAAGAAAAATTTGAAGTATTCCCACTTCGATCAGGAACAAGACAAGACTGTCCATTCTCACCACTTCTATTTAATATTGTACTTGAAGTCTTAGCTAGAGCCATAAGAAAAGAGAGGGAGATAAAAGGGTTTCAAAACGCCAAGGAAGAAGTCAAGATATCTCTGTTTGCAGATGACATGATCATATACCTGAGTGATCCTAAAAACTCCACCAGGAAACTCTTGGAACTAATACAGAAGTTCAACAGAGTGGCAGGTTACAAAATAAACATGCAAGAAACAGTGGCCTTCCTTATACACCAAGGATGAAAAAGGTGAAAAAGTCCTAAGAGAAATAATCCCATTTACTATAGCCCCTAAAAAATGAAATATCTTGGTAGAAATTGAAACAAAGAAGTGAGAGGCCTTTATAATAAAAACTTTAAAGCCCTAGAGAAAAATTATAGAAAGACCTCCCATGCTCCTGGATCGGCAGAATCAACATCATAAAAACAACCATTCTACCAAAAGCAATATACAGATTCAATCCTATACCAATCAAAATTTCAAACCAATTCTTTAACAAAATTTATCAAACAATCTCAAAATACATATAGAAATACAAAAGGCCTAGGATAGCAAAACGATCCTGAGTAACAAAAACACTGCTGGACGTCTCACCATACCAAAACTTAATCTATACTATGAATCCACAGTAATAAAAACAGCATGGTACTGGCTCCAAAATAGACATGTAGATCAATGGATAAGGGTTGAATACCCAGATAAAAACCCACACAATTACAACCATTTGACAAAGGGCCCCCCAAAATTCAATGGAAACAAAAAACATCTTCAACAAATGATGCTGGCAACACTGGATATCCCCATGTAGAAGATTAAAACTAGACCCGTACTTATCACCATACACAGAAATTAATTGTGAATGGATCAAGGACCTTAATATTAGGCCAGAGACTATTGAAACCTTAGTTGAAAGAGTAGGGAATTCCGTAGAGCTGACTGGGCTAGGCCAACAGTTCTTAAACAGAAATCCAATAACACAGTAAGTAGAACCAACACTCAACAAATGGGATTTTATGAAATTAAAGAGCTTCTGTTAAGATAACGAGATTGCAAACGGAGCAAAACAGCAATCCACAGAATGGGAAAAATCTTCAGTAACTACATATCTGATAGAGCTCTATGAACCAGAGTGCACAAATAACTTTAAAAAACTAAACACCAAGGAGGTAAGTAGCCGGTCCTTGTATGTCATCGGAGAGGAGGACCCAGAGAAGAGTTAGGCATACACAATAAAGGACTCTCTGGGAATTGGGGGGGAGGCACTGGGGGATGGGGAGGGAGGGGAAGGGGAGCATGGGCTTTGGGGGGAGGAGGAGGGAGGGAGGGAACTGGTCTACTTATTAAGTTTGTATGAGCAGAAATAATAAAAAATGTATTAAAAAACAAAATAAAGAAATATATGCACACTAAGGAAGTTTTACAGAAAATAAAAAAAAAAAATGGGCCTCAGAACTCAAAAAAAAAAAAAAAAACTTTTCCAGGGACAAAATCAAAATGTCTAACAAATATCTTAAAAAATGCTCCACATCCCTAGCCATCCAGGAAGCGGAAATCAAAACTACCCTGAGACATCATCTCATCCCTCTCTGGATGGCAAAAATCCACAATACAAAGAACACCAAATGCTGGAGAGGATGTGGAGAGCAGGGAACTCTCCTACATTACTGGTGGGAATGCACACGTACTCTGACAATTTCTAAAATGTTAAAGATTGAAATACTGAATGACCCTGCTATACCACTTCTGGAAATAATCCCCTATAATTCACTACAATTACAGGAGCACGACCATGTTCATTGCAGCACTATTTACAATAGCAAAGTCATGGAAATGCCCAGCAGTTCAGGAATGGATAACAAAAATCTGGTACATTTATACAATGGAATGCTACTCAGCCATCAAAAGAGATGAATTCCTGAGAAATGGATGGAATTAGAAAAAGTTATATTTAGTGAAGTTTCCCAGACACAGAAAGTTAGACACTGTATGTATTCCCTAATCAGTGGATCCTAGTTGCAAAACAACTTAAAGACATCTTCAAACATAAATCTCTGTAATACCCAGTGTAATTGCAAAGGATTATAAACAGAATGGAAGGGGAAAGCGGGCCTCAAATCAAAAAAAGGAGATAGGGGATTATGCTTCAGTAGAGAAAATAGACCATGGCCAAGAATTACATGTATGTAGCAGTTATCTGATGCAGTTCACTCTCACTTTCCTTCCTGGTGACTTGTGACTGTAACAGGTTTGATCTCACCAATCAGGGAGGATATAGGACTGGTGGATAGAAGGTAACTATCTGGCAAATGGGACACTGCCCTTACCCCACTGCTATTTCCTACTCCTATTCTTCCATCTACTTTTGAATCTCCTCTTATATTAAGATCTTCATTTAAACAGTCTTTTATCTTTGGTTAGGAGGTGACATTGATACCAACAAGGGCGGTGGAGGAAAAGCAAAACTGAAAACAACAACAAATCATATTTCAGAACACCAAAAACTGCTAATTATTCACCAGGAACCAGACCAGCCAAATCTCTCCCCATCCCAAAGCTCAGGAACCTTGCGGAAGAGAGGGTGGCAAGATTGTAAGACCCTAAAGATGGGGAGGACAAATGATATGCAAGATATTCCACAAATGTTAGGGCTGCAGCAGCCAGAACTGGATTTTGCCTGACCTGCACAATGGCTGACATGTCAACGCCCCCACCCCCCAATTCTAACATGGATCACAGGAGGGAAGTCTCTAGGCAGTAGGATCTTTAGAGGCCAGGGATTAAACAGTCATAATCGAGTTCACATACTAATAGGAAGCATAAGAAGGGGCTCCAGGCTATGACACTGAATCTTGAACTCCCACTAGTGTAGAAAACTCAGAGGGAGGTTTGGACAAAAGGATACTCCAGGGGATGGGAAGGAAGATGGGGGAGGTACTGGGAGAGCTGGAGAGAGGGAGGAGGTTGAAAAGAAATGAGTAAGTGGGAGAGTTCAAAAGAGGACCACTGGGGAGGGGAGAAAGAAGGGAGGGCACAGGGATTATTATTGAACTTGTATGAGTAGGAAAAAAATAAAATGTGGGAGAAAAAATATATTACATATATAACATAATACTATTAAATCCAAATCTCTATCCATAATCTTAAAACTCTGGGCATTTTCTTCATGCCAGATTTTAAGCCTCTTTTCAGGCATTAACATAAGAATTACATAAATGACATAAATTTTTATTTCACTATTATTATTATTATTATGTGTGTGTGTGTGTATGACTGTGTGTGAACATGTGTATAAGTGCAGCCAGCATTCATTTGGAGATATAGGACAAACTCACCTAGTTTTTAGTTTTTATGCCTCATTTTAGGCAGGGTATCTTTGGTGCTCCATTTGTCACTCTAGTTGGTCTGCCAGTTTCCAAATTCTTCTGTCTTTGCCTCCCTTCTTCCTGCCAGAGGCCCAGGTGGATTATGAGTATCTGAATTCGTGTCACCAGGCTCACTTGTCCTGAGCCATCTCCTCCATCCAAACTACATAAAATTTTTCAATGTCCATTATAGTTAGCTATGTTCAACTGTCAGACTCATATAGCAATAGATATTTCTGTCAAGATCCATTCATTTTAAGAGAAAAAGACTCCAAAAGTCATTGAGAGAAAATACATGAGAACGTGGCCATGTGTAATCTATCACAATGTCTTGATACTGCTTTCAAAAATACCTTTAGGGTAAGTTAGATGATAATTGTGCATAAAAGGAACATTTTTGTGATTTATCTAAAATAAAGCATACATTGTCAAATCTGTCAAACTGTTACCGATGTAAAGGCCGTAGGCCATGACTTCTGTCTACTCTTTTCCATCACTTTCTTAATATATCACTTTTCCATCACTCCCTTAATATCTGAAACACATCATGTATGGAAAAATATTTTTAATAAATGACTTATTGGACCATTGATACAACTCTATTTCTTTAAAAAGGTCATATTCTGAAGACCAAATGAAGAATATTGCTATTCTCAGTCCTCCAACATATTTATAACATCTGGTATCACCCCTCCACACACACACACACACACATACACACACACACACACACACACACGTGCATTCATCAGTTCAAGAAGTAGTAATGGAGTATATCACAGAAGGACCAGGCCAATAGGAAACTGCATTATAGCCTTGTTGGCAATGAGATCAGGTATGTTAAAATGGACAATTAGAATTTTCTTAAATCCAACATATGTTGAGACTATGTATGTTAGGAGAATGTAAGGTCATATAAGGAGATTATCATTTTAATTTTTATTTTTTAGAAATTGTTAATTACGGTCCAGCCGGGCCTCATCCGTGACCTAGGTAAGCTCCGCCCGTGCCCGCCCACCAGAACCCCAGGTCAGCCCAAGGGACCCAGCTCCGACCCCACCATCCAGCCAGAGCCGTGCTCAGGGCCAAGGACGAGGAGGACCTCCCCCTGCACCCGGGGCCACCCCAGGACCCCTCGGATTAAATAGCTCCACCCCAACGCCCTCATCCTCCCATTCCCCACCACGCTCTGCCGGTCGGGATGCCGGTCCAGCCGGGCCTCATCCACGACCTAAGTAAGCTCCGTCCCTGCCCACCCCCAGAACCCCAGGCCAAATAATTCAGTTTAGTGAAATTGAAAGATCTTAAGAGTTAAAACGACAATGCCGAAGTCAAAGTGCAAATCCATGAGAAGCAACACTCAAGTAAACAAATTTCACACTGAAGGAATTAATCCCATAATGTTAGAACACAACCAGAACAAATCCATGGAAAATGGCCAAGAAAGCCTGACCCAGGATAACGACTTTCAAAATATGATCATTACCATGTTCAATACTATGAAAGAGGAAATCCAGGAGGAATTACATAATCGAATCAATTGCTTTGAAGAGGAACACAACAGACACTTGGAGGAGTTGAGAAAAACAGTGCAAGAAACAAAAACTGGAATAGAGCAGTTAAAACAGACTCAAGCAGAGTTTAAAACTGAGCTACAAGACAAGTTATCTTCAAGCCAGAACTCCACAGAGAGTCTTATCAACAGAACTAACAAAGCAGAAAACAGAATCTCAGTCCTTGAAGATAAGTGGGAGTAATAACCAGCTCAATGGAAGAGGTTGTTAAAGCCAAAAAGATACTTGAAAGAAATATCCAAGAGATATGAGACACCCTGAAGAAGCCTAAATTGCATATTCATGGAATAACAGAGCAAGAATCTCAAAATACCACCCCTGAGGAAATTTTTCAAACGATCATCAAGGAAAACTTTCCTCATCTAAAAAAAGAGAGGCCCATCCATATACAAGCGGCATTCCGCACCCCAAACAGATACGACCAAAACAGAAGCATGGCAAATAATAGTTAAAACACTCCACATTCAAGATAAAGAACTGGTGCTGAGAGCTTCAAGGGAGAAAAAACAAGTCACTTTTAAAGGTAAACCTATTAAAATAACAAATGACTTCTCAGTCGAAACAGTAAAAGCAAGAAGAGCTTGGACAGACATACTTCAAGTATTGAATGAGCAAAAATGTCAACCCAGGCTGATTTACCCTGCAAAACTATCCGTCATGATCGAGGGAGAAAGAAAAATCTTCCAGCACAAAGACAACCTGAAGGGATACATGTCCACCAAACCAGGCCTTCAAAAAATGCTAGAAATGATACTCAAGCGTGAAGAAAAAAACAGGCATATCCAGAAGAGCAGAAGGCACGTATAACACCATTAAAAGCGAAGCAATATACTTATAAAAACTACTAAACATAATAAATGTCTGGAATTTAAAAATAGTTTCTCCATTATAACACTAAATGTTAATGGAATTAATTCACCGATCACGAGACACAGATTACAAACTTGGATTAAAAATCACAATCCATCAATCTGCTGCCTGCAGGAAAACCATCTCACCACAAAAGATAGGCGCGTCCTAAAAATAAAAGGCTGGTCAACAATTCTACAAGCAAATGGAAGCAGAAAACAAGCAAGCGTAGCCATTATGCTATCAGACAAAGTGGACTTCAAACCAAAGAAAATTATAAGAGACACGCATGGATACTACATTTTAGTCACAGGTACAATTCACCAGGAAGACATCACAATTTATGCAAACAATATGGGCCCCTCCACATTCATTAAGAAAACCCTACAGCGTCTAAAGCAAGAAATCAACCCCAAAACGATAATTCTTGGTGACTTCAACACTGCCCTCTCAACATGGTCAAAAGCTTAACAGAGACACTTTGGAACTTAATCAAACCCTGAAAGAAATGGACCTTACAGATCTCTATCGAACTTTTCACCCACACACCAAAGAATACACATTTTTCTCAGCAGCACACGGAACTTTCTCCAAAATAGATCACATATTGGGCCAAAAAATGAATCTACGCATACACAAAAAAGTTGAAATTCTAACCTGTGCCCTATGAGACCACCATGGCCTAAAGCTGGACATCCACAACACATTAAACAAGAGAAAATACACTAACTCCTGGAAGAGAGGAGATTAGCCAAATAAGGGGAGAAATATCTGAAATCGAGATTAAGAAAATGATAGAAAATATCAACCAGTCAAAAAGCTGGTTCTTTGAAAAAATCAATAAGATTGATACACCCCTAGCTAAATTAACCAAAAGCAAGAGAGAGAAAACCCAAATTAACAAAATTAGCAATGAAAATGGAGTTATCCTACTGATACCCAAGAAATCCAGAGAATTATAACATCATATTTCAAAAACTTATACTCTGTGAAGTTTGACAACACAAAAGACATGGATGAATTTCTAAGTAAACACAACCTACCTAAATTGAATCAGGAAGTTGTGAATTATTTAAATAGTCCTATAACATATAAGGAAATTGAAGAAGTAATCTTGAATCTTCCCACCAAAAAATGTCCTGGACCAGATGGATTCAGCACAGAGTTCTACCAGACATTTAAGGAGTTAATAACACCAATACTCCTTAAACTGTTCCATCAAATACAAAGAAAGGAACACTACCAAATTCCTTCTATGAAGCTAATATCATTTTAATCCCAAAACCTAATAAAGACTCACTTAGGCCGATCTCTCTGATGAATACAGATGCAAAGATTCTCAACAAAGTTTTAGCAAATCGGATTCAAAAACATATTAAAAGAATACTCATGGGGACCAAGTAGGCTTCATCCCTGGCACACAAGGTTGGTTCAACATAAGCAAATCAATAAATGTAATTCATCATGTAAACCAGTCCAAAGTCCAAGACCACATGATACTCTCGATAGATGCAGAAAAAGCTTTTGACAAGATCCAACAGCCTTTTATGATCAAAACGCTAGAGACAGTAGGAATGGAAGGAACCTTTATCAATATAATAAAAGCTGTATATAACAAGCCCACAGCAAAGATTATGCTCAATGGCGAACAATTGGAAGCATTCCCACTTCGATCAGGAACTAGACAAGGCTGTCCACTCTCACCACTTCTATTCAATATTGTACTTGAAGTCTTAGCTGAAGCCATAAGACAAGAGAGGGACATAAGAGGGATTCAAATCGGCAAGGAAGAAGTCAAGCTATCCCTATTTGCAGATGACATGATCTTATACTTAAGTGATCCTAAAAACTCCACCAGGAAGCTCCTGGAACTAATTGAGAAGTTCAGCAGGGTGGCAGGATACAAAATAAATGTGCAAAAATCAGAGGCCTTCCTATATGCCCAGAATGAAAGAAGTGAAAAAGTCCTGAGAGAAACAATCCCATTTACTATAGCCCCTAAAAAAATGATATACCTTGGTATAAACCTAACCAAGGAGGTAAAAGACCTTTACAATGAAAAGTTTAAAACCTTAAAGAAAGAAATTGCAGAAGACACCAGAAGGTGGAAAGACCTCCCATGTTCCTGGATTGGCAGAATCAACATCGTAAAAATGACCATCCTACCAAAGGCAATATACAAATTCAATGCTATACCAATTAAAATCCCAAAGCATTTCTTTAAAGAAGTTGAGCAAACAATCTCAAAATTCATATGGAGGAACAAAAGACCCAGGGTAGCAAAGACAATCCTGAGTAACAAAAACACTGCTGGAGGTATTTCCATACCCAACCTTAGTCTATATTACAAATCCATAGTTATAAAAACACCCTGGTACTGGCTCCAAAATAGACACACAGATCAATGGATAAGGCTTGAAGACCCAGATATAAGCCCACAAAATTACAGCCATTTGGTCTTTGACAAAGGGGCCCAAAGAATCCAATGGAAAAAGAGCAGCATCTTCAACAAATGGTGCTGGCAAAACTGGATCTCCACATGCAGAAGATTAAAGCTGGACCTGTACTTGTCACCATGTACAAGACTTAATTCCAAATGGATCAAGGACCTTGATATAAGGCCAAAGACTATAAAAACCATAGTTGTAAGGGTAGGGAACTCCCTCAAGCTGATTGGGCTAGGCCAACATTTCCTAAACAGACATCCAATGGCACAGTCACTGCTACCAACTCTCAACAGTTGGGATCTTGTGAAATTAAAGAGCTTCTGTTCTGATAAGGAGATTGTAACAGGAGCTCAAAGGCAACCCAAAGAATGGGAGAAAATCTTCACTAACCACATATCTGATATAGCTCTTCTGTCCAGAGTGCACAAAGAACTTAGAAAACTAAACTCCAAGGAAACCAATGGCCCAATTAAAAAATGGGCCATGGAACTTAAAAGAAACTTTACCAGGGATGAAATTAAAATGGCTAACAAATATCTTAAAAAATGCTCCACTTCTTTAGCCATCAGGGAAATGCAAATCAAAACTTCCCTGAGATATCATCTCACCCCAGTCAGGATGGCAAAAATCCACAATACAAACAACAACAAATTGCTTGAGGGGATGTGGAGAGAGGGGAACTCTCCTACATTGCTGGTGGGAATGCAGGCTCATAAAACCACTCTGGCGAGCCGTCTGGAGATTCTTAAGGAAATTAAAGATTGAAATGCCATATGACCCTGCGATTCCACTTTTGGGTATAACCCCCCATAAGCAGAGGTTCACCTCGATAGCACAAGCACAACCATGTTCATAGCAGCACTGTTTACAATAGCAAAGTCATGGAATCAACCCAAATGTCCAACAGTTGACGAGTGGATAAGGAAAAGGTGGTACATCTATACAATGGAGTACTATTCAGCCATCAAGAATGATGAATTACTGGAATTTGCCAGGAAATGGATGTCATTAGAAACAATTATATTAAGTGAAGTATCCCAGACCCAGAAAGTTAAGCGCTGTATGTACTCCCTAATAGGTGGCTCCTAATACCAAACCCATCCAGCCCATCTTGAGACACTCATAGGTAAATCTATGTATTACCTACAGTAATTGCAAGGATTATGAACAAGAGAGATGGGGTTGGAGGGCCACACCAGAAACAAGGAGAGAAGTGACCATGTTACAGTAGAGAAAATAGGCCTCCATCAAGGACTGCAAGAAAGTAATGTGACACCTAGTTAATTAAGTTCACAGACATTCGTTCCTGATCATTTACAACTAAGGGGGTATGAACTCACCAGAAGGGGAGGGCATATAGTCCGGCAGATTAAAAAGTAACAATTTTGCAAATGGGTGATTGACCCTTCCCATTGCCAAATGCCATATGACCCTGTGATTCCACTTTTGGGTATAAGTATTACATCTACCCTTGAATGTGCTCTTATAATAAGACTCCAGTTTAACAGCTTTCTGTCTCTGGCCAGGGGGTGACATACAGTGCCCATCACGATGGAGTGAAGGGCATTGCAGGAGCAACAAAACTGCAAAAGAAAGTCAACAAACCACTATCCAGAACTTCAGAGACTCTATATCAACCACCTAGAACTAGGCCAGACTAATCTCTCCCTATCCTGAAGCTCAGGGACATTTGCGGAAGAGGTGGCGGTAAGAGTGTAAGAGCAAAAGGATGGGAGGAGCAATGATTTGCAAGACACTCCACACAAGTTAGGGCTGAAGCCATCATAATTGGACATTGCATGCCCGGCGCAATGTCCAACACACTATTGACCTCACAAAGTCTAGCATCTGCTAAAGGCACCAAGATCCTTGGAGGCAAGGGATTGACAGCCACAGTAGTGTTCTATGCTTAAGGGGAACACAGGTAAGGGTTCAGGGAAATGCCACTGGGTCCTTGTACGTCATCGGAGAGGAGGCCCAGAGGAGAGTCAGGCATGCACAAGAAAGGACTCTGGGAATTGGGGTGGGAGGCACGGGGGGATGGGTGGGAGGGGTGAGGGGAGAGGGAGCAGGGGCTCGGGGGGAGGAGGAGGGAGGGAGGGTACTGGTGTACCTATTAAGTTTGTATGAGCTAAAATAATAATAAAATGTATTAAAAAAGCAATTGTTAATAAATTTATGGATAGATGTGTAAGAGAAATAACAATTGTTGAATATGTTGAAATTTAAAAATACAATTATTAGGAGTGAATTGTCTAAATGATACTATCTCCTGTGGATTCTCAAATATTTAACAAAAGCTCCTGAGTAAATTATGTTACAATTTTATATTGACCTTGCTCTTTGGGAAAACTGTAGTTATCACAATATACAATTTAGGTAGATGATGGAGTTCACATCACCACATCGTCAGTAGTTTTCTGATATTCATGTTGCTAATATTTTCATGTTGATGTCATTAGTTCTCACTTAGAGATGGTTGGTAACAATCAAGTGAGACAAGGATAGAGAAATCTCTAAAAACAGAAAGGAAAATGTCTATATTTATTACCCCACTTCAAAATCTATTTATAAAACTATCTAATGATTACAGTATTAATGTAAATGTATGATTTAAGTCACAATATGTTTTTGGCAGCAAATTTCTTGATAACATCATATATCAGGTGACATTAAAGCCTACCAAATTAAAAGACTACTTTACCACCTGAGAGAGGTTCTTTTTAAACAAAATAAGAGTCTAGCCTTACTGTCCCACTGCTACCCATGAGAGGAACAGTTGGGCTATCAGATTTTTTACCTTTCAGATCTCTGACTGTCAATTTAGCAACCATGCCTTCATAGTTTTTCTCTAGAATTTAGTTGAAATTGAAAAATCAGCTAACTATGGAAATAGATGTATTAAGTAGTAATAAGGGCCTGAGTATTGGTTTCAGACTTAGTAACTTTGGAAACCAAGCTCCTCTATATTTTAGACTAGATATCTTGGGAAAATTCATCAATTGCAACATGTTCCTTTATGCAGTATTAGAAGACATACTTTATGTATTGTATTGAAGATTAGAAAAGATACTCAGTGTTCTGAAATTAGCTCTAACTTCTGATGATCAGTAATTAATAAAATGGTTGTTTTATCCTTTATATTTAATACACATGTGGATGATCCTGTGAGATAGGTGCATACTCAGTGTTACTTTTCGAATTTAATTGGAATATAGGATCATCCAGTTAGCCATAGCACATTGATTACTCTGTATAATGCATAGATACATTCTCAAGTTTACTTTCTTCTCCTAAATATATCAGCAAGTTTATGACATTTTAGTTGGAGCTGTGGAATTTACTGTGTTCAGCAGGTAGGACTTTGGCTTTCACAATGAAACTTGTGCGGTTTTTTTGAGCAAAGAAGAACAAGAAGGATTTGAACCCTGATTTTTGATAGATACCCTGCAATTCTTGCAACAGTCTTAGTATTTTAATAAATTGACATTACTGATCTCTCATGCTATGCATCCATTTAGCAGAAAAAGCATGATTTCAAAGGCAATAATCAAAATCCTTGCTTCCAATGAAAAATAACAAGCTTCCACTTTTGTGATGAATATTCAGTACAATAAGATCAGTTCTATGAAGTACAAGAAAGTTCTAGTTTCATCAGACAAACTTAGAAAATAGTATATTGAGCATAATCCTCAGATAGATGTAAAATTCTTGCATACATAGTTACTATAATGCTCTAGTAAACAGAGGAATTGACAAGGTTTTGTACCTACTGGTTGTAGTGATGGTACTCTGCATCTTCAAGTCTGTATTCTCATTCCACTATATATATATATATATACACACAACACTGACACAGAATAGCATTCTGCAGAAACAGATATGTGAAGGGGGTTTACCAAGTCTTAGGGAAAAATAGGTCATAGTGTTTTTAATTATCATTTGTAGTATTTAGTGTATATCAAGTATAATAAAAATAGACTCATAGCCCTTTTGCAAGATAAAGTATATTGTCTTTATGTTTTGTGATTGCTTTTGTTTTGTTTTGTTTTGTTGGGAAGTGTGATTGCTCTATCATTTTCCCCCTTCCCTTCCTCCTCTCTGTCTCTCCTCCTCCTCATCCTTATTCTTCTTCTGGATGTTGGACTAAATTTTCTAAAATTAAACTTTCACAGTAGTATGACAGTCAAACATTACACAATGTAAAGTTTATTTTAAACTTTTCTACATAGTACACATATCAATGACTACATATGACACCACTGGAATGCTAAATTATGGTTCCAGATTAAAATGAATTTTAGTTTTAATGCATAATTTCAAAAGCCTAGCAGGAAAATAAGAAGAACAATTGAAAAATAATTTTTATGAATTATTAATTCTTGAATAGACATTTAAGATGTTACTAAAATGTTTCTAACCTATCACCATTATATATTTTAAGTGTAACTTTTGGAATTACACATATCGGTCACATGATATTTCTTATATATATTTAAATTTTTAGCTTAAAAATTGGAAGTGCATGTGTTATATACAAGTGTGCAGCATGAACAGGGGTCCAGCTACCTGTGTAAATATGTTTACATAGCTAGGGGCTGATATCAGCCTATTCTTCTCCATTGTTGTACCTTTTATTTTTAGAGATAGTGTCTTCACTGAAGTTGAAGCTCACTGTTTTATCAGAGTACTGACTTGAAGTGCTTGTTATTGTCTCTCTGCACTGGAGTGACATATATATGCTTCTGTGCTCATCTTATTTGTTTTTACTTAAACATCTTGTTTACAGCTGTTATTTTATTTTTATAATTACTTATATTGTGATTTATATGAACAATGAATTTATATGTTTTCATCATCTACTCCCAACTCCACCCCATTTCCCATTTCATCCCACCCGTTCTCCACTCTGGCCTGTTTCTCACCCTTTTCCATGGCTCCCTACCTGTGCCAGTCTTTGGACCCCATATAAAATGTCCAAAGTAATTGATGCCTGTGCACCCACGAAAGTATAAATGATCAACCAGTGGGTAAACTGTATAGAGTCTCCCCACTCTTTTTTTCTGGTGCCAGTTCTACTCAGATTCACAGGATAGTGTCTCGTCTTATGATGCCCATCTTTTTAAGGTGAATTCAGGTTCTCTTATTTGCTTGACCCATTTCCACAATTGTTCTCACAGTCTTTTATATGAAATTTAAACCTCTAACGTGTATATTTTCCATAGGCACTTATGAGTGATGCAGGTGTCTAACATATGTTGTTTTATCTTGACGTATTTCTATTCCAAAATTAATGCTTATTTATGCTTCTGTCATCTCTCAACAATCAAAATAAATAATGAAATTATCAAAAACCTTTATGAATAAGCCATGTTTCTTACATGTAGGATTAATGTTACTATGCACATGCAATTATTTGAACAGGCAGTGTAAATTATTATTATAAGTGTCTCAAAGAAAAAAAATTGATCTGAGTGAATTATAATTATACAAGACAAATGGCATCCCTTATAATGGACTATACCATTAAATTGCAAATTAAGCCATAACTGTAAGGACGGGATCTGAGAAATGTATAGGAATGAAAAGGGTACTTGCAATCTCAAATATAAGTTCATTTTTGAAAGAAAACTTTGAGTGAGAGGGACCAGAGGCAGGGGATTTGACAGTGATGGACTCTAATAAAAGCCTTGCAGTCATTTGAAAAATGACATAAGGACATCACATCTCATTCTAAGTTGTAGTTTATAAAGACCCAATGTACTGGTTACTCTTTGTGTTGCTGTGAGAGAACACCCAAAGTCAGGCAACTTAAAGGAGAAAAGGGAGATTTATTTAGGTTACAATTTCAGAGGGGAGATACAGTCTTTCATGCCAGAAATGCTGGCTCCAGAAGCTGGAGATGAGCCAAGTCACATCCTTCATGGAGGCCAAGAGCTGTAAGACTGCCTGTCTCTTAGGCTATCTCATTAAAAAACTGGAGTTCATTTATCCTGTCTTTGAAAATAGCTTTGTGATTTTTCTTAATCCTTAAAAACCAGAGCTTGGAAATCCAGAGTGAAGCAAGAAGTGTCCTCTGATTCTCTCTCTCTTCTCTCTCTCTCTCTCTCTCTCTCTCTCTCTCTCACACACACACACACACACACACACACTAAATAAAGTGAAAAGTAAAATAGTGCAAGTCTTGTTCTCTCAGCTCTAATTGTGAGTCTCCTCAGTCACTACACACTTTTCCTTTAGAACTTTGACATCTCTGGGTGAACAAACCAAGGCTGGCCTACCACATGATAAGCATGTAACCTGAGAGCAGGCAGCACTGTCTAGTCTGCCAGCTAAGAGTGGGCATAGAAGAAAAGTAAGCTGACACAAATTGTGCTTTTCTCAGCAGAACCACACAACCCACCAAAGGCTCATCTTTAATAAGAGATGGTTATGGTTTTAAGTCACTTGTTTTGGCTTTGGCCTGTTAAATTGCAATAGATGAGTGTTTCATCGTAATTCAAAGCATTCAAGTGGCAAAGTGTATCCTAGTAATAAAATTATTATTTTATTCCAAAAGCATAAATATACAAAGCATACAATGTTAGAATGGTTATTGTAGTACAGGCAAAAATAACGAATGGATTTCTATAGTATAAAAGATGAAGTTCAAAGATAAACGGGTTAAAAGTAAACACAGATTAGAAAAAGTTGGCAGTTATATAACATGTGGTTATTTATGTACTTAAAACAGAGTAAAGTATGCATAATAAATTTGCACCATAATATCTTAAGAATTCATGCAAAATATAAACTAAATGTACATGGTCTAAAGTAGAATAGAGAAACATCACAGTGTGTCCTAAAAGTATAGAAAATGTGAGCTCAAGTAATTTATAGAAAAAATGTGCTTTAATGAAATACCCAAATGATACTCTAAAAAGAAAAAAGAATATTATTTTCATGATTGAAGGCACAAAAGACAATAATTTGTAATTTCTAATAGTCCCCATATTTGCTTATTGTTCTACAACATTGCTAATATTATTCATGGAGAGATTTGACAAAAATAATTTGCTTATAAATTTGCTAGTTGAAAATTAACTTATGCATGTTGAAATAAACAATAACAAGAGTGAAAAAAAATATGATGTAAGCTACAAGAGATATATTTCTGATACATCAAAAATTAATATCAGAATGTAAATATTGTGCTTAATAGAAAGATCAAGATTCAATGCCCAAACCAAACTGAAAATTTTCCCTATGTAGAAGTCAGTGTAGTAACTTACCTGCAAATACCTAAAAACCCCATAGTACATTTTGAGTCAAGAAAGTGCTAGGCCATCATTCTCTGTTCACTTCTGCTGTCCTTCCATAACACAATCATCTGGTTACATGACAATGCTGAACCTCGAGCTCTGGTTCAATACTTATTTGCTCCTTTGAAAACATAAGGCCCAGTTAACTTATAGCAAATATGTTTCTTAAAAATACTATTGTATATGTCAACTAAGAGTTATATAAGATTGTAAATAGAATTTAAGCTTTAATAGAATGAAATCTAAAGCAAACACAGTTACCCAGTTACCAAGGAATAAATGTTAAATCCATGATGTCTTATACTGAGAAAGAACATTGTATGATGGAGATTTTTTTAAAAAAAAGTTTGTTTTCTATCAATAGGGATGAGTTGTCCGTACATAAGAATGAGAAATAAAGGCAGTTGCAAAATGATTGTGTTCAGTATGTATTCATTTTTATATTGCATATAAACTAAAATGCATTAAAAAGGTCAAAACTTACACATAAGTGAAGCTATTTAGCAGCAACGAAGAACAAGGTACTTGTGGGTCCACTAAAATGGATGCATGTATACAGCCTTTCATACAGAAGAAGAAACAAAGTACCAAAGATAAGGGTGCATTATCTGCAAACTACATTCTAGAAAAGAATATATTGGAGAGACATTGTAAGTATCCATAAGTGCCAAAGCCTGGAGGAGAGAGAATTGTCCTTAAAGGAATCTCCTATGTTTATGGAAATACTGTGCAATAGTTTTATTGCTGAATGCATTAAAGAATATACATTCTCTAGATTTGTTAAACTGTAAATAAACCTAGCCTTCAGAAAAAAGCTAAACAGTATAATAATGGAAAACATTATTGCAGTAGACTGCAATAAAGTACTTGTATGAGGGATGCGTTACACATCTGTGTGTGCATGTATATGTGTGTAGGCACATATAGGCCATGGTAAGCATGTGGTGGGCAAAGGACAACTTTCTGAAGTGGGTTCTCTCCTTTCACTTGGTTGAAGCAGGGTCTTAATTATTTCTGTTAGTCTGGATCATCAGTTTCCCTGCTTTTGCAAGAATATTGGAATTACAGATATAAGCTGTTGCATACAGCTTTTTGTGGGATGTGGGGATTGAACCATTTTCAGGTCAATGTGCCAAGTTATTTTACCTGTGAAGCCACCTTGCCAGTCCATAAAACACATTTTTTGTGGATCAAAGCTGTAATGAAAAAGAATTATAAAATGATCATTTAGCATGAGCAGTTCCCTGCTGGAAAACTGATGTCGGACCATGCCATATATTTTGGACTGCAAAGTCAGAGCAAGGATGGGGCAAAGGACACGGCATTGTCTACTGTGTTTCTCAGACAAGAGTTGTTTGTGCATGGCTGACCTTTTCACAAAATACATTGTGTGCTGCATGAAAATCATAGTATCCTCATTCTTCATACCCTGTTACTTGTGCTGCTGCAGTGCTATTATTACTTTGTCTATCTAATAGACTTGCTTGAGCTGATATGGCCTGCTGTATCTCTATCCAAGCCAGCAGTCCACTTGATCCCAGCTTTTCTGTATGTGTTTTTGTCTCTTTTTCGTTATTAGATCATTCTAACAGACCAACATCATGTACATTATAACGTTTTCATAACAAAAATTGTGTTAGCAAGTAATGAAGTTAAAGAAGTAATTAAAAATCTTCTCACCAAAAAATCTTCTCACCCAGGACCAGATGGATTCTGTGCAGAATTTTACCAGACATTTATAGAACAACCAAAACCACTACTCATTAAACTGTTCCACAAAATAGCAAAGGAAGAATCATTTCCAAACTCCTTCTATAGAGCTAATATTATACTGATCCCAAAGCCAAATAAAGACACAGTAAAGAAAGAAAACTATAGGTTAATGTTATTGATGAACACAGATGCAAACATCCTCAACAAAATTTTAGCAAACTAAATTCAAAAACATATCAAAAAGATCATTCAGTATGTCCAGTTTTTCCTCCAGACACACAAGGCAGGTTTCAACATATATAAATCAATAAACTTAATTCATCATATAAACAAATGCAAGGAACAACACCACATCATTCTCTCTAGAGACACAGAAAAAAAAACTTTTTGACAAAAATAAATATCTCTTCATGATAAAAACCCAGGAAACAATGGAAGGAACTTATATTGACAAAATACTGGGCACATACAACAAGCCTCTAGCAAGGATGAAGTGTTGCCGTTGACTTTATCCATAGAGAGGAGGACCCAGAGGAGAGTTTGGCATGCACAGTAAAGGATGCTCTGGGGATTGGGGGGGGGCACTGGAAGATGGGGAGGGAGGGGAGAAGGAAGGGGGGAGCAGGAGGGTCGGGGGGAAGTGGAGGGAGGGAGGGTACTGGTATACCTGTTAAGTTTGTATGAGTGGAAATAATAATAATAATAATAAAAATCACATAAAGTTCAAAAAAAAGAAAATTGTGTTAGCATTTAGTTACTATTTAAATATATCTGTTTCATATCTATGCAAGTTTAGATAGCTAAATAATATCCCACTAAGTTATATATTGAAATGTTTCCATTTCTTCAAAATAATATAAATATTACTTCTATATATTTAAGTTCATGTACATATGTGGTACATGTATATTATACAATGTATATTAATTGTTTAAATTCATATGTGTATGTGTGCATGCGTGTTATAAATTTACTTAATCATGACTATCCTGATTTGTACAAGATTGTTCTGTAGACTGTTGTTAAAACAGCTTTATATATAGAATTTTAGGTTAATTTTTTATAATTGGACAGAATATAGTGTAGATACATTTCTGAATTGAGAAGAGAAATGCAATACTATATGTCAGTTTACAGAGAATAGCCATAATTTTAATAATATTCAATGCCAGTTTATAATTCAACACTATATTGTTTCATAGAGAATATCTCACCTAGCTTCTTATGACTGTTTCTGAAATCAAAACCATTACTTTATAATATCTCACACAGGACACAAGTCTTTATATTACATTCTCCCTATGCTATCCTACTCATTGTCTGTTTGCTGAATCACAAGTACTCCAACCCTCCACCTAAATAAAAGCTGTTCTCAGAAGCTTTTCCAGACTCACTAGATGAATTAATCATTTTCTGTTTTTACTCCTCAAGGGGTTTGCACTTACCTTCTTGGACTATTATAATGAGATGTGTGCCATGTCTGGCAAATAGTAGATCCTCAGTAATGATAATTACCTTTTGTTTATCTACCATGGTACTTGTCTCCCATTAGGGCATTGTTAAATGGTGTTTCAACTCATCTCCTCTGTGACCTCTGAATGTCAGTCTTTTTTAATTCCAGAGCTTAGCATGGCCTCAAACACAAGCTGGTTATTCAATATATGTTTGCTCAAAAAATAAAGAAATATACAATGCATCCAGAAAGCATCAAGAGAAGAAATATACAGAAAATATATCACCTACTTTAAAAGGTTTTCCAGCTTTCAGATGGAGAAAAAAAGCACTATTAGAGATGAAACCTTTATAGCATATAATAATGCAAAGACTCAAACACTGTTACAGTGATAGTGAATCTCACCTTTCTTAAGCACATTGAGTAGGACAGTATGTGATGTCACTGGAACTCAGCCTATTTTTGCAAAATTCAATTGACCTCCTATTATGTGTAACACACCGATGGGATTTTTGATATCTACTAAGATGAAAAAATCTATGTTTGGAAGTTACTATTGGCAAGGAACATAAAATGAACATAGGACATATAAATATAAAAACAGAATGATACCAGCAAACATTATTTTCATCATTATGACCTGTTGATAGGAGTATGGAAGAACGAAATAAAAATTCACCCTAGATGAAGCAACATCTTTTGCCAGTTCCACAAGGGAAGAAGTTTCAAAAGATTTATTATTGCACGTGTTTGCATATATTGCTTGTAATGCATATATGTACATGCATACATATCTGTGTATGTGTTTACTTTGTTTATCTCTGCCTACATTAATATATATTTGCTTTAGATAACTACTTGCTCAAATTTCCAGCTTGTATTTCAATGCTTCAAGATAATTTTTGAGCAAATTGCATATTTTTGACTTACTGAATGTGATCACTTTATTTTCATGCATACTTATAGTGCAAATGAGGTGGGTTTTTTAATTTCTTGATTAGGTATTGTGCTGTTCCTGTACAGTAAAATAACTCTCCTCAGGCTCTTATCTGTTTCATAGGATCAAAGTTATATGTAAATTACACCCTTGTTAAGGTCTAGGAGTCCAGAGGGGTGGATTAGGTAAATACTCTCTTTTCCCTTCTAAGAAACTCATAAGTTACCAGAGGATAGGGATCGATAGCTCAATTAGGAAGTGAAGCTCACAGCAATTGTTAAAGTGGATCCATTTCTTAAAAGTCTGATCCTGGGGGAATAACTTTCTTTAATCTCCTGCTATTCCAAATGAAAAATAGCATATGCCTTTTTATTTGAACAAACAACATCTTCCCAGGTAAGAAATAAATACTATTATTTTGTTATAGACTCTTCCCCCAAGAATTAGAAGTGGTCTCACACAGGAATGCATTAGAATGTGCAGTTCCAAGGCCCTCTGATGAGCAGCTGAAGCAAATTTCCTTATGTGTCTGCTTTCAGACCTATTCCTTATGCTTATAAATACCCACAACACCTCACATAGATTGATTCTTTCATCCTTCTCTACTTCTAAATCTGTAGTATCTTATTATTGTGCAGGTATTTTATTCACAGATAGTAAATACAATTACTATTCTATCTTAAAAAAATGAAGTCATTGAATAGAAAATGATTATATATCATAACTTGCCCAGAGAGGTTCTGGTGTATGCTTGTCAACCCGATGTAATTTTTAGTGGCACACATTAGATTCTCTAAAGTGTCTTATATAAAAGAATAAATTATATGGTGTCCACATTTATACATGTAACAACTACATCAGCTCATCTGAAATATATATTTAAAATATAGTAGATGCTTCAATATGCCTCAGTTTGACTGATTCAAAAATGCAAGATTTCTAGTCAGGCAATTTTTCTATAAATTGTTACTAACTCAGTGTTTCTAAGTCAAAAATATGTTCACAATATTTTCTTGCATATAAAATATAAAAAGCCCACAAAATCAGTGGGATAAGAGCTAAATTCTATTTATTGTACATGAAGATTTACATGGTCTGGTAATATCTTTATTCATTAGTAATACTTATGTGTACTCCTAAAATAGCAACTATTGTTATTTGTGAATTGCCAGGAATGACTTTAAAATATCTGTGCTTTCCTTTTCATCTTGGTGTTACATCTTGAATTAATTTCTTTTTTGTTTATATTACTTCTCATTCTTCTTTAAATTTGAGTTATTAGACCTTTTATGTCTCAAGTATGTCCTTCTTCTTTACTTAATGATGCTATTTATCTACCTCTGAGTCTATTACTTGTATTATGACTCAATTTGAAATTTATAATTTTTTTCTAAGTGACATCTAGGTCATCCTACTGAACATGACATATCAAATGCTGAATAAATAGTTGTAAAAATGAATTGTTTCCTTTCTCATTCTATGCAATTGATATAATGAGCTGAGAAGTGCAGATAGGAATATTGGTATGCATGTATAACTGGTGATAGATCATGTTTCATTTTATTAATTACAAAATGAATAAATTATTGCGCCTAATGAGATAGTTCCTTGGGTAAAGCATTTGCTTGAAAATGTGGTGATCTGAGCTTATTCCTCAAAAGCCAAATCCCTACCGGGCCAGCCGGGAGAAGAGGGGAAATGGCAGGGGCCTTGTGGGCTCGAGGCAAATGGGCGAGCCTGCCATGGGATCACCACCCAGTCCCCGGGAGTAAGATGAGAAGCAGCAGGCAGAGGACGAGTTGGCTGCATACTCACCATTATTCAGGAAGTGTTTAAGCTTATATAGAGTCAGGGTCCAATCAGGTGTTGCCATCCCTCTGCTCAGTGGACAGCCACCAATCATTTGACTGTTTACTAGGTGTACATTGCAGGGGCAGGTTAGATAGCTGCTTCCCATTGGTTGTTCATTCCTCCTTCCCATTGGTTGTTCATCCTTCTGCCTGTATGGTTCCTCTATTGGAACATGCTTGGGGCATGTCGGTACCCGGGAGCTTGGGCTAGGGCCTCCCTGAATTGGTAGTGCCACATTTTCGCCCTTTTATTTATTTATAAATTTTTTTCAGTGGGGACCATGAAAGCTGGGGAAACCCAGAGCCTCTTCAGGTGCATGTAATATAGGTGACTGTGCATGGCTTAGGTTGGTCACCACCATTTTGTTGAGCCTTACCTATCATTGACTACCAGTCATGAGACCACAGGGAAGGAATCATGGTCCCAAAGGGGAAATCAAGTTGGCAGAAAAACGCAGGTTTTCATCATTGCAGGGGCATGTGTAGAGGCTGTGGGAGGGCAGGCAGAGAGGCTGTGAGCAGGGAAGGCGGAGAAATGGTCCAGAAGTGCTGGTGAGACACAAATCAAAACCTAGCAATTGTAAATTAGTGAGGCATAGGTACAATGGAGGACAGCCAGGCTTCCAATGGGCCTTTGGTAATTTTAGGAGTGTCCCAAGACTGAATGGATGCCCTGAGGACCTGTGTGAAGCAAGTGTTTTTTTTTTTTTTAATAAGGTAAATTTAATATGAGAGAAAGCACAAGCAATATAACAAATCATGCACAGTATATTTAATATGATAATAAAATATGTTTAAACCTATTTAATTCTTTTCTTACAAGGCATAATATCTTGCTGCAAACAAACTATCACTAATGGATATTTTTTAAAATTTTTTTATTTTTATTAATTCAACTGTGTGCATGTGCGTGTGTATGTGCGCGCATGTGTGTGTGTCTGTGTGTGTGTGTGTCTGTGTATGTGTAGAACCACGGACGAATTCGCGAACCACCATGGACCGCCTCCACCTCCTTCTGCCCCGGGATTCAGAGGCTCCGCCCTACCAGGACCAGAAGCACAGGCCGCCCCCGCTTCCGCCTGGCGTCTATACGTGGGATCTGGGATCCGAACTCAGGACCTTCCACCTGCAAGGCAGAGGCTTAACCCCTGAGCCACCTCTCCAGCCCCACTAATGGATAGTTTAAAGAAAAACAAATCAAGAAAATTAATTCAATAATTCAGGAAAACTAGGTAAAAAAAATAACAAATTCCCATAAAAGGGTACATGATTCAGGTTGTTTCCAAATCTAGCTTGCAAAAGTACCCCAGATCTTTATGTAATTTCATTAAAATTTCTAAAAGAAGGGAACAAGAAGGAAAACCTTACAATTTATTTACAAACTAGCTAAAATTCTTTTTTTTTTTGAGAGCATTTTTTTAACATTTTTTATTATTATTTCTGCTATTACAAACTTAATAGGTACACCGGTTTCCTACTTCCCTCCTCCACCCCCAACCCCCCTGCTCCCCCTCCCCTCACCCCTCTCTCCCCATTCCCCAGTGCCTCCTCCCCCAATCACCAGAGAATCCTTTAATGTGCATGCCAGACTCTCCACTGGGCCCTCCTCTCCGATGACGTAGAAGGACCCAGTGGCATTTCCCTGAACTTTTCCTATGTTCCCCTTAAGCATAGGAACACTACTGTGGCTGTCAATCCCTTGCCTCCAAGGATCTTGGTGCCTTTAGCAAATGCTAGACTTTGTGGGATCAATAGTGTTTTGGACATTGCGCAGGGCATGCAAAGTCCAATTATGATTGCTTCGGCCCTAACTTGTGTAGAGTATCTTGCATATCATTGCTCCTCCCATCCTGTGCTCTTACAGTCTCACCGCCCCCTCTTCCGCAAATGTCCCTGAGCTTCAGGATGGGGAGAGATTAGCTGGCCTAGTTCTAGGTGGGTGATATAGAGTCTCTGAAGTTCTGGATTATGGTTTGTTGATTTTTTTTGCAGCTTTGCTGCTCCTGCAATGCCCTTCACTCCATCCTGATGGGTATTGGATGTCACCCTCTGGCCAGAGATAAAAAGCTGTTAAACTAGAGTCTTGTTATAAGAGTATATTCAAAGATAGATGTAATAAAAGGAGGAAACCACAGTGAGGGAGGGGTCAATCACTCATTTGCAAAATGGTTACTTTTTATCTGCCAGACTATATGTCCTCCCCTTCTGGTGAGATCATACCCCCTCAGTTGTAAATGATCAGGAACAAAAGTCTGTGAACTTGACCAGATGTCTCATTACTTACTTGCAGTCCTTGATGGAGGTCTATTTTCTCTACTGTAACATGGCCTCCTCTCTCCTTGTTTCTGGTGTGGCCCTCCTATCCGATCTCTCCTGTTCATAATCCTTACAATTACTGTAGATATTACAGAGATTTATTTTTGAGTGTCTCTAGGTGGGCTGGGTGGGTTTGGTACTAGGAGACACCTATTAGGGAGTACATACGGTGCTTAACTTTCTGGGTCTGAGATACTTCACTTAATATAATTGTTTCTAATAACATCCATTTCCTGGCAAATTCCAGTAATTCATCATTTTTGATGGCTGAGTACTACTCCATTGTATAGATGTACCACCTTTTCCTTATCCACTTGTCAACTGTTGGACATTTGTGTTGATTCCATGACGTTGCTATTGTAAACAGTGCTGCTATGAACATGGTCGTGCTTGTGCTATTGAGGTGAACCTCTGCTGTAGGGGAGGGGTTATTTCCAAAAGTGGAATAGCAGGGTCATATGGCATTTCAATCTTTAATTTCTTTAAGAATCTCCAGATGGCTGGCCAGAGTGGTTGTATGAGCCTGCATTCCCACCAGCAATGTAGGAGAGTTCCCCTCTCTCCACATCCTCTCCATCATTTGTTGTTGTTTGTATTGTGGATTTTTGCCATCCCTAACCTGTGTGAGATGATATCTCAGGGAAGTTTTGATTTGCATTTCCCTGATGACTAAAGAAGTGGAGCATTTTTTAAGATATTTGTTAGACATTTTAATTTCTTCCTTGATAAAGTTTCTTTCAGCTCCAGGGCCTATTTTTTAATTGGGCCATTAGTGTCCTTGGTGTTTAGTTTTCTAAGTTCTTTATGCACTCTGGGTAATAGAGCTCTATCAGATACGTGGTTAGTGAAGATTTTCTCCCATTCTGTGGGTTGCCTTTGAGGTCTCTTTATCTGAACAGAAGCTCTTTAATTTCACAATATCCTATCTGTTGAAAGTTGGTAGCAGTGACTGTGCCATTGGATCTCTGTTTAGGAACTATTGGCCTAGCCCAATCAGCTCGAGGGAGTTCCCTACCATTTCAACTAAGGTTTTTATAGTCTGTGGCCTTATATCAAGGTCCTTGATCCATTGGAATTAAGTCTTCTACATGGTGACAAGTACGGGTCCAGCTTTAATCTTCTGCATGTGGAGATCCAGTTTTGCCAGCACCATTTGTTGAAGATACTGTTCTTTTCCCATTGAATTATTTGGGCCCCTTTATAAAAGTCCAACTGGCTGTAATTTTGTGGGCTTATATCTGGGTCTTCAACCCTTATCCATTGATCTGTGTGTCTATTTTGGAGTCAGTACCAAGCTGTTTTTATAACTATGGATTTGTAGTACAGATTAAGGTTTGTTATGGTGATACCTCCAGCAGTGTTTTTGTTACTCAGGATTGTCTTTGAAATCCTGGGTCTTTTGTGCCTCCATATGAATTTCGAGATTGTTTGCTTTGGGATTTTAATTGGTATAGCATTGAATTTGTATATTGCCTTTGGTAGGAGGTCATGTTTATGATGTTGATTCTGCCTATCCAGGAACATGGCAGGTCTTGCCACTTTCTGGTGTCTTCTGCAATTTCTTTCTTTAGAATTTTAAACTTTTCATTGTAAAGATCTTTTAACTCCTTGGTTAGGTTTATACCAAGGTATTTCATTTTTTTAGGGGCTATAGTAAATGGGAATGTTTCTCTCAAGGCTTTTTCACTTCTTTCATTCTGGGCATATAGGAAGGCCACTGATTTTTGTACATTTATTTTGTATCCTGCCACCCTGCTGAACTTCTGTATTAGTTCCAGGAGCTTCCTGGTGGAGTTTTTGGGATCACTCAGGTATAAGATCATGTCATCTGCAAATAGGGATAACTTGACTTCTTCCTTGCCGATTTGAATCCTTTTTATGCCCCTTTCTTGTCTTATGGCTTCAGCTAAGTACTTCAAGTACAATATTGAATAGAATTGGTTAGAGTGGACAGCCTTGTGTAGTTCCTGATCAAAGTGGGAATGCTTCCAGTTTTCCCTATTGAATATAATCCTTGCTGTGGGCTTGTTGTATACAGCTTTCATTATATTAATAAAGGTTCCTTCCATTCCTACTGTGTCTAGCGTTTTGATCATAAAAGGCTGTTGGATCTTCTCAAAAGCTTTTTCTTCATCTATCCAGAGTATCATGTGGTCTTGGACTTTGGACTGGTTATATGATGAATTACATTTATTGATTTGCATATGTTGAACCAACCTTGTGTGCCGGGGATGAAGCCTACTTGGTCCCCGTGAATGATCTTTTTAATATGTTTTTGAATCTGATTTGCTAAGACTTTGTTGAGAATCTTTGCGTCTGTGTTCATCAGAGAGATTGGCCTATAGTGTTCTTTTTTAAGTGAATCTTTATCAGGTTTTGGGATTAAGACGTTATTAGCTTCATAGAAGGAATTTGGTCCTTGCTATTTGATAGAACAGTTTAACGAGTATTGGTGTTATTAACTCCTTAAATGTCTGGTAGAACTCTGTGCTGAATCCATCTGGTCCAGGACATTTTTTTGTGGGAAGATTCGAGATATTCCCTCAATTTTCTCATATGTTATAGGACTATTTAAATAATTCACAACTTTCTGATTCAATTTAGGCAAATTGTGTTTACTTAGGAATTCATCCATCTGTTTAAATATTGTTTTTTTTATTATTATTTATTCAACTGTGTGCATATGCGTGTGTATGTGCATGCATGTCTGCAGTGTGTATGTCTGTGTATGTGAAGAACCACCATGGGCGCCTCCGCCTCCTTCTGCCCCGGGATTCACAGGCTCCGCCCTACCAGGACCAGAAGTACAGGCCGCCCCCGCTTCCGCCTGGCGTCTATACGTGGGATCTGGGATCCGAACTCAGGATCTTCCACCTGGAAGACGGAGGCTTAACCCCTGAGCCACCTCTCCATCCCCACATCCATCTCTTTTGTGTTGTCAAATTTCACAGAGTATAAGCTTTTGAAATATGCCATTATAATTCTTTGGATTTCTTAGGGTATCAGTAGTGAAAACTCCATTTTCATTTCTAATTTTGTTAATTTGTGTTTTCTCTCTCTTGCTTTTGGTTAATTCAGCTAGGGGTGTATCAATCTTATTGATTTTTTCAAAGAACCAACTTTTGTACTGGTTGATTTTCTCTATCATTTTCCTAATCTCGATTTCAGATATTTCTCCCCTTATTTTGCTTATCTCCTCTCTTCTACTGCTTTTGGGATCAGATTGCTTTAGTTTTTCTATTTAATTCTGATGTTTCCATTTTTTTGATGTAGGCATTAAGAGCCTCTTAGGACAGCTTTCATTGTGTCCCAGAGATTTTGGTAAGTTGTATTTTCATTATCATTCATTTTCAGGAAATCTTGAATTTCCTTTTTAATTTCTTCCTGAATCCAGTTCTCATTCAGCATCATAGTGTTAAGTTTCCAGGAGTTAGTGTATTTTCTGTCTTTTGTTGTGTTGTGAATGTCTAGCTTTAGGCCGTGGTGGTCTGATAGGACACAGGCTAAAATTTCAAATTTCCTGTATGTGGCCCAATATGTGCTCTATTTTGGAGAAAGTTCCGTGTGCTGCTGAGAAAAATGTGTATTGTTTGGTGCGTGGGTGAAAAGTTCGATAGAGATCTGTAAGTTCCATTTCTTTAATTAAGTTCAAAGTGTCTCTGCTAAGCTTTTTTAAAAATTTTTTTATTATTATTATTTATTCAACTGTGTGCATATGATTGTGTATGTGCGCACGCACGTGTGAGTCTGTGTGTGTGTGTGTGTGTGTGTGTCTGTGTATGTGTAGAACCACAGACGAATTCGCGAACCACCATGGACCGCCTCCACCTCCTTCTGCCCCGGGATTCACAGGCTCCGCTCTACCAGGACCAGAAGTGCAGTCCGCCCCCGCTTCTGCCTGGCATCTATACGTGGGATCTGGGATCCAAACTCAGGACCTTCGGCCTGCAAGGCAGAGGCTTATCCCCTGAGCCACCTCTCCAGCCCCTCTGCTAAGCTTTTGACCTGTTGATCTATCCCATGTTGAGAGGGCAGTGTTGAAATCCCCAAGAATTATCGTTTGGGGGTTGATTTCTTGCTTTAGACGCTGTAGGGTTTTCTTAATGAATGTGGAGGGGCCCGTATTGGTTGCATATATGTTCAGTATTGTGAAGTCTTCCTGGTGAATTGTACCTGTGACTAAAATGTAGTATCCATCTGTGTTTCTTACAATTTTCTTTGGTTTGAAGTCTACTTTGTCTGAAAGCATAATGGCTACCCCTGCCTGTTTCCTGGTTCTATTAGCTTGCAAGATTTTGGACCAGCCTTTCATTCTTAGGATGTGACTATCTTTTGTGGTGAGATGAGTTTCCTGAAGGCAGCAGATTATTGGATTGTGGTTTTTAATCCAAGTTTGTAATCTGTGTCTCTTAATCAATGAGTTAATACCATTGACATTTAATGTTATAATGGAGAAATTATTTTTAATTATGAACATTTTTTATGTTTAGTGGATTTTGTAAGTGTATTGTTTGATATTTATGTTTTGGAGATATTATACTCCCTTCTGTCCTCCTGGATATGCTTTTTCTTTTCTTCAAGCTTGAGTATCATTTCTAGCATTTGTTAAAGGTCTGGTTTGGTAGACATGTATCCCTTCAATTGTCTTTGTGCTGGAAAACTTTTCTTTCTCCCTCAATCATGACAGATAGTTTTGCCAGGTATATCAGTCTGGGTTGGCATTTTTGCTCATTTAATACTTGAAGTACGTCTCTCCAAGCTCTTCTTGCTTTTACTGTTTCCATTGAGTAGTAATTTTTTATTCTAATAGGTTTACCTTTAAAAGTGACTTGCTTTTTTTCTTTGAAGCTCTCAGCACCTTTTCTATGTCTTGAATGTGGAGTGTTTTGAGTATTTTTTGCTGTGGCGATTTTCTATTTTGATCATATCTGTTTGGAGTGCGAAATGCCTCTCGTATTTGGATGGGCCTCTCATTTTTTAGTTGTGGGAAGTTTTCATTTATGATGAATTGAAATATTTCCTCAGGTGTGGTATTTTGGGATTCTTGTTCTGGTATTCCATGAATGCTCATGTTAGGCTTCTTCAGGGTGTCCCATATCTCTTGAATGTTCCTCTCAAGTATCTTTTTGTCTTTAACAATTTCTTCCATTGAGCTGGTTAATTCTCCCACTTTGTCTTCAAGATCTGAAATTCTATTTTCTGCTTCATTTGTTCTCCTGAAAAAACTCTCTGTTGAGTTTTGGGTTGAAGATAACTTGTCTTTTAGTTCAATTTTAAACTCTGCCTGAGACTGTTTTAACTGTTCTATGTCTAATTTTGTTTCTTGAACTGTTTTTCTCAACTCCTCCAAGTGCCTTTTGTGTTCTTGTTCAAAGTGGTTGATGTGGTTGTTTAATTCTTCTCGGATTTCCTCTTTCATAGTATTAATCATGGTAATGATCATATTCTGAAAGTTGTTATTTTGGGTCTGGCTTTCTTGGCTATTTTCTGTGATTTTGTTCTGGTCGCAATCCATCATTATGGGGTTAATTCTTTCGGTGGGAGATTGGTCTTCTTGGGTTTTGTTTCTCGTGCATCTGCACTTTGAGTTGGGCATTGTTGTTTTGTTTCTTAGGACCTTTCAGTTTCTGTGTGTTTTTCACTGAACTGATTTAGTTGGTATTATTACACTTGCCATTTATTACTAGTGCTTGGCTTGGATTGGGTATGTTTGTCTATTGTCATTGTAATTTCCTAGATGAGGCTATTAGGCTGTTTGTACATCAGTTAAGTCAGATTAAGTAGACAAGGGGTGAATATTAGTATGGTAGTGCACTTTTATGATTTAGTATCTTGTGCTATGTGAGGGTGAGTGGTGTACTCCCTGGAGTTGTATAGTTTTTGGGGTGGCTGTATGTGAAGTTAATCTATAGCAATTGATACTAGAAAGGATCAGTAAGGTGAAAAAAAGGAGGTTTACTTATCTTTGGTCTGGATTTGAAGAATCTCTCCCACGTGATAGGATGATTGTAGAGGTCTTCAGATGTATGGCCTTTGACCCTTAGAGTTTTGCTTGAGTTCCCTGTGGACTCTATTGAACTCTGAGTAGCAGTGTGTCTTCCATGGACCATGTGCGTAGGTCCCCAGTGGCCGGAGAGGCAGAAGGTCTGATGTTGATGACAGAATTCTTCACCTGGGACCTGGGATTTGGCTTAGTGTCCCACCCAAGCTCCAGTGATGGAGGAATGTAAGCAAGTCCTGTCTGGAGGCAGGGGCCTGGGACCTGGTGTGGGGGCAGGAGGAGGCAAGGGGCTGGGGTCAGGGCAAGCTTGAGTTGTAAACTGAGAGTTTACTGCTTTCCATTTGCATCTAAATAGGACAATTAGCACTAAAAGGGCAACTCCAAAAGTTAACCAAGTTACCAAATTTACCCGTGAAAAGAAAGCAGGTATCCTGTCACATAATTGTTTGCCAAGGGATTCAGCAGTAATAATTTAAACTTTAGTCCCATTAACTTTTGATATGTCAAAGGACAGTTTGAAACATTCCAGGTGCCATTAATACTGGTGGCCAGGAAGCATATGGCTGTCCTGGACTTCCCTTTTATGGGCCAGGAAGAGCCATGCTCAGGATACATTTAAAGCATTTTTTTTTCTTTCTTCCCCTGTGGAGGAAGGGAATTCCAGGTTTGTCACCTTGGGCATGCCTGCCAGTCCCCTTAGGCAGATGAATCCTCAGAGAAACTCCTTAAGTAACTTAGGCTAAAATCTTGTAAGGAAAAGAAGAAACATGAACCTGAGTTGACCCAAATACACTTAGAATTTCCTGAAAACAGAGTATGCTGGGTCCAGCATTTAGCCTTCTTTGTTTCAAAGGAATGAGGTCTGGCTAAGGTGCATGCTTGAATTCCCATTCCACCTTAGTAGAAGTACACATGGGAGTATGGAATTGGAAAGCAGATTTGTCCCCAAGAAAGGGAGCTCATACTTACCAGGAGAAGGAAGAAATTCCAATGAACTTTTTAGATGACAATTATATTTTCCTGGTTGCTAGATTTGATGGGATAAAATTATAGAAGTCAGAGGAATCAGCAAGTTTGATCAAGCAATATCATAGTGGCTTTGTTATTTTGGGAGCAGATGGAAAAATGTTTAAGAACACATGGCATTTTAATTTGTAGTCCCATTAAAGATCAAAACCAAGTGAGAAAATTTTTTATGAAAGAAAACTTACAATCTATCAGAAAAACAATTGTGATCGATATAAAACATAACTAGTTAGGGCCTTAGATGGTACCAAAATTATTTGTTCTTATTTTTAAGTATGCATTCATGTATTTAAAAATAGCATGCCAAAATTTTTATATTAGCGTTCAACAGAAAGAAAAAATTTGTGTCCACACACATCATGTAAACACAGAACATATAAACATACAATCACATGAACAACATTTCACCAGCAACTGTACAATTTACTAGCGACTGTCTTAACATTACCCTTGAAAGCTTTATCAAAGGCAGATTAACATTTAGGAAAACCTTATTTCAAACAAGACCTCATATTAGTTAAATCCAGCAGCTTAGCTTCATTATGAAAAACACCTAGCAAGGAAAATATTCTTATCCATAGTCTGGTTCCCACATATTCTCTGGGGGGATCCAAGGTGCTAAAACCGCAGCCTCATTCCAGAATTCCTCTAGGCCAGCAGACTTAACCTTGAGGCCTTTAGTCTGTAGGAGAGATTTTAAGATGCACATCTGGGCTCCTTACAGTGTGAGGGGAGGTTGCCCACTTTTTAAAGAACAGAGATGAGACCAAAAGAGGCGCAGATGAGACAAGGAATGTATCGGGCCCAAACGTCTTATGCTTGGTGGGGGTCTTCCAGAGTTCACTACTATCCCCTGGCTGTATGTGCATATGGTATCTCCTGGTCAGGCCTATTCAAAGTAATGGAGCCTGGGCTCCAAGTTCTGAGGGGACAATTTCTCATGTGAACTCACCTGGAAAAGTCTTGGTTTAGAGGGGCTCTTTGACTGTTGGGAAATCAAATGAGTGATTGGGGCTCCTTGATTATCATCAAATCAAGTGAATGATTGTGTTCCTAAGGACAAACAGGGAAAGGGGAAGAGGAGGGGGCCACCTGCTCACTTTCAGGCTCCATAAGCACACGGAACACAAAACCAAAGGGGCTGCTCACCAAACTTTGCCAGAATGGGTGTCTCATCTACACTGAAAGCAGCACCACCCCACGTTGGAGCACCAGATGTTGCCAAATCCCCACTGGGCCAGCCAGGGGGAAGAGAGAAAATGGCAGGGGCCTTGAGGCTCAAGGCGAGGGGACGAACCGGTGATGGGGTCACCACCCAGACCCCAGGAGTCAGGCGAGAAGCAACAGACAGAGGACGAGTTGGCTGCATACTCACCTTTATTCAGGAAATGTTTGGGCTTATATAGAGTCAGAGTCCAATCAGGTGTTGCCATCCCTCCACTCAGGGGAGAGGGAGAGTAGCCACCAATCATTTGACTGCTTACTAGGTGTCCATTGCAGGGGCAGGTTAGATGACTGCTTCCCATTGGTTGTTCATCCTTCCTTCCCATTGGTTGTTCATCCTTCCACCTGTATGGTTCCTCTATTGGGACATGTCCCGGGCACGTCCATATTCGGGAGCCAAGGCTAGGGCTTCCCTGAATTGGTAGTGCCACAGTTAACTTATAAAAAGCAATTAAATAAACTAAACAGAAGTATTTTCAAAAGTGATGGAAAATTATGTGAAGATCATAATGTTTGTAATAAAACCTGTGCAGAATCCTGGTGGTATGAAACATGTATGCAGTCACTCTTGAAAATACTGTAGCAATAGGGTGTAGAGATGGATCAGTAGGTAAGAACATGTTTTCCACCAGCATGAAGACATAAATTTGAAACCCAAGACACACACACACAAAACAACATAAATCCAACACTGGGGAGGGAGTGGACCATAGGAAGATCCCAATAGCTCAGTAGTGTAATATGGCCTCTACATGTGAGTGAAGAGGCATGTGCAATATTCATTTTCACTTGAACTATGCATACAGATAAGCACATCCACCACTCACAGGCATATCCATCACACACACACACACACACACACACACACACACACACACACAAACATTGTAGAAACACACTGTAACAACCATAAAACTTATAACATGCTGCTTAAGAATTATGGATTGGACTATTTACAATAGCAAAGTCATGGAATCAATACAAATACCCAAAAATTGATGAATAGATAATGAAAATGTGGTATATTTATACAATAAAATTCTACTCAGCCATCATAAAAGATGAATTAATGAAATTTGCTGGGAAATGAATGGAATTAGAAAAAAATTTATTGAGTTAAGTAACCCAAACACACAAAGTTTGTACTCCCTAATAAGTGGATCCTAGTTGCAAACCCACTTAATGACATATTCAAAGGTAAATCTCTGAATACTCACTGTAACTGCAACGGATTATAAACAGGTGGAAAGAAGGAGGACCGCAAGAGAAAGGAGATAGGGGATTATGCTTCAATAGAGAATATAGGCCATGGTTATTGTCATAGTTAAGCACAGGTGTCAACTTGACTCTTGAGGGCTTGAGCTCTGGATACAGTTGTAGAGAGTTGATAGTTGAGTTAAGTCCAGATCAAACCTGAAGGAGATTGTCTAGTTGATGGGGAAGACCCATCCCATGTTGGGTGGGATTAAGCCCTGGATAAATCACAGAGAGCTGGTTGAGAGAGTTGGCATCCTTCTGTTCACTTGGCCAGACATGCTGGTCTGGCAAGTAAGGATTGTCTATCTCTCAGCTGTTATGCAGTGATGGTGTGGCCAGTTCCCTTGGCCCTGGTGTTGGTACATGCTCTGCCGTCAAGCTGGACTGAGAACTGTAACCAGAAATTGTAAGAGAATAAACCCCTTGTTCCCTTGAGCCGTTTGATGGTCATTATCAGCAACCATGCAGGCTAACTGCCACAGTTATATATTGCATGCAAGTACCAAGACATCTGGTGCAGCTCACTCTCACTTCCCTTCCTGGTCACTTGGAACTGAACAGGTTTGATCTCACCTATCAGGGAGGATATAGGGATTGGCAGATAGACCGTAACCATCTGGCAAATGGGACACTGACTGTGTTCTCCCCCTCAACTGCTGTGTCCTACTCCTGTTCTTCCCTCTACCTTTAAACAGTCTTCATTTAAAGTCTTGTATCTTTGGTTAGGAGGTGACCTTCAATACCAGTCAGGATACAGTCAAGGGCAGTGCAAGAAAAGCAAAACTAAAAACAACAACAAACATAATTCAGAACACCAAAAGCCTATGTTATTCATCTGGAACCAACTAGCCAAATCTCTCTCCATCCTAAAGCTCAGGTAACCTTGAGGAAGAGGGGGTGGCAAGATGGTAAGAGCCTAAAGATGGGGAGGACCAACAATATGCAGGATACTCCACAAATGTTAGGGCTGCAACAGCCAGGATTAGATTTTGCCTGACCTCCACAATGGTTGACATGTCAACGAATCCCCCCTCCAAAGTGTAGCATGGATCACAGGAAGATGGCTTCAGGCAGTAGGATCCTTAGAAGCAAGGGATTAAACAATCAAAATAGAGTTCCAATACTAACAGGGAGTCCAAGAAGGGGCTCTGGGCTATGCCACTGAGTACTGAACCTTCACTAAGGTGGAGGACTCAGGGGGAGATTTGGCATTCATAAAAATGGATGCTCCATCCAGGGGATGGGAGGGAAGAAGGAGGAGGCACAGCAAGAGGGGGAGGGACGGAGACCGGTGAAAGGAAGGGGAAGAGTGCAATAGGAGACAACTGGGAAGGGGAGAGGTGAGGGAGAGAGTACAGGGTACCTACTGAACTTGCATGATTAAGAAAAAAAAATACAGAAATAAAAATACTGATTCAAAAAAATAAAGAAATAAAATACCAATTCAAAAAAAAAAAGAATTCTGCATTAGTAAAGCCCTTTAAAATGTAATTCCAAATGTAACTTAAAAACAAAAAAAAGTTCATTTTTAAAATATATAGTCTATTAAGGAAATATTTCTATAAAGGGCAATCAATTGTGAAAAATCAATTTTATAAAATGTAGCAAAGCAATTACAATGTTATTTAGACTATTATAATTTAGAAAAGTAGAAACCAAAGCTAATAATTTAGGGATGTTTCATTTTAATATAAGCATTACATATTCTCTAAATTTCTGTAGTTACCGAGAATAGAAGTTCTCAGAAAAAAGGAAAAAAAATGGTTGTATTAAACATCCTACAAGTTTGATTGACTGTGGAAAGCAGGAATATTACAGATGGTCAAATTATCTTACTATATCTCAATCCCTTCTTTTTGCGAGTTAACATCCTTGTGACTATTAGGTAAATCTGTTTGGAAAATATGAATGGTATTCTAGCTTCCCCTAAGCCAATATTGCAAGAATGGTATCAGATAACAACCGAAGCCTATTAAAAACATCCAGTTTTTTATAATGCACCTATTGATGGTCTTATCAATGTATTTTAAAAAGTGCCTTGATGCAATATTTTCATTGTTCTTTAGGAACAGATTAGGAAACCTCAATTTGGATTCTCAGGCCATAGTCACTCATATGTTTCTCTAGAATATACTATCCCTTGTTCCTGTTTATGTGATAGCTGTGATTTTATATCAAAATTATTACATAACCATAAACAGATTGAATCAGTTGAATATAATGTCTTGCCATTATGGAGGTGTGAGTTCTGAAGTGGGTTTTAGTGGACCACAAATTAATGTATTGAGTTTCTGTCTGTGGGCTTGTTGATATGAAGGGATGAATTTCCTTGACCTTTTCTGGTAGCTCCTTGCATTCATCAGCTCAAGTCTTCCTTCATTATCAATGCCAATAAAGCAGGGTGTTTCCTCAAATAAATCCCAATGAGCAATGGGGGACAAAGAGGGAGGAAAAGGAGGAAGGGAGAGGACGGGGTACCTATTGAGCTTGTATGATTAAGAAAAAAATAAAATGTGGGAGAAAAAAAGATTATAAAACTATATCCCAATTACACTAATTCTCCTGCTTCTTTTGCATTTAAAAGCTGCTTTAGTTACACTTATTCTTTATGAATAACCTAGGAAAAGCTCCTCTTTCAACTTCCTTTATTCCACCTGGGACACAATTGTTAAACTAGAAACAAAGGAGACAAGCATGGGCTGTGATGTGGTATGAAGAAATTAATGTTGTGTTGAGAGAGGAAATAAAAGGCATGCAGAATCCGATCTTCAACTTCTGCTGCCAAAAATCCTTCTTGAATACGCCAACAATTGAAGCAAGAGGTGAAGGAACAGCAGGAGCCTGCCAAGTTAGCAAGGTGAGAAACACCAAGGGGCAAGAATGGGCAGCAGCCTGTTGCAGGAAAGTTCATGATTCCCTAGGGTCTGTTGAATGCTAGATGATCAGAATCCTAGACAGCCAGCCCTGCCCTGAGTGATCACTAAGTCTAGCTGGTGCATTAGTTGTAGAGTGCAGTCTAAGCTGTGGAGATGGTCATTTCATTTCTGACATTTTACTTATCATATCCATAAATGTTTCCCTTGTTGAGATTAACATGTGGAATTAGTGCCAGAGTTTTCTCTGAACTACAGGTCTGGAATAAAAGGGATGAGGGGCTCATCCCATTTGACTACCTGCTGCCACTTGTATATGCATGGACATTTTATCTCGATTAATCCTCAATTTTAAACTAATTTTCATCGCAGTTCTCCTAGGTCTCCAGTTTGTAGGTCACTTATCATAAGGCTTCTCAGCTTCTATGTAAACTGATACCTTATAGTAAATATTCTGATTCTGTTGTTATCAAAAAGCTCTGACCAAGATAAAGATCATATTGCATTGCAATAGCTTGACTCTGAAAGAGTCTATGTATGTCTATTCTTTTTATCTAGATTTATTTGTTCTTTTTTATTTTTTATGTGTATAGTCACAGATATTTACATAGGGGTGTATGTGCGTGGTGTGTGTGTGTGTGTGTGTGTGTGTGTGTGTGTGTGTGGTTGTGTGTGTGTGTAGATGCTTGTGGTTGTAGAGGGGTCACTCACTGTATGTGCCTATAGAGTCTCAAGGGTGAATGACATTCAGGAATCACTCTGGATTGCTCTGCCTCCTTAACACTTCTGGTATTTCCTAGGCTCTTTCTTTGAGGGCCTGAAGTACAGGCCTCTGTCATTTCTGTCCAGCAGTTTTACATGGACCTGAGATCTTAACTCAGATCCTTTTGCTTGTGAGGCAAAGGCTAAACTTCTGATCCATCTCTCCAGCCCTATTTATCTAGTTTAATATATAACAAGCATGACTTCTTGCTACTGCACTTGGAATATTAGTAGGTTATAAAATATTTCTTTTACAGATAACATGCTTTCAGAAAAATAGCTCTTGTTATCAAATATATCAGCTTAATCATTGTTTAACTATTTTCTTTTAACTGCATATATGTTTTAAATGAAAGCTGCTTCTTATTTTTGACAAAAATCAAATTAAATAGACATTGCGTCAACACTTATGTAAGGACAGTTGCTGTTTTGTCCTTCAAAGTAGACCCTGACCCTTATCTTTGTTGGCCTGCGTGAAATTGACTGGGTTTCACTTGTGTGCATTTTAGTGATGCATTTACTAACAGCCTAATAAATACATCATGTTTAAGAATAAAACATTGCCCTTCCTTCATATCATAATCATAATCTCTATATTGCAGCCTGAGGTATGTCTATCTGATATCTATAGAGAAGATGGTGATTATCACACTTCTGGGAAATGTTTTAATTAACATTTTAGTCACTGAAATATTCATTTCCCTCCTTGAATTCTTAAGATCAAATTTGGGTTAAATTCTGCAAAATATGTAGGATTTCCTGGTTCTTTAAATGGATTATGGGATCCATTTAGCATTTCTATTTCCATTGGATTTATTCTCAATTTTCTTTCTAATTTAAAACAATATTTCATCTTTTGAAATTTTTCATGTAATAAACCATGAAAGCATACACATGCATGCTAAAGACGTAAATACCTTTCCAGTGCTCCTTTGTCTACCAGTATCACTGGGAAGAGGGAAAGACTTTCATACAGGTCAAACGACCCTCAAGTTTATCTTGTCACTAGGTAGAAATGTATATTATTTATGTGTTATTTAGTATAATAAATGGTTCTCCCAAGACATTATATCTATGAATAACTGACATTAAACTTAAACCAAGTATTTTTGTTTCAAGTATAATGTTTTGTTGTTAATCAATGTGCTTGTGCATATGGATATATATCTTTTTTTTTCTTTTCTATTTTTTTTTACTTTTACAAACATACAATGCATGAGTATTCCTCCCAACTTCCCTCCCACCCCCCTCCCTCCTACTCCCTCCTACCCTTACCACCTGTATGGTTCTGTGGACCCCAGGGTTCACTCTGGCTTGTCTACTCCTTTGGGGGCTCAGACTTCTGTGGTATATCAAGTTACCTCTCTTTAGGCCACCCCACTGATAATACATCACTTTTAATATACATATATTTATGCATACATGCAGAACTGGTTCGTTTAAATAATATTGTGCAGACATTGGTTTCCTGCAAATCAGAGAGTTTCAAGATTGCTAAAATGTATCATATAACCTTTGGAGAGAGAGAGAGAGAGAGAGAGTATACACATATATATATATGACTTTTAATATCTTTTTAGCTAATGTATTTTCTTCAATGTCAAGGAAAAGGTTTGTTTCTGTTTCTCTCCTTTCTCATAGCTCTAATGAACTACAAGTGCAGTGATTTCATTTCTATTAGGAATGTTTCAATCTTATAATATGACCTGGCTGTTGCAATGCAGTTTCTTTTACTGAGCCATTCAGTGATGCAACGTGACATATATCTTTTCCAATTGCCCTCTTAGATTACAATGTACATTCTCATGATAAGTGTCTGTGACAATTAAATACTGGTGTCAATTTTGCAACTGAAGACTTGAGCTCTGGTTACTCTTGTGAAGAATTGGTAGTTGAGTTGTAAGCAAGCCTGAAAGAGATTATCTGTTTGTTAGACCCAGCTCATGGTGGTTGAAACTAGATGAGATGGGAGGAACTGGATAAAGAGGTTGACATTCTCAGGTATGCTTGGCCAAAAATGATAGTCTGGCATGCAAGGAATATCTTTCTTTCAGCAGTCCTGTGGCTATGTGAATACAGTATGGCCAGCTTCTTCCATCCCTGGTGTTGGTGTAGACTGTTCTTTCAAGATGGATTAAGACCTATAACCAGATTATCATAAGTCAGAATAAAAACATCTTTGTCCCTTATAAATCATTTGGTCCTGAATTTATTGGCAACAATGGAATGTGACTGCTACAATGTCTGGGATGTATGAAACACTAATGTGGAGTTACATTTATATAGAACACAAATCATTTGCATATATTGTGTTTATGTCTTTGAGTTTGAAGTCTTCATCAAATCTTGATGCTATATGTATACAATTTTCTAATTTCTTCAGATATCTTTGCATGACAATTGATTACATTAATGAAATAACTCAAAGCTAAATTTCAATTTGTGAATTACATCTTATACTTAGAGCTTTCTGAATGTGGGAAATGTCTAGCATGAAAAGAGACAGGAAAAACTTGTTCAAAAATTTTTAACATAGAGACTTAGTTTACTAATATTGGTTGGTTTTTAATTGAGTGGAATTTGGGGGATGTGTTTGAATTAAGTGCCACTGAGTCAATAATTGACAGAGAGGTAATACCTTGCCAAAAAATCAAGACAAAAATAAAGTTTAATGATTTTACTTCCAGTATTTGCTGTAATATCTATCCATAACAGAATTAAGCCTGAAAGCTAGTTTAATATGAATATTGTAAATGTCACTTTGCAAATTTAATAAAGTAAGTAATAAAATTGGTCTAGCTTAAAACAAAAGATACTTGTGCAATAAAGAAAATGTTAGGGTCCAGTGAGACATAGCAGCATATAAGGCAACTGCTTGGAAACCTGGAGACCTGAATTCAAGTCTTAGAAGCCATATGGTAAAAGGTGAATGGATTATGAAAGTAGTCCTCTGTTGCAGTTTGCCTGCATGGTTGCTGATAAATGACCATCACACCGCTTAAAGGAACAAGGAGTTTACTCTCTTACGACAGTCTGGTTACAGTTCATAGTCCAGCTTGATGGGTGAGCATGCACCAAAACCAGAGACGAGGGAACTAGCCACACCATCACCACATAATGGCTGAGATATGGACAATCCTTACTCGCCACACATGCTGGTCTGGCCAAGTGAACAAAAGGATGTCCACTCTCTCAACCACCGCTCTGTGATTTATCCAACCTAATCCCACCCACCACGAACTGGGTCTTCCCCATCAGCTAGACCATCTCCTTCAGGTTTTCTCTGGGCTTAACTCAACCATCAACTCTTAACTATGATATCCTCTGAATTTCACACATGCACCAGCCATGTGTTCTCTCTCTCTCTTTCTCCCTTTCTTGCTCTCTCTATCTGTCTCATTTTCCTCTCCTTTCTCATTCAAATATGGATAAAATTTAAAACTTTAAAACATACTAGCATGCAACATATTTTTTATAAAATAGTCAAAAAATTCCTGTTGTCCATGTCATTAATTTAATTTGACCCTCTGCATCTCTAGTTTTCATGAAGAAATTATTTAATGAAACTGTCCAAGAAAGTGTCATGGTTTGAATATGAAATATTCCGATGGGCATATGTGTTTGAGTACTTGATCTCCAGTGGGTGGCACTTTTTGGAAAGGTTATAGACCTTTTTTTTTCTACCACATATTATTTTTTTCCTAATCATACAAGCTCATTAGATACCTCTGTGTCCATCCTCTCTCCTCCCCTCCCCAGTCGCATCCTCCCATGCATTCTCCCCCTTCCTTTTATACTCCTCCCTTCCTCCCTCTCTTCCAGTGCCTCCCCCTTTTCCCCTCCCATCCCCTGGAACATTCTTTTGTGTGATGCCAAACCTCACTCTTAGTCCTCCACGCTAGTGAGAGGTAAGAGCTCAGTGGAATAGCCCAGAACCCTTTCTTGGGCTACCTTTAGTATGAGAAGTCTGTTATGACTATTAATCCATTGCTTCTAAAGATTCTACTGTCTATAGCTTTCTCCCCTGTGATCCAAGGTAGATTTTTGGGTGTCGTTGACATGTCAGCCATTGTGCAGGTCAGGCAAAATCCAATCCTGGCTGCTGCAGCCTTAACTTGTATGAAGTATCTTGCATATGGTTTGTCCTCCCCATCTTTAGGCTCTTACAATCTTGCCATGCCCCCTCTTCCACAAGCTTTAGTATGGGGAGACATTTGGCTAGTCTGGTTCCAGGTGATTAAAGTAGGATCTTTGGTGTTCTGAATTATGGTTTGTTGTGGTTTTCAGTTTTGCTTTTTGTGCATTGCCTTTGGCTGTATCATGATTGATGCCGAAAGTCACCTCCTAACCAAAAATAAAAGACTGTTTAAATGAATGTCTTAATATAAGAGAAGATTCAAAGTTAGATGGAAGAATAGGAGCACGACACAGCATTAAGGGAGATGGTCAGTGTCCCATTCTCAGGATGGTAACCTTCTATCTGCTAGTCCCCATACCCACCCTGATGGGTGAGATCAAATCTGTTCAGTCGCAAGTGACCAGCAAGGGAAGTGAGAATGAGCACACTAGATGTCTCACTACATACTTGCAATACTTGATGGTGGCCTATTTTCTGTACTGATGTGTGATCCCCTATCTCCTTTTTGGGGGGGGGGCTCTGTCCCCTCCTTTTCTGTTTATACAGTAGATATTACAAAGATTTACATAAGAATATGTCATTAAATGGGTTTGGAACTAGGATCCCCTTATTAGGGAGTACATATGGTGTCTAACTTAATGTGTCTGGGATACTTAACTCAGTATAATATTTTCTAATTCCATCCATTTCCCAGCAAATTTCGTTAATTCATCTTTTTTGATGGCTGATAAATGTACCACATTTTCATTATCCATTCTTCAACTGTTGGGCATTTTGGTTGATTCCATGACTTTGCTATTGTAAATAGTGCTGCTTTGAACATAGGTGTGCTCATGTCACTGTAGTGAATTTCTGCATTACGGAGGATTATTTCTAGAAGTGGTATAGCAGGGTCATATGGCATATCCTTCTTTAACTTTTTTAAAAATCACCATACTGACCACCAGAGTGGTTGTATAAGTCTGCATTCCCACCAGCAATGTATGAGAGTTCCCTTCTATCCACATTCTCTCCACCACTTGGTGTTGTTTGTATTTTGGATTTTTACCATCCTGACAAAGATGAGATGAAATTTGGTTTGATTTGCATTTCTATGATGGCTACAGATATGGAGCATTTTTAAAGATATTTGTTAGACATTTTGATTTTGTCCATGGAAAAGTTTCTTCTGAGTTCCAAGGCCTTTTTTTTTTTAATTGGGCCATTTATCTCCTTGGTGTTTAGTTTTTTAAGTTCTTTGTGTACTCTGGATAATAGAGCTCTATCAGACATGTGGTTAGTGAAGATTTTCTCACATTCTGTGGGTTGTCTTTTTGCTTGAATTATAATCTCATTATCTGAACAGAAGCTCTTTAATTTCATAAGATCTCATTTACTAAGTATTGGTTCTAGTGATCGTGCTATTGGATTTGTCTTTAGGAACTGTTGGACTAGCCCAATCAGCTCAAGCTTGATCCATTTGGAATTAATTTTTGTGTATGGTGACAAGTATGGGTCTAGTTTTAATCTTCTACAGGCAGATATCCAGTTTAGTCGGCACTGTTTGCTGAAGATGTTCTTTTTCCATTGAATTTTTTGGTCCCTTTTGTCAAAGATCAAATGTCTGTTATTGTGTGGGCTTATATCTGGTTCTTCAACCCTTATCCATTGATCTACATGTCTATTTGGAGCCAGCACCTGGCTGTTTTTATTACTATGGATTTGTAGTATAGATTAAGATTGGATATGATGATACCTCCAGCAGTGTTTTAGTTACTCAGGATTGTTTTTGCTATCCTAGGCCTTTTGTGCTTCCATATGAATTATGAGATTGTTTGGTCAATTTCTTTAAAGAATTGGTTTGGGAGTTTGGTTGATATAGTGTTGAATCTGTATATTGCTTTTGATAAGATGTTCATTTTTATGATGTTGATTCTGCTGATCCAGAAGCATGGGAGGTCTTTCCATCATTTTCTGTAATTTTTTTCTTTAGGGTTTTAAACTTTTCATTATAAAAGTTTCACTTCTTTGTTTTGATTCTGCCAAGGTATTTCATTTGATAGAAACCATAGTAAATGGGATTGTTTCTCTTAGGACTTTTTCACTTTTTCTTCCTTGGTATATAGGAAGGCCACTGATTTTTGCACATTTATTTTGAAATCTGCCACTCTGCTGAACTTATGCATTAGTTCCAAGAGCTTCCTGGTGGAGTTTTTTAGGATCACTCAGGTATATAATCATGTCATCTCTAAATAGAGATATCTTGATTTCTTTTCTGATTCAAATACCTTTTATCTCCCTCTCTTGTCTTATGGCTGTAGCTAAGTCTTCAAGTATAATGTGAGAATGGACAGCCTTGTCTAGTTCCTGATTGAAGAAGGAATGCTTCAAGTTTTTCCTCATTGAATATAATCCTTAATGTTGGCTTGTTGTATGCAGCTTTTATTATGCTGATGTAATTTCCTTCCATTCCAACTGTCTCTAGGGTTTTGATCATAAAAAGAGGTTGGATTTTGTCAAAAGGTTTTTCTGCATCTGTGGAGAGTATCATGTGGTCTTGGACTTTGGATTGATTTATATGATGAATTATATTTATTGATTTGTGTATGTTGAACCTGGGATAAAGCTGAGTTTGTATCAATCAATGATCTTTTTGATACTTTTTTAATGCAATTTGCTAAGATTTTGTTGAGAATCTTTTCATCTGTGTTCATCAATGGGATTGGCCTATAATTTTCTTTTTCAAATTTATCTTTATTATGATATTAGTATGATATTAGCTTCATAGAGAGAATTTGGAAGTAGTCTTTCCTTTGCTATTTTATGGAACAGTTTAAGGAGTATTGATGTTAGTTGTTCTTTCAATGTCTAGTAGAATTCTGTAGAATCTGATCCAGGACATTTTTTAGTGGGACAATTAGAGATTATTTCATTGATTTCCTCATTTGTTATAGGACTATTTAAATAATTAACATCCTGATTCAATTTAGATAAGTTGTGCTTACTCAGGAATTCATCCATTTCTTTTGTGTTATCAAATTTCATGGAGTATACTCAGATGACCTGGGACCTGGGGCGTGGTCTAAATGTCTTACCTGAGGAGCAGGGAGACCTCTGTGGTCTGGGTCCAGATTTGGGACAGAAAAAGTTTGTGTGACTTTTAGAAGGAGGATCCTGACTGAAGGCTGAACATCCACAGAGAGGGGCTTTAGGTTTTATAACTCAGTTGCACTTTCTGTTCACTCTCTGTTTTCTGAGTGTGGATAGAGACCCTCGAGTCCCTACTGTCCTGCCTTGCCTGCCTGCTGTCATGCATAGTAAACTGTTCCTCTCTCAAGTTGCTTTGGTCAGAGTATTTTATCACAGTGGTAGAATAGGAAGCAAAACCAAAAGGGGGTTGAAAATACAAAGGTGGACTTTATGCATAGCATCGTTTCTGGTCTCAATTGCATAGACCTCTAGCCTTAGATGGAATTCACCAGCTGCTACTAGGTACATTCCCAAGTGCCACAATGCAGGCACATGGGGTTATCAAGCTTGACATCTATAAAGGTTGAGTCTATACCTGCATTTCTTTTTTTCTCCCACATTTTATTTTTTTTCCTAACCACACAAGCTCAATAGGTGCCCCCCTCCTCTCCTTCTCTCCTTCCCTCCACAGTCATCCCCCCTTTCACTCTCCCCCAGTCCCTCTTCCTTTCACCCCACTTCCTCCCTCTCCTCCCAGTGCCTCCCCTTTCCTTCCTCCCATCCCCTGGAGCATCCGAACACCAAATCTCTTTCTGAGTCCTCCATCCTTGTAAGGGTTCAGAACTCAGTGACATAGCTCAGAGCCCCTTCTTGGGCTTCCTGTTAGTATGGTAACTCTATTATGACTGTTTAATTCCTTTCCTAAGGATCCTACTACCAGAAGCTTTCTCTCCTGTGATCTATGCTAGACTTTGGAGGATCGTTGACATGCCAGCCATGATGCAGGTCAGGCGAAGTCCAATCCTGGCTGCTGCAGTCCTAACTTGTGTGGAGTATCTTGCATCTCATTGGTCCTCCCCATCTTTAGGCTCTGACAATCATGCCCCTGTCCCCTCTTCCACAAGGTTTCCTGAGCTTTAGCATGAGGAGAAATTTGGCTGGTCTGGTTCCATGTGATTAATGTAGGGTTTTTGGTGTTCTGAATTATGGTTTGTTGTTGTTTTCAATTTTGCTTTTCCTGCACTACCTTTGGCTATATCCAGATTGGTATAGAAGGTCACCTCTTAATCAAAGATAAAAGACTGTTTCAATGAAGATCTTAATGTGAATCCATTGCTACCACAAGGAGACTGGATTCTCCAGCTGTTCAACCCAAAAAAGAAATCTTTTGTATTATATTTTTCTGTCATTGCCATTTGTTAATTTTCATGTTACTATAAGCAAAAAAATGTGACAGAAACAAGGAATTGATTGTTTTGGTTTGATTTCATGCAGTTCAGACCATTATGATGAAAAAGGCATTACAAAGCAGCTCATATCACTTAGTGCTAGGCTAAGAGGAAGAAAAATGGAAATGGTGGGGCAAGGCCATGAACTAGCTATATTCAGGTTGGATTTTCCCCTTCTATCAATCACTTAAAATAGCCTCATTGAAACACTGTGAGATATGGCTCATGATCTTCCAGTGATTCTATTCCATTTTTTATTTCTGTATATAATTACCATTTTGTTATTCATATGTGTATAGTTTATGTGTATGTGTGTGTTCATGTTCACTTGGCAGTGGGACTACATATGTACTTGGGTGCAGATGCAGGCAACATGTGTAAGGACGTGTGCATATGAAGTCCATGGGTTGATGTGAGGAATCTCCTTCAAATGTTCTACTTTATTTTTTTGAGGCAGGGTCTCTCAATCAAAGCAGTTCTCACAGATATCATAGCCTTGGTAGTCAGCTTGATTTCAGAAAATCTCTCATCCTCATCTTTCAATTCATGAATTAAAGGCTGAATGCACACTAATTCAGGATTTTTATAGGTTTTCAAGGTCGGAACTCTAGTCTTATAACTTGTTTGGTGTCTTAATTTCATCTTTTGGTGTTTTATTGAATATATGACCAAAACAATGTACATTTGTGGATACATTTCATGTCCACGATTCTATGTTAATGTGGCAAGTGAGTGATATCAGCACTGTGAGTCAAGGGAACTAACCACACCATGTCCATAGGAAGGGCTGAAATAGGGAAATATTCTCCAGCTGCTAGTATGCCAACTGTTTTTCCATCTTATCCACCTGCCCAGATAATGATCCAACCTACTATGGGCTATGTCTTCCCATGACAAATAGGTAACTTCCTACAGCCTTGCTTGAAGGTTTTGCCTCAATTGAATAATTCCGATGTGTGAACTTGAAAGAGCAGTTCTCAGTTGTCAATTTGACACCTATAACTAACTTACACACCTGACAAAAACATGTCACTTATTCTTTTCCCTGACTCCTTCCCCAAGGTGGTGGTGATTCTAATGCAGTGAAGCTGCCAATAAGGGATTAACCACCAAACCTAATTTATATCCAGTGGGTTTCAACCTAAGTTCTGAGTTTATGGAAAGAGATGTTTGCTAAATACAAGACAGAGTTATTAATATTTAATAAATAAATAAATATATTCCCTTCCAAAACTATGTAGGATTCTGAATTTTCACATATATTTAAATATTAACATATTTTATATGTCAGAATAAACAGCATCTTACAGATATCATGGAATTTAAATCTTGATTTGGAAGAATTAGGTATTTTTAAATTAATAAATAGCTTTAATTCATGCATGTTCTGGATCTTACTGGAAGACCAAGGACATTTAACATCTCAGTATGTTAATTATACTTTTTTTTCCTATAGTTTTTCCTGTTTTCTTAGTGATTTGGACAATGCCATGTCTACCTTCTTTTTTCTCACTAATTTTGAATTTAAATAATTCTTAGGAAGTCAGAAAACAGATATAGATGTCAAGTAAGCTTTAGGGAAGGCTGGGAAACAAATATTATGGGAATGATTTATGGACTGTCACCCACTGAAATATGACAAACTCAAGCAATCTCTTACCTGATTAAACATACTTTCAAAGACAACAGAAAATGCATACAAACTCAATTTCTGGTAACCACTAAAAATGTTAGAAAAAAGAATTATCAGCTAACAAATAAGTTCTACCCAAGGTTCTTTGGTAGTGTGAACCATAGCTTGTCTTCTGTCTGTCACTGGTGTAATTAGCATTGACTCTTCTTCTGTACAGAAAAGGAGATATATTCAAAACTATCCAAATACATAGCCATTAAATATAAAAGTTATTTTAAAAATTCTGGCAAACTGACAAATTGAATTCATTCAGAAGTTATTAGTTCTCTTTAAAACCCGCTAAAATAATGAATTATATTATTGATGGATGAATGTCAACTACTTGCTCAAAGAAAATAGTTTAGGGAAATGGCAATGATGAGCTTTCAATTAATAAATTTGAAAATTAAAAAAGATTATCATGATACATGAAGTATAAGTTCAACTTTCTGTAGCCTGAAGATGTTATTAATTTTGTAATAATTATGTTTTTGCTTACAGGAAAAATTACCCTTTCGAAAACCACTAATGTTATTTCTTTAATATATCGTAAAATAAATTTGAAGTTTGAAAACTGCGAAATAGGAGACAATTCAAGTCAGCACATTTATTTATGTCTCAAGCCTGAGTTGGAAATATTCTTAGCTGTCATTTGAAAAAAATTTAATTCTGCAATCTGCTTTTTGAAAGGCTACAAGACAGAAGCTGTCACAAGGTCAAGACTAGGAAATTTTGTTTGGTCTATGAGAATTGTCACTAGTCATTTAGGCCCAGATCTTCCAAAGTCTTCTGATCATAGTCTTAACATCATACCTGGAGCCCCTCTGCTTATTTTTAGCTATGTTGTCTAGTTTTGACATACCATTGATGTGAAGGCAACTCCATTTTTTTTCACTTTTGACCAGGCCTAGGAAAAATGCACTTGAGCTAGCATTTAAATATTATTATCAAATTATTTCAAATGAAAGTAAACTATGTGGTCACATCTATAATAATTCTGATAATAGTCAATTTATTTCTTTGACTTGATGAAACTTACTAAATATTCCTTTTCTCAATGTAATTAAGGAACATATAATTAGTTAAGATGAGGATATAAATTACAAAGTTTAATCTTCTGCAACTTAAAAATGGTGCACGCTAATTTAATCTCAGATGGTAATAAATCCCTAAATTTCAAACATTTTCAGTGAAGATAATGAATTCATCTGATGAGTATTAGTTGAGGAAAAAGAAAAAAAATATTTCATGAATAAAGGTCTTTTATGTGAACCATTTTCTTTCAGAAGTTTATGAAATGTATGTCAATGGAGTTAGTTATATTGTAAAATGCAGTGTGATAGTCATACTAAAATACAACATAATTTTGGTATATTCAAGAAAATTTTTTACTTCCCAAGCATTGGAATTGATTGGAATATGAAATAAGCAATTCTTTTTTGGTTAAGCCATTGGAGACTTCTAGGCATATTTCTCTTCATGTCTTCAAAAATTGTGTTGAGCCAATTATCAAATATGTGATGTGGTATGTTAAAACTTACCTATATGGACCAACCTTGGGCACCCTTGTTTCTCTCAGAGTCTGTGTGATGTAGCATAGATCATGATTAATCAGTACTTGATTAAAAAGTTTTTACAAATGTGGGATGAGATGAAGAAGTAGGTTTATTTTGTTGTTTTTAAAAGCACAACCATTGAATAGTTTGATGAAAATTTCTTGGTAAGAACTTTATGAGGACAACAGCTAATTGGTATCCTTATTAAATTTTAGCATTGGATTTCAACAACTGTGATTATATTTTAGGATGAAATCTCATTACCTAAATAATAAAATATTTTTAAAAGCAAATCAATATGAGAAAATTATCAAAGCAGCTTTCAAAAAACAGAATATAAATCTTTGATGAAGGGGCTCTAGTATATAGGAATAATATGAGTTGCAACATCATCATTGTCTATGAGTTGAAACTATACACCAACATGGATTAAATACTAACTGGATTTAATGTAATATATGCTATTCAAAATGTAATTTTATAATTTAATGTAATAATGCTGGCCATTTGCTATTGTGTAATAAACATGAAGGATTTGAAATCTCCCATATTCCTAAATTCTTCAATTATTTGAATACTGAGGCTGTCTTTGCATTATCAGACATGCTAATTATCATAGTGTTCAACAAATACATGAATACAAAGTAAAAGATGTAATGAAATGTCTTAAGAACAAGGACAAAATCCAGAACACATTAATGCTTGAGAAGATCTTAAGGTTAAACATAACATACGACATAGGCATAAGACTATGCCAAATGTTCAAAAATGGTGTTGCTTACATCTTATAAATGTTCTGTCAGTATTTAGCTGGTGAAGTTTTAATGATACCTCATTCATTCCTGGTACATGACTTACTCCTTTGGAGCTTTGTGAGGAAAATCACCATATTTCACTTTAATTAGCAGCAGACTGTGTGCACATCTTGAGCAGACCCGGGATATTACGCTCTTCTTGCATTTTGAAAAGCATGGTTCCTGCACCACACCAGCAGGGACTCTTCAGAGGCCCTTGCACAGTCTTCAGCTGATTACTAGGATAGGAGTTGAAAGCAGCTGTGCAAGCAAATTGTTTTGCATCTGAATTTGGACTTTTATGAGGTTACATAGCTTTGGTAAATAAACCCACAAAAATGCTACACCTGTGTTCTCAGGATGTTGTGCAAATTCTTAGATTGCTGTTCTTTTTTATATTTAAATGCATTGTTGTAAACTTATTTTGAGACACATCCTTACTTTTGCTTTGCCTCATGTGCTTGATAAGCACAGATTCTCAAACGAAGTGTTCTGCAAATCTTGGAAATGATTATGACAGGAAAAATCATTGCAAAATTCCAAGGACTGGGTAAGAAAATGTGATGTTAGAAAAAGTGATTTGCAACATATATAGCAAAAAAGCAGTTTGAGGAGCATTAAATAAGTAGATTGAGTAGAGGTAAAATAATAATTCAGTGAAAAGTGACAAGGTCACAAGTTAGCTATGTGACCACCTATACTACATAAGAAGCTTCGTGACCTCTATCAAGTATCTCATTTTAAATCATATTCTTCTTTCACCTTGTGAGTGGTTGTGAATATCTAATATTATACTAATTTTCATAAAACAGAATCATATGTAGCCTAGGCTGGTTTTGATTCCTGAGGTTTCTGTCTCTGCTTGCAAAGTGGAGGGATTATGTCTAGTTTATTATATTAATTTAAGCAATGCAAAATATGTGATCTCTGAATCAGTGTTTTTATCTCAAAAATTATATGTGCTTGTTCTTCACAAAACTTTTTTGATGAATATGAGACATTGCATATTTGAAGGCTCAAACCATTCCTAACAAGTTAATCAAAGTTATTCATCATTTTTCTGCTGGCTACATCCCTTTTTGTCTCATGGCAATAAAAGATGTGGCTCCTTTAGTAGCATGATAATACCCCTCATATTAATTTGAGTACATTTTGCTTTTGCTGAGCTCATTACTGTTATTAGTAACTTGTGGATGATTTGTACAGGCTACATACAGTCAAAACTTAACTGTTCAGTGTCCTCTGTGAAATAGATACAGTATATGAATTTGCTTCACAAGTTTATTTTGTACTTTCTATTTATATAACTCTATTGATCTGCTTTTTCTATATATTATTTTCAATTGATTGTAATTCTTTTCTCTTATATGTTTTTGCATTATTATCATTGTTGTTTACATTAATGGAGTGTTTGAAAGTTGTAACATTTTATTTTCAAACCTCAATGGTGCTAGTTCCTAATTCTAAATAATATAAGGAGTAAGAATTATTTAACTTCAGTTTTTCAGACTTATATACTGTTGGTATTTTAGTTAATTTAATATACTTTTTTAGGAAATGAAATCTTTGATATGGTTATTACATTTTCAATTAATTTACTAAAATTATTGCTTAAATTTTCAATTAATTTATTCAAATGATTGTTATTTTCTTTATTAATTTTTTGTGTTTGAGTGTTCACGTATATGTGAACATAGGTACTATATTTGCCACAGTTCTCTGAAGAAACAGAATCTATAAATGTAAAATATATAAATAAGATTATTAAGCCAAAATATCTCAAGAAGGTCTCAAGCCTTTACTTCTCTAGAAGGTCAAAGATTCCAATATCGGTAAAGAACAGCTGGGCTCTGACATCAGCGATAAACAGTGAACAGCAGCAAGGCCTAAGTCCAGGCTCCAAAGGCAGCGGGAACAGCAACAACATGGTGGAAAAAATGAAGCTCCAAGTCAGCCAAGGATGGAGGCAGCAGCAGCAGCAGCAACAAAGAAGACCATGATGCTTTAAAAGTGAATGATGTGCACAGATTGGATTCCACAGCAAATCACCACAGATAAGGGAAGACAAGTCCCTCCTTCTTGCACTTCCTATTACCTGGTCTACCACTAGAAAGTATCACCCACTATGGGCTGGGTTTGCAATCAATCACGTACCTGCAGACTTGCTTCAGGGGAATTCCAACCATTAACCTTCCACAGCTGCGCCCCAAACAGTCTGCAACTATCAAGCTGACACCAAAATGCAACCATAACAGGTGCCTATGCATCTATATTTGTCTTTGTATATGATGGGTGTATGTGTATGTATGTACAAGCAATGTGAGTACACAGTCATTTGTGTGAATATGAAGGCCAAAGGTTACCTGTCCATGTCTTCCTCAAATGTCCTCCCTTATTTTTTGAGATGGGATCCCTCAGTGAACATGTAATTCACCAGTTGATTAGACTGCCTGACCATTTAGTGCTATGAATTAAAGATGACCAACTCTGGAAACAGTGGGTGCTGGGGAACTGAACTCAGGTCTCCATACTTGGCAGCAAATCACCTTATTAACTAAACCATCTCTCCACTCCTTGTTTACATGCTTGACTGAACATTTTGGTATTTTCTTTTCTAATTTTTAATAACATAATTTAAAAATCTGATTTAACTCTTTATCTTGGTATTTCTTTTCTAACTTAATGTAAGCATTTGTTCACACTAGGCAATAATAAATTAGCTTTCAGTGATCTTAAGACCTGGTTTACTTATTTCTCTTATTGTAAAAAGTTTCATTTTCTAAATGAATCTATTCAGGCCACTTTATTGTTACTGTGGGTGGATAGATTTTAGTGGTAGGGAAAAAGTCAGAACATAAGGAAGCAGGGGAAGTTTAATAACCAAGAGTTTGTGGGAAAAAAATAAATAGTAGGGTAACCTACTATCATGTAACACAAATCAAAAATACTGAGTGAGATTGAAGGTAGCTACTTGCATGGCCTGATGCTGCTGCTTCTAGAAGCATCTGGTCAATGAACGAATACCCCTATTCCAGGTAAAAGATGGTTTCACAGTTGGTTTTCAGGGAAGTCATAGAACCCCTCAAATAATTCAAGGCTTTTGTCCTTCTTAATTCCTGAAGTCATCCTCGGTTTTCCACAAGGATGTACAGTGCTCTCTCTCTCTCTCTCTCTCTCTCTCTCTCTCTCTCTCTCTCTCTCTCTCTCTCTGTCACACACACACACACACACACACAGTAAATAAATAAATAAAACATTAAAAATTATATAAACTATTTTGTGTCTTTTCCATATGACAAGTTTTCATGATATTCATTCTTCTCCTTTGCCAGATCTGTAAGTGGAAAAGGCCTGTCTTGCCGAAGCATTTGTTAAGCAGAGCATGTAGAATCACTAGTGTGTGAGGATAATGAATTATGCAATCATGTTCTCATTTTTTTAAGTGACAGTCTCAGTAGCAAAGAGAGTAAACGCAGGAATAATAAATGGAATGAGAAGATGAGAACGTATGTAGAAACGTGGCTCAGGTTAAAAAAAAAGGAAGAAGCAAGTGTTGGGTGGGAAACTTGAGAATAAAGTATAAATGTATAAATGTAGACTGATGTTTTTAGTGAAACCATCACATACTCAGAAAGGAATCAGAGAAATAGATACTAGGCTGACATATGTCATGGACCCAAAAATATCCAGTGCAGTAGCCACGTTTTGGTACAACTATGCCGCTAGACATTTATAGTTACTAATTTTTAGTTCAGAATTAAAATCAGAGATGATGATGATTATTTAATACTGACAACAGAAAAACTTGGGTTAGTTATTGGTAATGTGGCCCAGGAATGGGATTTAGAGTAAACAGAGAAGAAATCATGATGCCTCAAGAAGATGGTCACATTAATTATTGTAGGGCGGAAATTGGGCCACAAGAACACTAAAGAAAATGGAAATTGTGGATAGTGTATTTATTTTTATTGTTTTGCTAATGGATAATTTGCCTTTTTTTCTAAACATAATTGGCAATAGAGAGCAGATTATTTATGCCACTGTTTATTGAATAAAAGTAAGCGTCCAAAGTTAGTTTTAAAATGTCACTGCAATTTCTGAAATGAGAGTGGAAAAACATGAGATTGCAGGTTTTAAAAGTTTTGAACTGATCTTTTTCAAGAACGTTTTAAGCCAAACCAGTTTTTGGAAATGCAGTTTGCTTCATTACTCAAAAGTTCAGTCCTTCATCACAGAATGCAATCTGAGATTAAATTGTAAATTTCTGTGGACAGCGATATTCAGCATGTTTCTCCAATCAAAGAAACAACACGCCAAATGCAGGATGTTCTTCATGGAAGCACTTTAATTCCATGCTTGTTATGAATTCTGTGACAGAGAATTACTGGAGATTGCTCAAAAGAAGCAGAATGATTCATCTGAGTGCTAAAAATACATTGAAGTATTTGTCCCATCCATAATGCAGCAGAAAATCTGCTCAAAAAACATTCAGGCTGTGGAATTCAGCAGACCTTATAAAGACATAACAAAATCACAGATGATAGTGACCTAATTCAGAAAGAAATATTAAAACATTTATTCATCACTGTCTTTTGAATTCAAAGAACTCTTATTGTTCAAGACTAAATTATTCACAATATTGTCTGGAACACAGGCTGACTTAGGTGTGAGTTTGTTTCCGATGAGGTCAGGGGTATTTTTCTGTCTCATCATTTCAGAAGTAGTCCTATGTAATTATTATTTGCCAAGGCCAAGTCCTCAGCATCTAATTTTAGAACGCAGGTAATAATAAATAGAATATTGAGAATAAGAATATTTTATTCACAACGACCATGTATAACACCATACCTGCATGTGCCATTTGAAAATGAAGAAAAAAGTGGGCATAATTATATAAGCCTGTAGTCCAAGCTGGAATTCAGGATGTGGATATCATCTGGGACAACACAGAAAGACCCCAGAACCAAAAATACATAGATAAATAAATGAATTCACTTCTTAATATTTTTTGTAAAAACATTCATATACTGCTTTTTAAAATTTGTTTTTTTTATTTTTTTAAATTTTTTGGAGAGTTTTTTTTTATTTCCACTCATACAAACTTAATAGATACAGTGGTACCCCCTCCCTCCACCCCCCGCAATCCCTCTGTGTCCCCTTCCCCTCCCCCTTCTCTCTCCATCCCCCAGTGCCTCCCCCTCCCATCCTCGGAGCATCCTTTAATGTGCATGCCAAACTCTCCTCTGGGTCCTCCTCTCCGATGAGGTGCAAGGACCCAGTAGCATTTCCCAGAACAGTTTCCTGTGTTCCCATTGCATAGGAACACTACTGTGACTGTCAAATCCTTGCCTCCCAGGATCCTAGTGCCTTTAGCAAATGCTAGACTTTGTGAGGTCAATAGTGTGTTGGTCATTGCGCAGGGCATGTAAAGTTCAAATATGATTGCTTCGGCCTTAACTTGTGTGGAATATCTTCCATATCATTACTCCTCCCATCCTTGTGCTCTTACAATCTTACCTGCACCCTCTTCCGCAAATTTCCCTGAGCTTCAGGATGGGGAGAAATTAGACTGGCCTAGTTCCAGGTGATTGATATAGAGTCTCTGATGTTCTGGATTATGGTTTGTTGATTTTTTTTTTCAGTTTTGCGGCTCCCGCAATGCCCTTGGCTCCACCCTGATGGGTATTGGATGTCACCCCCTGGCCAGAGATAAAAAGCTGATTAAAATAGAGTCTTGTTATAAGAGTATATTCAAAGGTAGATGTAATAAAAGTAGGAAACCGCGGTGAGAGAGGGATCAATCACCCATCTGCAAAATGGTTGCTTTCTGTCTGCCAGACTATACGCCCTCCCCTTCTGGTGAGATCATACCCCATCAGTCGTAAATGATCAGGAAGAAAAGTCTGTGAACTTAACCAGATGTCTCATTGCTTACTTGCAGTCCTTGATGGAGGCCTATTTTTTCTCTGCTGTAACAGGGTCCCCTCTCTCGTTACTGGTGTGGCCCTCCTTCCCCATCCCTCCTGTTCATAATTTTAGCAATTACTGTAGGTATTACAGAGATTTATCTTTCAGTGTCTCTAAGTGGGTTTGGTACTAGGAGCCACCTATTAGGGAGTACATATGGCACTTAATTTTCTGTGTCTGGGATACTTCACTCAATATAATTGTTTCTAATCCCATCCATTTCCCGGCAAATTCCATTAATTCATCATTTTTGATGGCTGAATAGTACTCCATTGTTTTTATAAATTTTTACAAAGCGTCTTATGTAGATCAGAGTGGCTTCCGACCTGGTATTTAAGTAGAACTAATCCAGCAGCCATTTTCCTTTTACCCTTTCCCTCCCTAATGCTGAGGTTGCAGATATGTAACAAGCAAAATGTAATATGACATTTGACATTTTCTTATCTTTTTTCTTAACTAAATATAATCAAATTCTGATGCTGGAGAGATGAGGCATGATTTTTTCTCACAAGTAGAAGGACCTGAGTTCATAGATCCCAGCTCCCACTTAAAATATAAGGTGGAAATGGCAGCCGCCTGCACTTTTGGGTCTGGAAGACAAAGCATGAAAATCCCAGAGCTAAATAAAAAGAAGGCAATCATCCAGGCTGATTCCTAAAGTCACTTTAGGGCCTCCACAGGCAAACACAGTACCCTCTCTCTATCTCTCTCTCACACACACATACACACCAACATATACACATACATAAATTCTATTTCCTATTCCTTTATGTTTCTGCTAAGGGGAATCTTTGAGAAAGGATGAATATTGGTATATTTTGTTCCATGAAGCCCTGAGAGAGAGCTCAGTACATGAGGCAGGGTTGACAGGACAGTAAAGGCTGACTAAGTCAGTCACTAAATCGAACTACTTTTTTGAAGTCACGAAACACATGTCCAGGTTTGTGTGCTCTTTCCTTTGTCACTAATAGAGGACAGATTCTAGTATGTCATGTATCTGAGCATCCTGAGTACCAGCTCTGGCTTCATGAGTTTCCATCTGGAGAGTGTCAGATGTTATGAACTCTGAATTGTAAATAAGTGACTAATAATCCTACAATACTACCTTCAACATCTCTTAGCATTTCACAAAATGAAAAATATTTATATTTTTCATAATTTCAGATTTTGAGGAGTAGAAGTAATTTATTTGTTGTCATAATGAATTTATTTATTAATAAATGAAACCTGGTAAATCTACTTTTATTGTTCTGATATTTACTAGACTAATCACCAGAGTTTACTAATTGTTCCAATATACAAACAACTTTAAGTCTTCATGATAAATTTTTGCAAAGGAAGGAATCAAGCTATCAATGTTTCCGGAATATTGAATTACACTATATAGAATAAAAGTTGTATTTAATCACTTCATTGTACATATAAAACTTATAGTAAGTCAGTAAGTCTTTTTTATGTCTTGGCAAATAATTAATTACATTTAATTTATTCTTAATGTCTTAGCAAATAATTTGTTAAAAATTGTTAGCTAATTTAAAACATTTACTATTTGTGTGACTCGTGTATGTGTGTGTGTGTGTGTTTCTAAAGGCATACACATACAATATGCATGTCTATGGGGATTAAAAGACAACTTTTTGGAGTTGGTTCTTTCCTCCCACCATAAGTTCTAGAGATCCTACTGTGACCATCTGAATTGTGTGGTAAGGAACCCTGCTGAGCCAGAATGCTTGTATAGAGGATCAGCCTACAACTCACTATGCAGTCTAAGATGATCAACTTCTAAATTTCCTGAATCTTCTTCCCCACATGGAGATTACTAGAATTCTGCTCTATATCTGATTAAGCAGTGTTTGGGATCAAACCCAAGGCTTCATAACTGCTATGTGGGCATGCTGTCCACTGAGTTATATCCCCCAGGCCTTTGTAAAATAATTTTTAAATACTATAAAACAATTGTAATTTTTCTTTAAGAGTCTTTGGCATAATTTAAGCTTTCATTGTTAGTTTCATGGTCCTACACTAATGAACAGTAATGTAAAAGCTGTGAAATTAGAAGATATTATAATATATTTGATTTTATACACACACATATATGTTTACATGAACACATAAATTCAAGTAAAATAAATCTAAGATTTTCCCATCAAAATTACTTTCAAAGCCCTCTTGTAGCCAATTTTTAATGCACCAGTGTATGTTTTGGCAATTTTATATGCACATAAATAAATGCAAGCATATGTAAGACACATTAAGTTTGTCTTACTTTTTGCTAGTTAAAAATTATAATACTCAATAAAATATACGTTAGAACTATGCTATAGTCACTTTACATAAGCACTTTACACAAGCATTCATATGTGCTATAATGAATTGCTTATCTATAGCAAGTACACATATAAATTTTTCCATACATATACACTGAATGATGATGTCATGTTAGAAATATAATGGAATCATTTCAATAGTTTAGTATGTCTCAAGTTTCTGCAAAAAAAATACTTCATGGAAATGGGAAGTCTCCTTAAAGCAACTGAAATAAATTTAAAATATTTCATGTTCATAACCATATTTACAAACATAATTAAAATTAAATTATATTTACTGTTGAAGATCATCAGCTTACCTATGTGGATTTGACTCAATAAATATCATCCTTGAAAAATTTTTATGTGTGAGTACATGCATATATACATATATATCATATTTCTTCTAACAGAAATATTTGATTGTTATGATTTAAACATTTTATCATATATGTACCAAATTATATGATTATATAAATATATAGTAGTTTTGGTATATTATTAACTTATTATATTTATTGATTCACAGATTTTAAAAATATTTTGTTATATTGTACCAAAACATCTATGAAAGAGAGATATATCCATTTTTTTCCACCCGCGAAATTTATTTATTTTATTCTGTGGTCCAGAGCCATCATAAACAATTCTCTTCACAGATTTGATTAATTGAACTCAAGATAACTTGATATGTTTCATCATAAAAGCATTACCATCACAGACTCTGTATTTATGACACAATTTGTTCAATTTCCTTTGTAGTTTGTGTGTCACTTTCCATCTAGTATGCTATTCAGTTTGAAAATTTCTAGAGTGGTTTTATGCTTCTCTGAACAAAAGCAATGCTCATTATTTATCTGTATAAGTACAAGTTTCAAGGAAACCTGTTGATTTCCCACACATTTGTTAAACTAAGCATGAAAATGGCTACTCTTCTCTTGACTCTGTCTTCTAGTCCTTGGAGAATGGTAATCACAAACCAGGTTTTAGATTGGGCACATCAAAACTACTCAAAATTATTATTCTTTCAAAGTGCTATATGATATATAAATACATTTCATAATATTTTAGAATATCTGAAATATGCCAAATTCACAATACATTTTTCTTACTGGTAGTTCCTACTGTTTTGTTTTTCTGATTCTTCCTACTGAATTAATCATTTTTTACTGTTTTCTATCTTTAGATCTTCTTACTTAAAGTAAGAAATGTTTTGAACATAAGGATTTTAATACTCAATAATAGATTAGTCACAATACATTAAAATTTGTGGAAAAGTTAGTACATCTTTAATCTTTATGTTTTTAATCTTAGATGGATTTCATTATCAAAAATTTAACTCCAATATTAACCATGATTCCTTTTTGGGCAAAGGAAGATAGTCATACAGTCTCTTATACCTATAATGCGTTCATTTTTACATATTCTTCTGTTAGCAACATGTATCTTGTATATCTTTTCAGATTAGAAATGTTTGATTATCTTCTAGTCATTAACTATTTTACTCATTTTTTTCTAAATGATTTGGGGCACAGAGTTATTTATCATAACATATTTGATGCTTCATAGTGATACCTCACAACTAGAAAGTGCATTGCAGAATGTCTTAAAGCAATTATATTTTAAATTGTTTATTTTTTATAAATTGAAGTTATACTGTAAGCAAATGACAAAATTTTTCTCCCTGGTGGTCAGATAATTATATTTATTTTTAAAGGCACATTTGCAACTTTTTAATTCACTGTGGTTTATGAAGTTTGCATTTATAATTTTCACTAAGATGGTTTTGCGGTGCATTTGGCTTTGGCAAATGCTTGAAAATTCCCAAGCATGTATGGAAATACAAAATAATACTTTCAACCTTTAAGACCAAACACTTTGGTAAATACCACAGATGCCAAATTACTCTAGCAGGTGCTAAATTGCTACTGGTGTATCACCTTGGGATATGATGAAGATAAATGGAACTTTGCACATTTTCCCCGTATTCCACAATTACTGGAACACCTGTGCTAAACAACGTGGTGCTAATGCCCCATAAACATCTTTGTGATGCTCAAAGGACCTTGTCATTTTACAATTCAACTTGCTTAGCTGTGTTATGATTTAAAATTACCCTAGCAAAGGCTTCACCTGTCCTTGACACAGTTAAAGCACAGTAGTGCATCTGTATCAGGCCAGTGGAAGCCAACTTTCTCTGTCCAGTTTTATTTTTTTCTTTTGTCATTACTTTTAACTTTTCCCTGTGTTCAGTCACATCTCATCTCATTTTTCAATAGGAATGTGCTCTACTTGTTTGTGTCAGGTGAATTGTCTTGGTCCCTTTGTTTGAACAGCAAAGACTTGTGTCACTGTTAGCAAGCTGGATGCTGTTAGCACTGTGGCCCTAGGACAGTTGTTTGTGAGCAAATCACTTTTGCCATATGGCAGCTATACTCAGCAAGATGGAGAGTTAAGAAAAAAACAGAAACAGGCCAGTGAAAATGCAAAGTTTGCCAAACATCTTTGTGTTGCTGTTGACACGAGAACTGTATGGATAAGTGTAACTTTCGTAAATTTAACCATTGAAAACCAGAGTTCTGTATGTTAGTGAAAACATGCATCAGATTGTTTATGAAATTACACTGAATTATAAATTCAGATTGTATTATTTTATATAGATTAAGAACTTTATTGAGATAAAAATCACACATAGTAAAATACATTTGTCAGAAGCGTACAGTATGGTCTTATAGTGTATTTGCAAAGTATGTGATAATTATGAGAATCTAACTTAAGAGCATATTTATCACAAGAATGAATAACTTATACTCCCTCTTGCTCATTAGCTTTACCCAAATAAGACATACCTCAATTCTGAAATGATGAGTTTTAAAACATACTTATCACATAGATTCACCATTTAGGGCTGAGTTACACAATCTGTTTTCTAATATTCCATCTCCATAGCAGTAGCAGAAATCAAGAAGAATTTAGAAGGCCATATGCAGGATGTATGCCAGAGCTCAAACTATTTGTTCATGGACTTGGTTTGAAGGCTTCCCCAGAGTTTTCAGCTTTCCCCGAAATAAACAAAGGATCCCTATGAATCAAAGGCCAATCAAGTTTCCACTTCTATAATCACCCATATTGCTTGTTTATTCAACCTTTCTTCAAAGCCTGACATGAAGATGTGAGATTCTTGTGTGTTTCCATACACAGTAAACCTGCAGAGAAACATGGATTATTTTGTCACAGTAGCCTCCAATCTAACACCTTTCAGAATCAGGCTCCACAGTTACCATCAAGGCTAATCTAGGAAGTGATAATTCTTCAAAACTGAAGATGCAGAGCAAAAGAAAAATGAGAGTAGATTTGAAAACACTTAAATTTATAGCGTTAATATTACTTCAATGACTTTAAAACCTTCAAGTATAAACATGTGAACAAAACTGTCCTAATATAAGGATACTATGAATGCAAACTTTTTTCTTTTTACTAAATTGGAAACACAATACTAATGGCATATGATACCTGAAATTTTAACTGTAAATTCAATGTTTGAAATAACTAATATCCAAATAAGAATTTTATTGGTAAGAGAAAAACTTTCCTTCCTATGTTCATGGTATGAATGGTTCATGAGAGTTTAATGGAATTTTGTTTAAGTACAGAATTTATGATGTTTGCTTGAAGTTAAAGACTATTCTCCTTTAAGGACGAGCACTAACATCAATGTCATTTGAAGTTAAAACTGTCAGATAAATAAGGCACTGAAAGTCCATTTTCCTCAGACATTCATACACACTTAACTAATGTTTATGGCAAGGCCTTATGCCTCACATTTTAGCAGCTAATCTATTATACCAGTTGCTGCTTTTTCTAGACTACTTTATGAAATGAAATATGAACCAGGTAAGTTCATATAAAGGTCTATGAGCAAACAAGCAAATGACTATGGTCAAATCTGCTGAGGCAGAACTGACAGAGCTATCTTGTATTTTATCATCTTAATGCTGTTTTTCCCCTGAAGAAATGTCCATTTCTTGAATGAATTTTAATGGCTTCATCATGTTAAAGAATGACACGAGTCAAAATAAGCACCTTGGAAAGTTAAACATATTCAACTGAAAAGGTAATGAAGTGAAAAGAAGTGGAGGATTCAATTCTGGTCTGGGAAGACTGCCCAAGTTTTCAATAAATGAATAATGGAAATGTTTGCATAATAATAATCAATCCTTTCAATAATGAGTTTGCTGTCAGCATATAATCATGTTGAGTAATTAAATTCCAATGAATTCAGTTGCTAAGTCAGGCATATGCTATGAGTTATCAGCATGGCGGGGACCTCTCCCAGGTGCCTGCCTTGAGCCACTGCTTCAGTCAGGTTAGAAGATTCTCTACACTAATTGCTGCAATTCCTTTCTGAAGCATTTATGCTCACTAGATCAAGTTATTAAGCAGTGTCTGCTATGGGAGGACAAAGAAAAATTAGTCAGAGAGATAGAATATGTTAGTTTATTCGTGTATCCCATCCTGCCAACTCAATTCCATGCTCAAATGTTGGTCTTAGCTCTGTAATATGTGAATACTCTTCTCTTGGTATCTTCTAGTTCCTCCTACTGTGGTAGCTCCAAATCCTCCCTGATAAATTACAATCCTCACTCTCAAATACACACACACACACATACACACACACACACACACACACAGAGCCTTCCTTTTTCTTTTTTTCTGTAATGTAGCACATGATCTCATATTTTCTTTCCAGCATCACTATGGAATTGTCTCTTTAAAACATGCTTCTATACCAAATGGAACATACCCAAGAGGGAGGCTGATAGAAACAATTACTTTATGGTGTTTAACTACTCATTCTTTTTGTGTGTGTGTTTGTGTGTGTGTGTGTATGTGTGTGTGTGTGTGTGTGAGAGAGAGAGAGAGAGAGAGAGAGAGAGAGAGAGAGAGACTGTGTGCCACTGGGCGTATGCATGGGTCTGTGGGCACGTACACAAGAGAGCACTTGAATGTGTGGCCAGTAGAGATCCAAAGGTAATATATGGCATCATTTTGAATTGCACTTCCTCCATATCCTCCTTATAGCTTTGCACTATAGTTTCCCAGGCTGTTCTTTCCAGGGCCAGATTCGCAGGTTACTGCCATATCTGCTTGGTATTTTTACCTGAGATTTAGGAATCTAATGGAAGACAAGGGCTTTAACCCATGAACCATCTCCTCAGCCATTAACTACTCTCTTATAAGGATGGGAAGGGATCTAAGTTAGCAGAGGTTCAACTTTCACACAGATCTAAGCTCACTACACTGTTCTGCAACTTACTAGATGCATGATTTGACAAAATTTATTTCAAAGATACCAATTTCACTTAATAAATTATTGGGAAAATCATATCATTATTCATACAAAATCATTTTGACAGTTAGGATAGCAGAGGTAAGTCTCTACATTGCTTAGATGAAAATAAGTATTTTGATATCTATTATTTTATTTAGTTGCCATATTTAAATTTTTCTTGTTCTTTATGTCAGAACAGTGAGTAAAAATATTTTTAAAACCCAGAGCCATCACTAACCATATACAACAGTAATGGCTTTTAACCTTGTGTTTGTTTGTTTATATTTAGTTTAAGTCAATTTCAGACTGTGGCATATTGTAGTATTGGATTTGTTTGTTCATCATATGGAATGAGGCATTAATGAACACTTTCAGTCTGATAGAAGTATCTACAATGCATGTACTTTAATGTATACAAACGATGCTTCGATATTGCTGAATTAACATTATCCCTCCCCAAAAAAGTTCCATGAGTATTCTCCATATGGAAAAATAATATTCTGTCTTTCTTTCCAAAGAAAGTTTGAATTTTAGATGTTTTGTGTTTGAATTGGAAAAGAAAAATCAGAGCTATAAGCACTCTCAAACTCTTGTATTTATAGATATTATTGTGATTGAGTTAAAAGAAAAAATAGAGTTATAAGCATTCGAAAAGTTCTTTAGAAAGACAACGTAACTAGGAAAGAAACCACCACAAAAGTATATTAGACTAACTTAGAAAGCAAATAGGACTCATGACTATAGATGTGAAATCCCTACATCAAAAGTAGCAAGTCAATTCAGCTACCACTGCATCTCACTAAATGAATCATGTAAGTTTATATATTTTCACAAAGTAATTATTAGGACAAAGTTCTGCCATCCCACCTCCAAGCACTAAGGACCACAGAATGTCAGAAATGGGTAAGCGTCTCCTTTCCTGCTTGCTGTTCCAATCAGGGAGAAATAATGAGACCCCTGCCAACTCAGTGGGAATTGTTTGACTAAGCATCGCTTGTGCACAACTGATTGGTCACAGTTGAACAGAGGAAATGACTATACACACAATTGCTCATTCATATGGTTTCATATTTATTTTTATAGGAAAGCAACCTGTTTTCTGGAATAGCTGAATTGTTTAACATGCTCATCAGAAATGTATGACTGATTTCGTTTCTCTGCATGTTTGCAGTAGAGGTAGAATCACATTTTAGATTATTATAAAGCTATGCTTTATAGTGGATATGAAGTGGTGTTTCATTGCAATTTGAAATTGGATTTCCGTGATGGCATCTGTACATTTTTATTTCTAGCTAACATACAGATTGAGTCAATGGTATGAAAGATTCAGCTTGGAGTTAAGGTTTTTGTCTGATTTAGTTTTTCCCCACACATATCCAGCTGTTCCAAGATTACTTGCTTACAGTTGTCTTTCTTTTTTTATGAATCTATGACCTGATTCTGATCTGCAGGATCCACTGTTAGAGAGATCAACTCCCACAGCTTTTCTTTGACCTCTACAAATTTACCATGGTGCACAGTGTGTGCATGAAGATGTGCATGCACACACACACACACACACACACACACACACACACACACACACGATAAATAAGTGTAAGAAAATATTTGAACAGGGACTCAGGAGATGTGTCCTGAGTGTTTACCACACAAGCTTGAAGACCTGATTTCAGATTTCTATGAACCATGTTAAAATGGACATGACAGAGCACATATATCCCTAGGATTCTTATGATAAGATGGCAGGCAGAGAAAGAGAACAGCGAAGCTTGGGTGCCAACTATCCTGGCATAGATAGCAGCAAGCAAGAGAGTCTGTCCAAATTAAAGTGGGAGCTAATGATCAATGTCCAGTGTTGTTCTCTGAACTTCAGACAGCACTGTGTTATAGGTATACCTGCACCATTCATGAACATATACACCACAAGCACACACATTTTAAAAAAAATCACTTGAGGAGACTTGTATGAGTTTATTATTATATAAAAATATTTCATATTTTTCAGAATTGGAACAGATATCATAATTATTGAATGAGTTGTGACCTTTATTTTCTAAATAAAGCTCAGGGGACTACACTGGCAGAGACTTAAACTGGATGACAGTATATATTAGAGGTGAGAACAGAATAGAGGGGCAGACAATTCTATGCAATGTAGGTCATATCGGGAAGGAGTCCAAAGCTTAAAATAAATGATGCCTAACTGGAAAAGAAGAGAGTGAATTTCAGATAGTAAAGCATCTATAGGTTTAAATATATAAATTTATAGAGATTAAGATGGTATGAGAGATTGGGAGAATTGTAGGTTGTATAGAGTCTAAGTGAATATGCTTCAAGATGAGATTGAAACATCAAAAAGACAAAGCATGGGAGACTTCTTTGATATTCTAAGGACCTTGGCTAAAAGGAGCTATAAAATAATTTTAAGCTAGAGAATGACATAATTAGTGCAAAGGAAGCTGCTATGAAATTCATGTTCCTTTCTTAAAAATCAATTACACGATATATTTGTATGACCTTTGCACTTTCTCTTTCAGTTCTTAGAAATGTATTTCTTAGCCCTTGCACTTCCTGTTTAAGTTCATACAAATGGAATTCTGCTGACAGCCTTGAAAATTAAAAGGCCTACCAACTACAGAAGCAAGAAAAAAGGACTAATGATTCAGATGAAGATGGAAAAGACATTTAAAATATAGACATTAAAATAAATATTTTGAATAAAATCAGAATCTAATTGTGTTTATGAAAATTAAATACTTTCCTGTAATTAGCAGCTGTGAATCATTCCTTATGATGTTACAGCTGCCTCTGTTTTGAATTATATGAATTACAATAAATCTTCTGTAAATTATTGCTTACATTCACACACACACATAAAATCAACTGATTTTTCATAATACAATGAATCAATGGATGCATGCATACTTTATAAATTCCTTCCTAGAAGAGTTTCAGGATTCTATTGTCACTCATTTTTCATGAAATTTACTCTGCTTATGACTTCTGTTTCACTTACAATGACATACTCACAAAGGAGTTTGTTCAGACATGAGTTTCAATTAAATATTAAACTTCTATTGTCTCTCTCTATATATTTATATGTCTTGAACTATATACAATAAAGTACTTATTATGCCCTGAACTTGCTTTTTTAAACCTATCAGAAAAAATCCGGTATAAAAAATTGTGCCTCTTTGAACACAATAGATTTAAAAGATTTCTGCAAAATTTGATTGATAGGGAATAAGCTAGCACAGAATGATGGATTCTCAGATATTAAGACCACAGGTCATTTTAATTACCCTAAGGATTATGGTTTTGTACAGTTATCTATAAAACAGTGATTAAATCATTTTGGTAGCATTGTCTTGGAATCATATTACATTGTATGATTATAAGACAAGGAATTTAGTAACTATGAAATGAGATATAACTTTGATGAAAGTAAATTTGTTTTGCTTGGAATCCAAACCTCCTTTCTACCTGCATGTTTAACTTTGCTGTTACTAATGCTGACCTTTTAGATTTTAAGGATTCTTAAGAGTAGCAGACTTTTCCAGATGATTCTCTCTGTGTGCTTTTATAGGAGGCTTTGGATTTCTGAACTGCATTGGGACTACTGATACACCTATGGGACTATTAAAATTGGACTGAGTATGGTTTGCAATAATGAGATGACAATGGATCCTATGGGGGTCAGGGGTTCAATGTCATGGTATGAAATGTGAGTTGTCTGCCATAGGTTGAATCTTTAGTTGTTTGGGAAGGTCTTGGCACCTTTAGGAGGTGGAAACTTGCTGGAGGAAGGCAGTTTTCAGGGTGGGCCTTGGTTGTTTAGCTCTACCTTGTTTGAGTGAATGAATTCTGCTCTTAAACCTGAAGTAGCAGCTCTTAACCTCCTTGATGTCTCCAGTGATTTAAACATCCTCTAGCTTCTACTAGCCAGCCGTGGCTTTCCTACCATGAAGGACTGTATCTCCCCTCTGGAACCATAAGCTGGATAAATCTCCCTTTTTCCCTTTAAGTTGGTTGAGTCTCAGTGGTGCGTTTCACAGCTACAGAGAAGAGTGGCCAGTGTAACCCTTTCAAAAAAGTCATCCAGCAAGAGACCCTGAAAGTCATCACACCCCTGAGGTCACACTCAGCCTCCAGATGAGCCGGCCATGCTCTGTTGTCATCACCGTTGTCCTGCCATGGTCATGTGGGTCCTTTCTTTAATTTCTAAAGCAATTAAGAAACCATCAAGAAGGACTTGGGAGATTGCTCAGGGGTTAGAATACTTGTTCCACAAGAAGAATAGGACTTCTCATCCTCAGATCCCACATATAATGCCTTGCTAGCCAGATTATACCCTTTTGAGGTCAGGGTTGAATTAGAGAATCTGCCTCAAAAGATGAAGATAGAAGGGCAATGCAGGATAATTCCTATCTATCTCAGACTTCCTTCACATGCATCCCTCTCCACACACATTAGTTCACACATATATGACCACACACATAAATATATTTGTATGCAAATGGACAAAAGAAAAAAATGAGATAAAAATTGAAATCTTCAAGACATAGGTGTCAAATTCATGGAAATTTCACATGAACTGACATACAAAAACATTGTTCTTTCTTTCTTGTAGAATATGCATGGAAAAGCATGACAATCCAAAGTCTTCATTGTGGCTATTTGCATGTTATATGAACTTTATTTAGAAAAAATACCACCAGCATTTCATAAGCTCAATTTGTGTCTCTGTATAGATATTAGTCTTTTTCCTTAAAGTATCTGCTAATCTGATTTTCAGTGTTGAAACTTAATTGCGTCTGCTTTTATCTTCATATGAATGTGCATTATTTTTAAATCAGTTATATTTATTTTAAAATCTGGGCAACATTACCAAAAATGGAATGTAGGCTTATGGTGACAGTAATTGGTTTCAAGCTTTTATACTTCAAACATAAATCATCATTAGTTCTGATGTGCTGAGTAAGAGACACCATTGGAAGTTCAGGCTCAGTAGAGACACAAATAACTTGGGAAATGGTGTGATAATTTGTTTCATCAAAATATATAGGCCATCCTTTTGAGAAGGTATGTGTAACAGCACAGACAACTAAAATATATCAGTAGGTCTGCATTCAATTTTTACATTTCCCAGCTGAGGATCCAGCAAGTTTAGTAATGACTTTGGACATGCTGTTTTTAATGAGAATGCTCAGGGCTTCTTGTGAATTCTTATTCTCTGCATACACAGTATGCTCTGTAAAGGCCTCAAGTATATAACTCAATAGAAGACTTAAATTAAAATTTAGCTCTGGGGAATGATGCATATTAAACCCTTGTTTTTTGAAGTTGCTGTTGATTTGGAGTGGTACTGTTGCTGAAAGTACAAGCTAAAAACAAAACTACAATAAACATGGTCAGGGTATATCCAGTTGTTCCACGTGCAGTTTCTTTCATCAAAGGATAAGATATACTTGCATATTTCAGCAGGGAAGAGATAACATTAGGCTAAACCCTTTAGATCATCCCTGCTTACTGTCTGTTTGACAACATAGGATGTTTCACACACCCTCTATTATCATACTTCATTCAAGTTTGAGACAAAATCTTATCATGATGTTCTGGATGTGACAATTCCAATGATGGTCCTTAGACAGATCTTGAGGAACTAGAGATCTGAGGTGCTGTTTATGCACCCTAAAACAACTAGAAAAGCCTGACTTGGTAACATCCATATACAAAACTGCACATGGTAATATCTTGAGTAGGAGAAAGCTGTAAGTACATGTTGGCTTTCATGGCTGCAATGACTCTTCACTTTCTAAACAATGTAAGTTTTTGTAATGCTATCTTAGTCCACTTCATGTTAATGTTGTTGAATACTAGAGACTGGATACTTTACAAGCAGTAAGAACATTCTGACCATAGTTCTGGAGGTCAGGAAGCTAATGAATGACGCTGGCTATTGAGGTGAACCTCTGCTGTATGGGGGGTTAGCACAAGCACGACCATGTTCATAGCAGCACTGTTTACAATAGCAAAGACATGGAATCAACCCAAATGTCCAACAGTTGACGAGTGGATAAGGAAACTGTGGTACATCTATACAATGGAGTACTACTCAGCCATCAAAAATGATGAATTACTGGAATTTGCTGGGAAATGGATGTCATTAGAAACAATTATATTAAGTGAAGTATCCCAATCCCAGAAAATTAAGCACCATATGTACTCCCTAATAGGTGTCTCCTAGTACCAAACCCACCCAGCCCATCTTGAGACACTCGTAAGGGGTGACATACAGTGCCCATCACGATGGAGTGAAGGGCATTGCAGGAGCAGCAAAACTGCAAAAGAAAATCAACGAACCACTATCCAGAACTTCAGAGACTCTATATCAACCACCTATAACTAGGACAGACTAATCTCTCCCCATCCTGAAGCTCAGGGACATTTGCGGAAGAGGGGGTGGTAAGAGTGTAAGAGCAAAAGGATGGGAGGAGCACTGATTTGCAAGACACTCCACACAAGTTAGGGCCGAAGCAATCATAATTGGACATTGCATGCCCGGCGCAATGTCTAACACACTATTGACCTCACAAAGTCTAGCATCTACTAAAGGCACCAAGATCCTTGGAGGCAAGGGATTGACAGCCACAGTAGTGTTCCTATGCTTAAGGGGAACATAGGAAAGGGTTCAGGGAAATGCCACTGGGTCCTTGTACGTCATCGGAGAGGAGGGCTCAGAGGAGAGTCAGGCATGCACAAGAAAGGACTCTGGGAATTGGGGCGGGAGGCACGGGGGGGGGATGGGGCGGGAGGGGTGAAGGGAGGGAGAGCAGGGGGTTCGGGGGAGGAGGAGGGAGGGAGGGAACTGGTGTACCTATTAAGTTTGTATGAGCTGAAATAATAATAAAAATGTATTAAAGAAAAAAAAAAAAGAATGAGGCTGGCATTACACAAGGGTCTTGGTGCTATATGGCCGCCTAGTGGAGAATAGAAACACAACAGAACAGAAGACAAGGGTGGACTGACTGAACTGACTTAATAGCAAATCTACTCAAGATGAATAATCTGCGTCCATACTCACATTTGTCCTCTTAACCAATCATCTTTCATTAGTCTCCATCTTCCAAAAGTACTTCTTTGTGGACTCTTTAACAAATGCATATGTGGACTGTTTCCAAATCATGATAAGAACCAAAGTCTTTTCAATCTTTGAATTAAAAATCTTTACCTATGACTGGAGAAATTTCTCAAGAGTTAAAGTCTTGACTCACAAGCAAAATGACCTGTATTCAGATCCTCAGGTACCATATAAAAATGCCAGAAGAAAATGGCAGCTATCTGTAACTCTGGACCTGAAAAGCAGAGTGGGAAAACCTAGAGCAAAGCAATAAGAAGGAAGAATAATCCAGGATGATTCTAAATGTCACCCTTGGAATATCACAGGCTCACACACTCAAGTGTCCTCTGACACATACACAGGGACAATGCACATACACAAAAAATTAGCCTTTTCCTATTGTCAATTGTCATATAACTGTCAAATAGCATGCCATTGAGCAGAGGAACTATTTTCTATTTTGCTAGGTACAAATCCCTGATTATACCTGAACCACTTTGAATAGATAACTGTCCTAGTCAAACTTTATTCTATAGATGTTGAGATTTAATAAAGTCTCAGCTATAAACTATCTATTTAGTTAATTAAGGAAGATTTACATGGCAAACATTTGTAAGTTAACCATGCGTGATTGTCTTTTTATTTTATCAATAAGAATATTAGAAAATTAGAGTATGTGCTTGTTTATATATATACAATTTATATTAGAAAGAGAATGTTTCTAAACTAAACCAAAATGCCTATCCTTTAAAGAGACATTAGCACATCATATTTCCAAGGAATATTATTCTGGCTTAAATAATAATTTATATCAACAATATCATATCTATATTGGTATCTCTGTCTATTATATCTCTAATACCTATCTCACTATCACTCTCTGTTTATGTGTCTGTATCTATCTATCAATCCATCTCTCCATCTACAGATATATCTACAACACTTCCTTCATATAGCATAATCAATCAATCTAAACACACTCTATAATAGTCTATTTCCTTCTGACAGTCTCCCTGCCTAAGACTCCTGCAGAATGCATTTTTAAAAATAGTTTCACATTACAAAAGAGTGACATAAGCCTTAAGACATATTCATGAAAGTTTTTACTTGGAAAAAATTGTGCAGTTCTAAAAACATTTAGTTAATTAAGAAACCAAATGTAAGAGTTACTCAAGGTCACCTACTGTAGTAGTATTTTCTTCTCCATTTTTGGCAGAGAAGTGGATGAGTTGAACTTTGAAAACATATAGTCAGCACTTTAACCTTCAAGTAAATAGTTTGGAAAAGAGTGATATGATAGCTAAGAATGGAAAAGGGTTAGAAGAGATAAATTATGTAAGCTTCTTTACTAACATGGGTACTATGCAAATATTCCACGTGTCTGATTTTAGCCGTTAGCCAATGATTGATTGCTTTGCTTTCCAACATCTTAATGAACAATATAGGCTTTCTAGTTCATAATTCTCCATATTTAAGGAGTAATATCTTTTCCAAGTTCAGTATTAAAGATACAAAATTCAATTCTGTAGCATATTATTCATAAAGCATCATGTATACTAAAATGCTTTATGAATTTAATTTTATGAAAAATCTTCACTCTGACAATTCTTTTACTTTTTAGTCTTTATTCTTGCAAATTTCATACATTTGTGTGCTGAATTTTCCTTATTTTCATTCCCATTTCACTCTCTGATTTCCTTTTTCTTCTGGGGAAATCCTCTTCTACCAACAGACCTTCCTTGAATTTTCTTATAGTTGTTCTTTTTTTTTTTTTAACAGTGCACTGAGTTTTGTTGCTTACATTACATTAGCAGGACGTTGTTTACTAAATGACAGAGAGCTCATTTGTGGTTATACTACTAGAAAATGAAACTCTCTCCACCAGTACCCATTAACTGATCATAGTTCCTCAGTGAAGGATGGATCTTCATGTGCCTTCCAAAGCACATGAAATGTTGACTGACCCAATTATGGCCAGATCTCATGCAGATATACACAGCTGTGGTGAGATCATGAGGGCAATGTCTCTGTCCTGTACAGAAGATCCGTGTCACAGTGCTCCCTCTGAGTCTGTCATCTCACAAGTGTTTTGCATATGAGTCTTACAGATTCAGTAGTGAAACATTAATTGATCAATTTTTTTCCCTAGGCAGACTTAGCACTGCAGCCTGCAGTCTGCGGAGTCTGCAGTTTTAGTTTGCAGATCATCCTTAGGCTCTTTCCTTATGTAGATGATGCTTCTCTCCCACACTGATTGGAAAGATACTCATTACATGTACCAGAAGCAACTTTCTTTCATATCTGGCCTAACATCTTCCTCAGTTTAGACTTTTCTCACTTTCACCTCGGGACTTAGATGAATCATTATGCAGCAGCTATCAGATTTGCTATTCTGTGGTGTTAATTATGGGCCAGATGATAGAGCCAAAATGGAAACTGAATCTTCTCCAAGCATTTTATCCCTATCCTGTAAGACTACACAAAGCAGTAGATTCCCTTGCTATGCTAGTTATACATGTACATACATAGTATGTGGACTCTTCTGGTAACTTTTTATATAGTTAAAATAAGGACCAAGACAACTGGAAGTAAGACTGTTGGTGCATTCCTTTTAATATTTATGTCTGTGTTTGCATCTTACTTTTGTCACTTCTCACAAAATTTGAATACCTATATTGTTAATCCATACTTAGAAGTATACACCAAGTAATCCCCAGGGAAATAGTTGTTTCCTATCACTGCACTGCCATAAAAAATCTCAGACTAGGCTATAGTGGATAACTCTTGCTATAAAGACACAATAGTTATACAAGCTTACACAAAAAGAAAAACAAAAACAATTTTGAAACTATGTTTATTGGTCTAATGTAGAGAATGATGCACTAAAGCAAGTCTAAGGACTTAAAGTAAACACCACTTGTCTTTGCTCTTCCACACAATTCTACTCTGTTCAACAGGACAGAATCTGGGATAGCTGACGTTTAAAGAAGCTGACGAATTGCATCTGCTGAATTATTAGCATCCTTCACTCTTCTAATGCACTGTGACAACTGTACGATGAGTCAATTTTCTACGGGGAGAAAATGTCCTGGGGACGGGCAGCAGAGCTGAATCTTTTAAAAGAAATTATTTGGAAGACTACTACTAATTTGAAGAAACAGTAATTAAGAAGGTTACAGAAATGCCTTCAGGACTGGACAAAGACTTTTATAAATACTACCTAAGCTAAATGAGATATTTAAATGAAGGGTGGGGATTTCTCTTTGTTTAGTAATCCAGTATTTAGGAAGCAAGATTTGAAAAATAATTGTTTACTATGAGGGGAGGAGAATATTTTTGTGTATGTATAGGTCTATTTAAAGTACCTTGCATGAATCGCTTCACAAAACTTCAAAATACAGTTTGAGGCATACATAGTTTCCCATCTGGAAATTTGAATCTGTTTCACAATTTTCAAATTGCTGAAGCTTGAATTCAGTAGTACTTTTTTTTTCACAAGGTTTGCAGAGTACTTAGTACTCAACATTTCATCAGGGAAAAGGGAAGACCTGGGAGGTGTTGTAGTTATCTTTCCTACTACTACTGTGAGATAATGCTTATACAATAGTCAATGAAGAAAAGGACATTTATTTGGGTTATGGTTCCATAGGGGACATAGAGTCTATTATGACAGGAATTTCATAGAAGACATGGCTTGGAGGCAGAAGCTGGGAGGTGGTTTCAAATTATAGCAGTCACAATGGAGGCAGAGAGAGCAAGAGACAAGCAGTGAGAGGACTGGGCTTCCAAAACCTCGAGGTCCATCCCCTGTGACCAAGGTTCTACCTCTCAGATCTTCTACAAGCTCCCCACATATTAACATCAAGTAGGATTTAAACATATGAGCCTGTTGAGGTTACTCACATTGAAACCATGAAAGAAGGGGCCACTTCTTTTCATGCTATTCTCACTGATACATTGTACATATGATAATGTAGTCAACTCGGATGAAACTTAATGAGCAACAGACAGAAAAATTCATGAAAGTAGAAGGGAGACTGGCTAGAAAGGTTTTCAAAGGAGGGGCTGGAGAGATGGCTCAGGAGTTAAGCCTCCGCCTTGCAGGCGAAGGTCCTGAGTTCGGATCCCAGATACCGCGTATAGACGCCAGGCGGAAGCGGGGGCGGCCTGCGCTTCTGGTCCTGGTAGGGCGGAGCCTGTGAATCCCGGGGCAGAAGGAGGTGGAGGCGGCCATGGTGGTTCCAGAATTCGTCCGTGGTTCTACACACACGCGCGCACATACATACGCACACGCGCACAGTTGAATAAATAAAAAAATTAAAAAAAAGAAAGGTTTTCAAAGGAGGAAGGGAGATCAGTTAATATGAGGCGAAGATGTCTTAAATCCAATACGTTCATCTATAGAATTGACAAAAAATTTAAACTAAATTTAAATTAAAGACTAATGCATTTTTGTTACTCCAAAATTTTGCCTGTACCAATTATCTACCATACCTGGCTTTTTCCTTCTTTAAGTCAAGATACATTCAAAGGGATTAGATTGTATTTAGGTGATACTGATTTAATACTAATGTGTGTGTTGTATACATGAGTTTTGTGTGTGTGTATGTGTGTTTTAATGAAGAGCCAGAAATCAATGTGAAAGTTTCTTTTTATTTCACATTTTATTTTTGCCTAATCATACAAGCTCAGTAAGTACTCCCTTTCTCTCCCTCCTCCACGTGCCATCATCCCCCATTGTACTCTCCCCCCCTTCCTTACCCTCCCTGTCACCTCTTCCCTTCCTCTCCCTCTCTAGGTGCTTACTGCTTCCTTCCTCCCATCCCCCAGAATATCTGTTTGTTTGGGCATCAAACCTCCCTCTGAGTTGTCTACACTAATAAAGGTTCAGGACTCAGTGACATAGCCCAGGGCCTCTTCTTGGAATGTCGGCTAGCATGGGAACTCTATTATGACTGTTTAACCTCTTGCCTCATATTATCTACCTTATTTTTGAGGTGAGATCACCCATTGAACCTGAATCCAGCTGACTTGGTCAGTCATTGAGCTCTAAGGATCCTCCTATTTCAGATCCTCTTATTTCTGTCACCCTTCACCAAAAATAAAGTTGAAGATGCATATCAGCATGCCTGTATTTTTATGTGAGTACTGGAGATTTGAAGTTGTCCTGCTTATGTAGTTAATTAAATGAGTCATGCACAGCCTTGATTTAAAAAATATTGAACAATATAGCAAATAATTGTGTGATTATTGTTGAGTAATTCTTTCATTTTTGTTGAAATATTTGTTTCTCCCATAAATACAATTATACAATATATTTTAAAGAAAAAGATAGCTAAGAAATCAAGCATTAATTTTCCCTCATACTTTTCTAGTCCATCCAAATTTCCTAATAAATATTTTTTGCTTTCATAATTGGATTAGGTTTACTGAGGCAGAATTTAGATAAGAGGCTATCCTTGACTACTTGTGTAGCCCAGACTGGCATCAAATTCATTATGTTAGCTTTCTGAGTGCTGGAATAAGAGGTGTATAGTTTGGACAATTTTTAGTTAAAGTTTTTTTTATTCTTTTAGTGTTTCATACATGAATATAGTGAATTTATGATGTTTTCACATATTATTTCCAACTAATTTTTTATGTATATTATTTCACAGCAACAGAGAGACAACCACAATATACTGCAAACATTATTTATTGGGAAATAGTAGATGCAGCTATTTGGAAAAGTATTGAGCAGTCAGTCATGCGTTTTGCACAGTCAACATAATAGAAGTCAGGTGGCCAGAGGACAGAGTGAGAGGTATTTTCTCACCGCATAGCTTGCTGAGTTTTCATTGTGGCAGTTACAAGTAAATTATGGGAGCCTGCTCTGCTTGGAAAGCAGAATGCATTAAGATTATGTACAGTATTTATACTGAATGAGTAGGAAAAGCTCTGAAATGCCCATCTGTGACAAGAACAGCAATTATAAGTGAAATGGAGTCTAGTGGCTCTGAAAGTGTAAGTTTCTGAGTTTGTGGAGCTCTTACTTTTTAGTCACCCATGGAAGGAAATTCTAAATCCATTTCATGGCCCTATATTTATATTTACAGATATCTTTGCTATTTAAGATAAGTGAATTCATAATATTTCCACACTTCTTCTACAGCCATCACTATTATGCTGAATCTAGTCAGGCTACTGAGGCAATTCTGTTATTTACTGTCAAGGTAAACTGCTGCTATTGGCAATGTACATTTGATGTTCATGTGGATGCTTTAAAACAAATTAACTCTCAATACATCTTAATAATTGCACATAATATTGAGATAAAAAAACGACTGCATTATTTCCAAACCTATGTCTAATGTTAAATATGCTTTGGATAAGCCCAACAACTGGATAATGTCCAGGAACAAATGGCTAATGTCCTTTAACAGTTGGTAAATTAGAATAGTATGCTTGTGTGCAAACCCTTGTTTTCTACCTACACATTTGTTTGTTGAAACTATTGCTTTTTAGTGACTATTAAGTGAGAAATTTCTCTCCTTAAGCAGTACAACAGAAATAAAATAACATGATGTCTTAAGTGTGAGAGATCTATATTTCAATCCCTATTATTCTGCAGCATTTTAGCTTTGTTAAATTTCTGATTTTCTAAGGCTCTACTTTTTTCTGTTTGATTGATTAGTCATGTATTACTGTGAAATAGATACTAACTTCTCTGTTATTCATTATTCCTGCATGAAAGAACATGTAAATCATAAAGTTAATTCTTTGCAAATTAATTCAAGTTATGGAGGAATCAATCATGAAGTTGTTTTAGCATTTCACTGGTTTTTAATTTTTTTATTTGAGATATATGAAGAGTGAGGGAGGAAGACAGAAGAGATAGATATGAGACAGAGAGAGAGAAAGAGAGAGAGAATAGTGTATAGATGGAGGTTAGAGAACAACTTTCATAATTTATTTCTCTCTTTCCACCATGTGGGCTTCTGGGGACTGAATTCACTCAGATCACTAATTTGTGAGCACATGCCTTACATACTGAGTTATCTCTCTGAGTTCTTAGCACTGAGCATCTCTCCAATAGAAAAAATTCTTATAATTATTTGTTCTCCTTAAATGGATCAACCTTGCTTTAGAGCTTTAGATGGCTGTAACATTTGGATATAGTATGTAGTTTTCGTTGACAAAAAGGTGGAATATCAGCTATTAATTAACATAAAAAATATTATGCTTTTAGAGAAAATAAGTGTTTCCGTGTTTCTTATGTCTCTAGAAAAGGCTTACAAATGAAAAAAATCATGAGGAGCTAATGTTTATAAAAAAAGAAGAAAGAAATGAAATGATTAAGTGCCTGGGGAAAGAGATAGACCTACCCTGACTTGAAAAGCATGTAATGAATACAAGTTTCCAAAAATCACATAGTATCTTCCATATATGCACAATTTTTGTGTCCCTAAATGTGGAAAAATATATGTTCCTGTGAAAGTAAAAATTATTCTTATTGTTTAAAACACAGGCACATTCATTAACACGAAATATCAACTGCTTTTCTTATGATTCAATAACTCCTAAGCAATTTGAGTTTGTGACGTTTTTCTAGAGATATCCAATAGCAGAACTGCTTCTGATTATCCATATATATGCTTACATCAGCTGCAAAGATGTTTCACAGTAGAAATTTGATCATTCATGTAACTTGGTCCTCCATTTAGAATGACTCAGGAAGGTCTCCACCAGAGAAAATTAAGAAATAGCCATGCAGTTACTTATTGGCCTAAGGAATCCAATCTGTTTCCCAAAGCACCTGACTTACTGTTTAGGGCTTTCTTTCCCCACCAAGGAACAGCAAGTTCGATGTCATTACTGCAGTGTTCAAATGAAATCAGATTGTCTTTTTTTTCAAAGACGCATGCAATAATTAATATTTGGTCTGCATGCTTTTGAATGGATTGTTTCTTGAAAACCAAAGACAATAATTGAATTAAAAATGCCGAGCTTAACATTTCAGGGTGTTGCTTACTGAATGCACTAGAGAAGCAGCTCCTTTTCTCAGTGTGCGGATTTTTAATGAAAATTCATTTCAGTGAAGGTCTATCCATTTGTCGTATATTATCTCACACTAGTTGAGACCAAGCTTCATTGAACACATGTCTGCCACCATCACAGAATAAATTACATCTTGGCACTGCAATTCTTTTAAATAAATATTTTCTGTCTTTTAATTTCAAGTAAGACTTTACCATCTGTTCTGTCCTTTAGTCACAAATGCCAAAGAACGTAACTTATCATTGTACCATTTACAAGCTGCAGACAGAAAAGCGATTTGGTACTTGGCATGCCTTTGCTCTTAATGCTGCACAGTCAGTATTTGTTTTCCTTTCTCATGCTTCAAATATAATCAAAGGTATTAATCTCTTCTGACATATTGCAATCTTTCCCAGCAAAAAAGAACAAATGAATGGAAAAATGATCAACAGAAAGGCTAAGCCTGGGCTCTGTCTACAGACATGAGACATACCTGAGGGAGGGTAACTGCAAAGATGTTGAGCCAAAGTGAATCAGAGAGATGTCAGGAAAATCACACTGTAGCCAAGACCCTTAGTAACAGAAAATATTTTTGTCTTCTACATGGGACTTTTCTTTTTTTATTTATTTATACAATTGTGCGTGTGTGCGCGTGTGTGTATGTGTGTGTGTGTGTGTGTATGTGTAGAACCACGGGCAAATTCGGGAACCACCATGGACGCCTCCACCTCCTCCTTGTTTACTCTGCCCTGGGATTCACAGGCTCCGCCCTACCAGGACCTGAAACGCAGCCCCCCCCCCCCCCCCCCGCTCACCCGGCGTCTATACGTGGGGTCTAGGCTCACAACTCAGGACCTTCCGCCTGCAAGGCAGAGGCTTAACCCCTGAGCCACTTCTCCAGCTTCAGGGACTTTTCTTAAAAGGTGAAATATTAAGATCCATTTGTTCTGTCCTTATCTTTTGATTATCAGCACATTACAGAAGCATAGCAAAAATTACCTGCACATTTAAAAGCTATCACAACACAAAATAAGAAGTGTACATAATAAATATGCTAAGAATATGAAAGTTATTTTCCAGCCTTCTTCATCTGCACTTGTCCTTGAACAAATCACCATGTGATATCATTAACAATATATCTGATGTGAAAAGCAAAGCCCTTGATTAGTGAGGTTCAAAAGAAAACATGAAAAATAGATCATAAGCAACTTTAGTCCCTATAAAGAAAGTGATTGTATTTTATAAACAAGAGATTATGAGCCTTCTAAGACTTTGATACTAATTGTTTTGCCTGGTTTGGAGGAGGTTCCCCTTGAGAAGTTTCTTTCTGCATTGGTTCTCTCAGCTCTGCAACTGTTCTCTATCAACAGCTGTCAGGATGTAACTGACTGGGATACTCTTCCATTGACAAGATCAGACTAACTTGGGTAACCAATATGTAGTTCTGGATCAGCATAAGGGTGATGAATGTCATAAAATGGAACACCAATATATTGAGACTCACAGGGTCTTCCATAGATCTCACTTGCATAGTGCATATTCTACTTTTCAGATCATTGTGCTAAAATCATTTTTCAACTTTTCATATTTAAACATTGCTCCTGTTTCCATTATACTTCCTCAATCAAGTCAATTCTTTTCTTTTACAAGCAACATAATGGGAGAGAAACATTAATATTTTAAAATAAAAAAAAATTTAAAGCTGCAGTAGCAGTGTTATTTCAGAAAAGGAAAATAATATATACATGACAATTGCTTTCTTGTTTGATGTCAACACAGATAAGTATTTAGTAACTGCCTCTTATCATATCAGAACCCCTATAGAAGCATTTTTATTTAAAAAGTTGCAAGAGGAAGAAATAGAACATTATGCACTAAATCATATAAAATTAAAAAAGGAACATGGGGAGATGGCTTAGTAGGTAAGAACACTTGCTGTTCAACCATGATGAACTGAGTTCAATTCCACAAAAACTCTGTTAAAAAAAATCAGGAATGGCCAAGCACTCCTGTAACACTAGCACTATGGGTAAAGATGGATATGGGATGCTCTCCAGGGCAGATTCAGTGAGAGCTCGTCTTTCAAGGGATTAAGGCAAAGAGTAGTACAGTATTCCAAAATACACAGATACACACACACACACACACACACACACACACACACACACACACACAAACACACATGTAGAGGAAAAAATCATAAAAATATGCTAAATACAAAGTATCAAAAAGATGCAATTTTTTGGAACATGCATGCTTCACAAGTTTCACAGGTTGTGCATTAAATTTTTGGAAAATGATGATAAATTTGGAATTTTAACTCAGTGGTCAAATTCCTAACATGTTGGAAGGCCTAAGTTCAATCTCCCATGTTGCCAAAAATATAATCCATACTCAATAACCAATTTTATATGTAAAGAACAAATTGGAATAAACACTTCATGCCAATTAAAATAACAATTCTAATGTGTTAAGAACTGATGAATATATGTGTATATATAAATATGTGCTTATGTATATATACATTTATGTACACATATTTTATCATAATTAGAGAAAACAATTCCTCCCTCCATAAATTTTGTGAAACAAAGATCTTTCGAACTATGGCTGAAAGGAATCCAGATTTATATAAAAGGTAAGGTAAAAATGTCATCACAACTGAAAAATAATTAAATCAAAATTTGACAACTATAAAAATAATCACTGATCTTTAAAAAATTAACTCTATGTGACATTCCACAAAATTGAGTAGAACAACACTAGATTCTATAAAAATGGGGAAAATATGTGAGTCTCAATAGTTTAGAAAAAAAGTCTTTAAAGCTCTATCATTAGAATAAATGTTCTGTAGAAATAGACTTTGGAGGAAAATAAATTGGTTTTAGATTGATTTACTATAGTCAGTCAAAATTGCAAGTTCAAATTTCCTTTTATCTTCAATCCATGAACCTATTCTGGTGATAAACAGACATAATGTTCCATAATAAAAATTATAATGTTCACAGTATTGTTAGAAAAATAACCAAAAATGAAAAATGTACACACTGATGGAGAAGCACTTAAACTAAGAAGAATCAGTCTCTGAAATAAGACAAAATAAAACATGCAATGAAAGAAAGACAGAAGGGTGATAAAGATTTTTTTGTATTGATATGGAAAGAATTCCAAGATCTATAAAGCAAGCAATAAATCAATGTACAGAATAACATGAATGAAAGTGAGTCTCATTCATGAAAAAACAGGTAGAAACCGAGCTGATATTTAATGCAACCAACTCATATTAACGACTTAATAAAACCTGTCCTTTCTTAAACAGGGTAGCTTGCTTAGAGTATAACTAATAGAAAGACTATTCAATGAAATGACCTGTAATACTGTGAGATTCATTTTATGAATGAATTACTTATTGGAAGTGAAAATAGAGTTAAGTGAAAAAAATTATGGCAAATATTACTTTAGTTTACTTGCTAGGGAGGAATGTCTTCTCTAAGGCTTTAAAACATTAAAAAGAATATACAGAAATCATATCAACAAAATCAGGACTAAGGATGGCGAGATGGCTTACTGGTTAAAACCTTTACATCACAAGCAAATGGACCTGAAGCAGGATCTCCAGAACCCAAGTAAAAATGCCTGGTAAAAAAAAGTCTGGTAATTACACTTGTAATTCCAGTCTTGGAAGGCGGGACCCAAGACTCTCAGAGGAGGTAGGCTAGCCAAACTAGCTTTACTGGAATCCTCTGGGTTTAGTTAGTGACCCAGACTAACAACAATAAGGTTGAAGGCCATTGAGAATGATTCTTGGTATTACCCGTGGATCTCTGCAGGCACAAGTGAGTATTCAAATGATTCCTGTAAACCTCCCCTCACTATACACATGCACAAGCAATCCATACACACATTTATCTGGAAAAAAGTATTTACCTAGTAAATCAGACTGAGTGTCATCTTTTTTCTTAAAGAAAACATGTCCTGTCTTACAATTTCTAGCTATAATCCATTATATTAGCATATAAGGAGAATTGATGAGAAACCTAGGGATTGGTTCCAACCTGTATCGGTATGAAAAGCTGAATGGAAGGCATAGTTTCTTCATTATCAGTCTACCAAAATAATGTACCAGCTCTCTCCACCTTATCTACCTATCCAGGGAATGGTTCTATCCATTATGGGATTGTTTTTGTCACATCAAAAGGATGATTTTTTTTTTTAACCAAGGCTAGCCTTAAGTAATTTTTTTCATAGATGTGCCTGAAAGCTCAAATTTCTTCTGTCAAGTTGGCCCTTGTATATAACTGAAGCACAGTTGTAAAGTGTTCCATATCCTCACCTACAGCTCATGAAGAGAAGGACATCTAACATTGTTATAATGGTCCTCACTGACCTACAATCTGAACACCTAGTGTGTATGTCAGTACTTATGGGTTGACTTAGTGCCCATTGATGGTATAGCCTACTCGAATTGTTGTACTGTTATCTAACCAATCATCCTCTGGCTCTGATATCTATTCATTCACTCACATGTCTACCCAGACAACCCACTCTTCATTTCTACAGCATCCATTGTCAGACATCTAATTTCTGCAGCATCAGTGGATTTTGCAACTTTTCTTAAACTTGTTTTCCAGTGATTTGTCTCTGAGGCAGAATCTTCAGCAGACCTTCTGTAGGGTTTGTCAACTTATTCCTGTGGATCTTCTTCCACATCCAGCTACTTCTCAGTAAGACCTCTGGGAGACGCCATTCTGTGATTTCTCTGTGTGTGTCTCTATCTTTTTCAATCTCTCTGTCTTTCTCTCTTTGACTCTATCTTTCTCTGTCACACACACACACACACACACACACACACACACACACACACACATACTTTTGTAATATATCATGTGCTGTCCTAGTTAATATTAATAATGAAACTGGAAAGTGAGAACCTGTGCTTACCTTAGTCAGCTAGTATGTGAATTGAGGCTACTTGACAAATTGCTCCCATTAAAACCATCACACCTTGAGAATTTATTGTCATTCAATAAATTCTGACACTATGTAAAGATATGAATGTGTTTATCTATGCTTATAAACAGAACATGTTGATTTTTTGTTTTGTTTTGGTTGTTTACATTGCTTACTAGTACAAAATTATTCCCAGAGGAAATCTTACTGCATTTGTGAGGATGTCATTAAGAGTTCATTTCAAGTTAAATCTCACTTTAGTTTAGATCAAGACAATTATTTGTGAATTTTTGGGCTAACCTGAACAACATGTGCATAAGTATAATTATTACTCTTATTAATTGAACATCTTTGACTAATGGGAATCAAAGAAAAGTTATGTGACATACGAAAGATGTGAAAGTTTAATCAAATATCAGAAATAAGGATCATACAGTAATCTTTTAGCAACTTGATATCTTGAACTGCAGATTTCAAACCTGATGAACATTCAGATTACCTTATGGGAGGATCATACATCTCTCATGTATCCATAATCCAAGCATAGAGAATTCATTTGCTCACAAAACTTATCACACAGGCTTATACAGTTGATACAATGTGTTTTCGATAAAAGGATATGCTCAGACCCTTATAAAATTTTTTCTACACTAAATATCCCCTTACTCTACAAGCATTTGCAAGCTTTAAGCCATTATCAACCTCTAAATCATTCCAGCTGATGTTAAACTTGGAGAAAATACTCAGGTTTGATTAATCTCTGATGGACTGCCTTCACACTCATTGATGAGTTACTGCCATTATAAGGTGAGGGAATGAAAATTATCTTGAATTCATCATTTCCTAATATTTGCACAAAGCAAAATATCACATAGCAATTGCTTTAATCACCAAGTCATTTCCCCAACTTATAAATTAAGTTTTATTTAAACAACAGAAACAATATGCCTTCTGGTTCTAAGACAGATTAGCCATCCTTAAATTCTTCTGTACTTCTTGTTACTATCATTTTTTGTCTCCAATCCTGAGACACCTCCACATTTTAAACAATATTATCACAATGTGGTTATTTCCTATTACATATTCCTTCACTGATAGACATTTAAAACCACAAGCATCAGAATTCCGTTGTGTTATTGCCACTAGTAAAATTTACAAATATTTTTGATTTGATGTTCTTTATAAAAATTCAAAATATTAATTACATTTTGGATCTAAGATTTCTCCTGAAGGAAAAAGTCATACTTTTTGCTCAAATTTTCATATCCCAGTAGACCTTCTTTGAATTTTATTTCATTCCAATTTGAAGATACTGTGAAAAGTTATCAATGCATTTCTTTCATTTCCATCAAAATGAATCATTTATCACATATCTAAAAGCCAAATTTATTAGTCATTTTAATAAATTCTTTAGCAGGTGAGGTTTAATGCCCACACCACTTTTAAGCTGTTATTTTTAAAAATAACAAGTTCAAAAACGTAGACAGCCATATTAACTTGAACTAATAGATTCAGAGATCAGATACATTCCTAGTGGAAATTGAATTTTGATTATTACTTGCATGTTCATTTCTTTTAGAAATTGAAAGTACTTGGGTAATTTCCCAAATAATTTCTCACAAAGTAAGAAGAAAGTAGGAAAGGAAGGATGGAAGAGGAAGTGAGGGCAGTAGGAAGAGAGAGAAACATGGAAGCAGGGATGAAGGGAATTAGTTGGAAAGGTATAGGAAATACTTATTGTGCAAAACTTAGTCGCATACTTTTAGATATGTTTAGATATGTAAAACACTAATACTAATATACACATGAAATAAATAAATTAAAAATTAACTTATAGGTATTTATAGTTTTGTTTTCAATGTATTTTTAAACTTTGTTATATGTTCATTGTTATATGTAATATTCATTACTTATAAGCATATAATCAAGTAATCTCCATAAATCATCAAATATTGAATTGACAGTGCTTATACAAAGCATTCCCCCCTCTGAGACAACAAAGATATCCAGTTTACAGGCCTTTGCCAGTCAATTCTAGCTATTATTCCACAGGCAGAATTTTCCCCAGGAAGGCTCACTCATAATACTGTAACTTTCCTTATCCATTGATGGTTCCTGAGGAATCCCCTGGACCAGGAAAGACTGTGGGAGCTGCTTCCCAACATATTTAAACTCTGGAGTGAGAAAGAGTCAGTCGCCATAAATATAACCACAAATATAAAAGGTAAGGAGTCCTTGCTTGGGAAGCTCAGAGTGATCAAAATTGGAAATTAAATTTGGTGGAAGAGATCAGAGTGGCTGTGTCTTTCTGCTAACATGTGAACATTTGAATGGTTAGTAGTTAACACTACATAACACCTGCCAGCGCCATGAATTGTAAGGTGAACAGCCTCAGAGATGACAAATCTGTCATTCTTTAGCTTTATCATGGGTTCTTCATCATAGGGAACTGGAAGCTCAATCATTACAGCTACCTACATCCTAAATATAATTTGCTTAATTGTGCATATATTATTTTATGCTATACTTCATTTTTTAATTTTTTGTTATTTGTACCTAGTTGTACAAGCTCAACAGGTACTGCTCTCTTTTCTTCTCCCCCATGCTTTCCTCCCTTCCATTTCTCCATTCCAATCTCCCCTCTTCCCTCTTTCTCACTTCCCTTTCCTTCTTCCTCCTCTCCTGGTTTTTCCTGCCTGCTCCCTCCTATCCTCCAGAACATCTGCTTATATGAGCACTGAATTTCCCTCTGGGTAATCTACACTAGTTAGGGTTCAGGACTCAAGAAAATATGAACATAGGATGTAGACATGCTAGGATTAATATCCAGGTATGTGAGGGAAAAGGACGTAGATATGAATAAAATACATTGTATTCATATATAAGACTGTTAAATAAACAAAAATATTTAAGAATATAGATGGAAGCTAAGCCTACACACAGAAAAAACAAGACATGAAGGAAGAAATAAAAGTTACTAAGATGATTAGCTATGTTTCTTTATGCATGACATGTATGGAAATCCATCATTCACATTTCACAATTCTTTTTAGAATTGTCTTTCTAATTCTCAGCAGAAAGTGTTTAATTTCTCTGTTCTTTGTGCCCAACACTGCATGTTTAAATGCATGATTCTACAGGTGAGACAAGCCATGCCTTTGGAATACAATGTTGTTCTTATTTATACAAATGGCACTGTAGCTCACAAGATGCAACTGCATAGAGGGGAATATCCTGGGTCAAGGATTTCTTCAGTGCTACTCTGAGGCCACAGAATCCTGTTACTAAACGAATGTGTCCCAAAGAGACAATTCTTTTTTGTATGTTATTCTTACCAACTTCATCTTGATTTTAAAAATGTAGAGTTTACAAATTCTGGAGAGGATGTGGCAAGAAGGGAACTCTCCTACATTGCTGGTGGGAATGCAGGCTTATACAACCACTCTAGTGACCATCTGGCGATTCTTAAGAAAATTAAAGATTGAAATGCCATTTGACCCTGCTATTCCACTTTTGGGAATAATCCCCTATACAGCAAAAATTCACCTCGATAGCATAAGCATGACCATGTTCATAGCAGCACTGTTTACATTAGCAAAGTCATGGAATCAACCCAAATGCCCAACAGTTGATGAGTGGATAAGGAAAATGTGGTACATTTATACAATGGAATGCTACTCAGCCATCAAAAATGATGAATTAGGGCTGGAGAGGTGGCTCAGGGGTTAAGCCTCCGCCTTGCAGGTGGAAGGTCCCGAGTTCGGATCCCAGATCCCACGTATAGACGCCAGACGGAAGTGGGGGGCGGCCTGCGCTTCTGGTCCTGGTAGGGCGAAGCCTGTGAATCCCAGGGCAGAAGGAGGTGGAGGCGTCCATGGTGGTTCACGAGTTCGTCCGTGGTTCTACACATACACAGACACACACATACACACACACAGACACACGCGCGCGCACATACACACAGTTGAATAAATAATAATAATAATAATAAAAAAATTTTTTCAAAAATGATGAATTAATGAAATTTGCCAGGAAATGGATGGAATAGAAAAAATTATATTGAGCAAAGTATCCCAGACAGAAAATTAAGAGCTATATGTACTCCCTAATAGGTGGATCCTACTACCAAACCCACTTAGAGACACACTCAAAGATAAATCTCTGTAATACCTACAGTAATTGCAAAGATTATGAATAGGAGGAAAGGGGAAGGAGGGCCCCACCACCAATAAAGAGAGAGGGATCATGCTACAGCAGAGAAAATAGGCCTCCATCAAGGACTGCAAGTAAGCAATGAGACATCTGGTTAAGCTCACGGACTTTCCTTCCTGGTCACTTGCAACTGATGGGGTATGATCTCACCAGAAAGGGAGGGCATACAGTCTGGCAGATAGAAGGTAACCATCTTGCAAATGGGAGACTGATCCCCCCTTACCGTGGTCTCCTACTCTTATTCCATCTACCTTTGAATCTACTCTTATAATAAGACTCTAATTCAACAGCCTTTTATCTCTGGCCAGGGGGTGACATCCAATACCCATCAGGATGGAGCTAAGGGCAGTGCAGGAGCATCAAAACTGAAAAAAAAATCAACAAACCATAATTCAGAACATCAAAGACTCTACATCAACCACCTGGAACCAGGCCAGCCTAATCTCTCTCCATCCTAAAGCTCAGGGAAATTTGCGCAAGAGGGAGCGGTAAGATTGTAAGAGCCTAAAGATGTGGAGGAGCAACGATATACAAGATACTCCACACAAGTTAGGGCTGAAATAATCATAATAGGACTTTGCATGACCTGCGCAATGACCAACATATCATTGACCCCTCATAGTCTAGCATGGATCATAGGCACTATGATCCTTAGAGGCAAGGGATTAACAGCCACAATAGTGTTCCTACATGAAAGGGGAACACAAAAAAGAGCTCTACTGCAATGCTACTGAGTCCTTACACCTCATCAGAGAGGAGGACCCAGAGGGAAGTTTGACATGCACACTAAAGGATGCTCCAAGAAGGTGGGAGAGGGGGCACTGGAAGAAAGGGAGGGAGGGAAGAAAGGAAGGGGAAAACGGGGAAGGGAGCAAGGGGATCCAGGGAGGGGTAAAAGGAGGGAGGGGAATGGGGTACTTATCAACTTTGTATGAGTGGAAGGAATAAAAATATAACCAATAATAATAAATCATAATATTATTAATAAAATACAAAAGAGCAAAAAAAAGAAGAGTTTAATAATTGTAGTTCATCATCTTACATCTGTCATCTCAAAGCTTATTTGGAAACATGTAGCAGCAAGATAAAACAGGTAAAAATGTAATAAAAATCATGATGTTAAATACATTGAGAAGACAATACAGGAAATTGTTCTACTTATAATTTTTCCAGTAATCATTAATTTTAATTACCAAAAAAAAACACTTTAAAAAAGTGTTCAAAGTGTGGATACTTTCTGCATTGCAATATGAGACATGAGCATGTACCTAGTTATTTAAAAATCATTTAATTGTGGGGTCATGGAAGCCATAATATTTCTTTGACCAAAATATGCTTGATAGAAAGTTTAGTAAAAACAAATTTGGTGAAAGGTTTGTTGAGCTTTGAGAACTGCAGCCAGAAGCATGCTTATAGACAATATTGCTGTGGGTGGCTATTCCTTGGAGTTCTTGTGTTCAGGGAGTTGAAGATTGAGACCAGAACATGTTGTAAAGCATAAGCAGGATTTTACTGAAATAAAGGATAGGAAAGAACCCTTGGACGCTTGGTCCAGGAGAAGCCAGGAGGAAACCACAAAGCCTGAAGGTGGGAGAACATTACAGTAAAGGAGATAAGATAGCTTAAGATTGAGGAGAATAGGGAAAAAGCTACCATGAGCACATGGGTAGCAGAGGCAGAGCAACCATGGTGTGGGATCATGGTGGAAGAGGGAGGAAGAAAAAAAGATGATGGCTGGAGTCACAATCTTTTATTTCATGCAGTGTCCCAGGAGCTACCCTGAAAGTGTGGTAAAGACTGGAGGTGTGGTGGACATGGTCCCTACAAGCCTGGGACATTCCTAACTGCACTAGCTGTGCAACAGAAATTAAACTGCTCCTTCAAAATACTATGAAGTGAGGTGTGCTGAGAAGCAGAGCCCCATCTTTCTATATATGTGCTTTGTGATGCTGTGCTGAGGCATCCCGAAATCATGGCTGCACAAAGCTGACTAATGTGCCCCTATTAATGACCGATCTCAGCTGGAGCAAGCAGAATAATCTCACTTTTCTTTCCAATTAAAAATGGCTTATTACATCAATTTTTTATTTGCTTTGTAGTAAAAATTTTCAAACCAACATGCTTAGTTTACTAAAGGAATTAATTGTTTTGTGGTCTTTTATCTTTCATTCTCCTACTGAGTAGCCATTCTTGGATTTAATTATTACATTTATATGCCCTCCTATCTACTGAGAAGGTTCCCAAGGACTTCCTGAATAAATGCACATAAGAATGTATCTGAAGATTATGTATTTATAGGGAGTCACACTTTAAGACTCTCATGTATTACATATATTGTGGTAGAGAATTCATTGCAAAATTATGTTTCTTTAATTTCACATTTCCCAGATCCTTTTACAGATATAGATTATACAGAAAGCCAAAACATCTCAAAATCATACCTTGACTTCTTCATTATTTCTCATACTGAAGTTTTTAAGCACACACACACACAATGCAAAAAAAAAGGAAGTAGAACAGAGAGCAAAGTCATTTTTCTCTGAAGAGTTTTGGTTATTGTTGTGTCATTATCTGATATTGAATGTTGAATGATGTAGAAAAACACTAAATTTCACAAATCTCAGAAGAGCAATTGAAATTGCACACTCTTGAGACTATTCTGTGTTTGTATATCCTATGTTTGTTTAAGGTAAGTTGAAAGAAAAGGCAAGTTGTAAAAAAAAGATTTGATAGCACACGTTACAAAGTACTAGTGGTTACAATTGTGGGACGACTGTACATTGGGCTGGAGATGGCTCTCAAATTTTGAATCCCAAATCCCACTTAACAATGTCAGGCAAAAAGTGGCAGCATCCTGAACTTTTGCCTCTGAAAGGTAGAGCCTGGGAAATCCCAAAGAGATAGAAGAAATACAAGATGATTACTGAAGTCACCCTTGGGCTTGCACGGGAATACACAGTGCCCTCTGACACACACAGACACACAGACACAGCCATGTGGGATGAGGATTCATAATCAGAATGAGAAAAATACAAAGTCTGTTTCAAATAACAGAATTTACGTCTAAGAAGTAGGTGCCAAATCATAGAAGTCAATCTATTAAAAAGGGTGACAGGGAAATTAAGAAACTTAGAGTTACAAACTTCAGGTCAGAGCCATGAAGAAAGAATCACATGCTCTTGGCATTTCCTGGTTACTTAACAGCACTTTCCTGGAATGAGATTTTCCTTCTCTTGCATATCTCACTTGTATTTCCCATACTTTTACATCTCTCTTTGACTTTGTTCTGATTTTAAATGAAGCTGATATTCCCATTTACAGACACATATAACAAACAAAAAATTCTAAAGTGTGTTCAATAGATTCAAAAGCAGATGAAAACTCTGTGAATTATGAACTCATCAAGAACATAATTTCCAGTGACATGTCAAGTAGTCAAAATTAAAATTGATAATTATAGTCATCTTTACCACTCTACATAGATTGAAACAGTACAAGAGTATCCCCTTCCTAAATACTTTTCAAGGTAAATTTTTCATAATCTCTACACATTGATTTCCTTGAGATCAAGGATTCCTTACTCACGTTACCTTAATGTAACCCTTTCTCCTGGTTTCTCTTCCTTTGAATACATTCTCCACACTATAGATAATTGGTTCCTGTGAGATTGCGGTAGACAGCCAGAAGATAGTTTTGTCATTTAATCAAGGTTCTCTCAATTGACATTTATAAATAAATTCAACTACTTATGTTTTCTTTTTTATTTTCTATGAACTTTTATGCATGCTTTCTAATAGATTTCACACTGTTTTACATTCATTTGATTCCATTGACATCTTTTGTATCAAGTCTGTGACTGTTGTCAATAGCAACATCTAGACTCTGAAGTTTTATAGATTTTCTGTTTGGCATACAAAAATTAACATGATCAAAGTCATGAAGAAAGAACTCTGTATTTTGGATTCTCCCAGTTACCTACAATATAGTCTTGGAATAGGATTTTCCTTTCCTGATACTCAGGATGGAGATGTTTGGAAATCATTGCCTGGCATTTAAATACAAGGACAAAAATCACTATTTCCATAGAGCAGAAGGAAATCAGAATGAATTCTGGGAAGGGAGAATGACCAAGGTTGAATTTGAATATCTTAAGAAGAGAAACCACTAGTCCTGAAAATTAATACACTTAAGCATGACATGACTGCCTCAGAGACATTCTGTGTCTATCCAAACTTCATCTCCCATTCTGTTAAAAAGAAATGAAATGTAATTGAAAACCTAATGTGAATGTTTATCTTTTGGGTTATTGAATTATATATTGTTGTGACCTTTTGGAGGCTCTCTGGTAAAGTTTACAGCATTGATTTTTAAGGAAGTTTACAGGAGAATTAAATATGTTACAAAAATTTTTATGCAAATCTCTGAAGTCTCACTACATATGCTTGCCCCTTTTCCCTTGTGAGGGTGATTAATCTTTCTCTTTATTAATTAAGGCAATTATCATGCTCTCAATAAAGGGAATTACTGGGCAGATAATACCATATGATAAAGTGCTTGTTTAGCCTTATATTCATGATGTAATTTTCCCTTTAATTAGACATAAAATAAGACCCAAATATATTGGTCAAAATAAATGAACAACTATACAACCAAAAAGAATACAAAAATTTGTGTTTTTTGAGATAACAGATTCATTGTGACATACATATGTAGAAAATGTTTGAGTGATACTTGTCGGTAAGAGATTAAGATAGTGTAACTGAAGGTGGGCTTATTAACATAGGTGGCCTTACCAAAATGTCCAAATTTAGTTTTTGACTCCTGAACATTGTTCAAATTTTTGTGTACTGGTTGATTTAAAGTTGAACTCAACAATAAATAAAGATGACATGCTAGTATTTTCTTGTTTTACTTTATGAAAAATGAATACACTAACTTGGGAAAGCAACCAAAGTGGTATAATAGAACTTAAATATTTATCTTTCACATTGTCCTCATACATTCTAAAGGACTTCATCAATAATTCCTCCAAGAAGATCTGAAAGAAATACATCAATATGCTTACCAAGGATACACTAGAGGATAAAAGACACAAAGTATTCGACTAGAGGTTGTGCACATGGCTGAGATTTAATCATAGAAAATGTATATAAACAAAACCTGAAAACGATTACAATAATGTAGGAAAGCATAGAGAAAACAAAATTCATGCTTCCAAGAGCTGTCTTCTAATAGAATCACGTAGAACACATTTAATTCCAGCAGTAATGAATTGTGATGGCATATTTGCACAATATTATCAGATAGGCAAATATATTTTATCAATTCAGTTTCCATACCTTTTCTTGGAAATCAGTCACTACCAGGTACCAAATTCAAAAATTCCTCTAATAAAGCAGGTATCCAACATATGCTTTGTCATCACTGCTGATCACTTCAACACAAAGAGCACATTTTGTTATTTATAGAACCCAAACTCTCAAAAATGTTGCCATTTCAACTTATTTTTAAAGAAAATAACAATTCAACTTCTGTTTTTCAGAGTTAGTAAAAGAGGAACAGAATCTTTAAAGAGAAATACTTAAAGGACTGTGAACAGAAATCCTCCTCCACCAGGTTCTGTAATTTTGAAAGAATTCCTGACTTCGAATGAGAACATTGCAAGGGCTTTAAATGTGAGAGGCACATAGTCACTACTACTTTAGAGGCACAATGACGTGATCTATGTTAAGAAGGAAAAGATAAACATAATAAATAGAAGTATGATCTTGGTTCATCTAGATCATTCGTGGTATACTCAGGAATATATTAGAGTGTCTGCCAAAATAAGTGCTATTTTGCATATATAACGATTCTATTGAATTTACATAAATAATTTAATAATCAAAATACATAGCTGAATCGCCTCACCCTGTTCTTAATTTAACACTGGATACCTATGACTCAAAGGAGACTTGATTTACCTGAGAAAAGATGCAACCAAATTAAGAATACTTTCTGATATTTCCTCATTCCAGCTATATTATGACTTTTATTCTTGTCACGATCAAATGCCTGGCAAGAAAGAACTAAGGAGGATTTATTTAGACTTACAGTTTGGTGGGATCCATGAGTTGACTGATCACATTACGTCCACAGTTAGGAAGCTGAGATTGGAAAGAAATTGGGTTCAGGATATAAAGTCACATGTCCGCTCCCCTGTGACCCTATTCATGTCCCCAAAGCTCCACATACTAAAAGTCTACAAGTTTTTAGAACAACTACACTAATTGCTTAAGCTTAGGAACCTGTGGGTAACATTCACATTAAAATCTTAGCACCTCTCCTGAAATTTCCTGTCTGTGTTTACTGAAGTGACAGAGATAACATGAGGGAATATGTGGAAAAGGTTGGGGGACACTGGACATTTGCTATGGCACACTGACTCTACATCTCTAATTGACATGTCATTCATGCCTGCTTGAAATCTCATACCAAAATATTTGTTTATTAAGAATTGTTATATGTTATATGCTCATAAGTTTCTGTCCATGCCTCATTCTTCCTTCCCTCCAATACCCTCCTTTCTCATCCTGCTGTCCCTTCATCCACCTATATTTATCCCTTGCACCCTAATGTCTCCCTGTATGTGTGGTCTACAGTGCTCTATTTGAGACAAATAACACACCAGGCTTTTGTGGCAGCATAAGTGACCCTTCAGTGGGTAAATTCACAGTTGGGGAAGCTTCTCTTCTCTTTGTCCAACACTTGCCCTTAGGATTTTCACTGAATGTAGTTGTTTCTCCTGATATATCTCTGCTAGAATCCCATCTTTACTAAAAATATTACCACACCCTCTTCCACAAGACTGCCTGAAGTTTGGGATGGGGAGAGACTTATACTGCCTGATTAGGTCTTGGATACTGTGCACCTTGGTTAGTTATGGTTTTCTGCCTCACTAATCTTCAAGTGCAACATTAAAATATTTATTGTCATGGAATTTTTTTCTATAAGCTCATAGTGCTATGAAGCTCTTAATCATTTTTTGGTAGAAAATTGCTGTTGGAGTCCACCAGGAAGCATATGATAGTAAAGCAATATCATTTGTGAGAGAATAACATGGATTCAATTTAGCTAAGAATATGCCCACACCTGCATTTTTGACCATGGAGAAAACAAGTAATTACAAAAAAAAGGGATCACACGAAAGCTCACAGTCCGGAACCAGACTTGAATAAAATATTGAATCAAAAGCAAAACAACTCTACATTGCTCTGGGAGTCACGCATCATAAAAGTAGGAAAATTCTGAAGTGATAATCCCCACTGTCTTCCCACATATCTCCTCAGTTTGGCTGAGACCTAAGATGGATTTGTGCAAAGAATTGCAGAGATTTATCATGAACTTTAATTAGGTGGCTTCCATGTTACAGCCATGTCTCTTATGTGTTTTTAATACTGAAGCAAATCAATACTACCCCCTGGGATCTGCTGTGGTCATATTGATCTAGAGATAAATTTCTTCTCCCCAAAACCAATAAGCAGCATACATAAAAAAGTATATTCAGCTTTCACCTGGCTGGGACAATATCTCAGCAAGCTCCTGCCACCTTTAAGCCAACATTACTCCACTTTTTAAAAGTTCTACAAAATAGAAAGAAAAATGTTAGATGTTACCTCTATTAAATATGTCGATTAAAAAAACTAAAAATTCTGCCTCACTTATCTTCCATTATAATAGGGTGCAACTTGGATGGGCTCTGATAGTTTTTCTTATTTAAGAGTTAAAAAAAGGAGTACTGAGATGGTGTTTTATTGTCTTTTTAATAGTTAAACTAGGATATCTGTTCCTGACTATTTACTTCCCCTTTACTGTCATTTGGATAGGTTTAGTGTATCAGGCATGATTTCTTTTAGATTAAGGGGTTTAGAACCAAACCATATCAGACCAGAATACAGAATGCCAGTGTACATCCAATACTCAGCCATGATCAGCCCATCAAAGATCTTATCCCATGCTAAGGCTCAGAGAACATTGCAGAAGAGGGACTGGTAAGATTGTGAGAGTCTAAAGTGGAATGAGGTATTTCTGACTAATGCACTCCAGTCAGGACAGCAGGTCATTGTGATAAGAACTTCTATCACCAGATATGCACAATGGCCGACTTCTCAATATTCCCTCAAGGACTTACTAGGATTCTTAGAGGAAACAACTGCTCTCCACAAGTGTCAGTGGCAGGTGTTGGACAAGAAAAGAGAGCCTTCCCACTTATGACTTTAACCACTGAAGAGCCACATAAATTTCGACAGAAATCTGACAGACACTCTTACCAACATAGGCATTCCTTAAGGGAATCCTATGATACATACAAGCAGAGGGATAGGAAGGGAGTTGGGACAAAGCAAGACTGAAGAAAGTAAGAGAAGATGGAAAAAAGGATGTGTGGATGGGGAGGATGGGAGAGAAAGATGGTTGGGTGGGGTGGGGATTCAGGCAAAGTTATAGACTCAATTTGTTAGCAAATGAATAATTTTTTCAAAATTAAGAATTCTGGCAAAGCCTATGATTATACAAAAATTTTTTCTTTCACTAAAATTGCTAGCAATCAGGTGAACTGCTATGATAATCATATTATTTTATCCTCCTCAATGGGAAGGTTAAATGCATCCTAACATCAAGTTTGTTAAGAATGAATTAAGGGGCTGGAGAGGTGGTTCAGGGGTTAAGCCTCTGCCTTGCAGGTGGAAGGTCCTGAGTTCGGATCCTGGACCCCACGTATAGACGCCCTGCAGAAGCAGGGGTGGCCTGTGTTTCTGGTCCTGATATGGTGGAGCCTGTGAATCCTGGGGCAGAGTAAGCAAGGAGGAGGTGGAGGCAGTCCATGGTGGTTCCCTAATTTGCCCGTGGTACTACAGACACACATACACACGCACAATTGAATAATAAAAAAAGAATGAATATTTTGCTCATTACAAACTACATGGAACTCACATTGTATTTGACTACATTACTCTTGACACATTAAATTTATTTTGCAGCTACTTACTTATGTTTTCAAGTGAAGCAAGTTTGAATTCAACTTTATTACCAGCAACTCTTCTGCTGCTCAGAATTCCTACACTAAAGAGGAAAGACATAACAGAGAATATAATCATATGCTTTGCTTTTTACATTTTAACTTAAGTCTTCCTGTTTTCAATTAGTAGTGATTTCCTTGCTGTTTTTGTTCTTATTGTCTCTTTGCTTGTTTCCTTTCTTGAGAAAGAGTCTCAGTCTTCAACTCAGTTTGGCATGGAAATCATTGTGCAGCCCAGACTGGCCTCAAATTTACTACAATCCTACCTCAGATCTTCCAACTCATGGAATTAAATGAGTGAGCCACCATATGTGGATTAAAAATGGTTCTTTAGGAATGGCTGTTAATCAATTTTTTGGAACTTCTAGTCATCAAGTAGCTGACTATGGTACGTTAGATAAACAAGATTCCTTCTCATTCCTTTGTTTCTGTGGATATGTATATGTTAGCAAACTTTCAACTGGGTCATATATCTAGGTGACTGTGCCCCACAACAACCTACCTTCCAGTAATAAACTTAAATGAAACATACTCAGGCAGACTCCGTAGAGAAACAGTAGTTCTGAATTATGATTCTTGCTGGCCCAGCACGTTGATTTCATGTCTGCATTTTCTTCAATCATTCTTAGAGAATCCATGTAAAAAATAAAAGCCTTTAGAAATAATCGAATAACATTCAAAAGATGAACTTGATTTCCCTGTAAGTAGCTTTGATTTTACTGACTGTAAGAGACAAAAAAATTCATTCCCAGGCTATTACAACTCAGTTCAAAAGCATCTTGAACTCCTATAAAGAAGACATTTTTAAAAAATTGATTTTTATTATTTCCACTCATGCAAACTTAACAGGGCCTCCCTCCCTCCAACCCACTACCCCCCCTCCTTCCCCATCCCCGAGTGCCTCTCCCTCACATTCCCAGAGCATCCTTTAATGTGCATGCCAAACTCTCCTCTGGGTCCTCCTCTCCAATGAGGTGCAAGAACCAAGTGACATTTCCCAGAACCCTTTCCTGTGTTCTGGTTAAGCATAAGAACACTGCTGTGGCTGTCAATTCCTTGCCTCCAAGGATCCTAGTGCCTTTAGCAAATGCTAGACTTTGTGGGGTCAATAGTGTGCTGGACATTGCTCAGGGAATGTAAAGTCCAAATATGATTGCTTCGGCCCTAACTTGTGTGAAGTATCTTACATATCATTGCTCCTCCCATCCTTGTGCTCTTACAGTCTTACCACTCCCTCTTCTGTAAATTTCCCTGAGCTTCAGGATGGGGAGATATTAATGGCTGGCCTAGTTTCAGGTGCTTGATATAGACTCTCTGATGTTCTGGATTATGGTTTGTTGATTTTTTTTTCAGTTTTGCTGATCCGGCAATGCCCTTCACTCCATCCTGATGGGTATTGGATGTCAACGCCTGGCCAGAGATAAAAACCTGTTAAAGTAGAGTCTTGTTATAAGAGTATTCAAAGGTAGATGGAATAAAAGTAGAAAACCACAGTGAGAGAGGGGTCAATCACCCATTTGCAAAATGGTTACTTTCTATCTGCCAGACTATATGCCCTCCCATTCTGGTAAGATCATACCCCATCATTCGCAAATGATCAGGAAGGAAAGTCTGTGAACTTAACCAGATGTCTCATTACTTACTTGCAGTCCTTGATAGTGGCCTATGTTCTGTGCTGTAACATGGTCCCCCTCTGGTGTGGCCCTCCTTCCACGTCCCTCTTGTTCATAATGTTTGCAACTACTGTAGGTATTACAGAGATTTCCATTTTTTTGATGTAGGCATTAAGAGCTATGAACTTACCTCTTAGAACAGCTTTCATTGTGTCCCAGAGATTTTGGTAAGTTGTATTTTCATTATCATTCACTTTCAGGAAATCTTGAATTTCCTTTTTAATTTCTTCCTGAATCGAGTTCTCATTCAGCATCATATTGTTAAGTTTCCAGGACTTAGTGTATTTTCTCTTGTTTGATGTGTTGTGGATGTCCAGCTTTAGGCCGTGGTGGTCTGATAAGGCACAGGTTAGAATTTCAACTTTTTTGTATATGTGTAGATTCGTTTTGTGGCCCAATATGTGATCTGTTTTGGGGAAAGTTCCGTGTGCTGCTGAGAAAAATGTGTATTCTTTGGTACGTGGGTGAAAAGTTCGATAGAGATCTGTAAGGCCCATTTCTTTCAGGGTTTGATTAAGTTCCAAAGTGTCTCTGTTAAGCTTTTGACCTGTTGATCCCATGGTGAGAGGGCAGTGTTGAAGTCCCCAAGAATTATTGTTTGGGGGTTGATTTCTTGCTTTAGATGCTGTAGGGTTTTCTTAATGAATGTGGAGGGACCCGTATTGGGTACATATATGTTCAGTATTGTGAAGTCTTCCTGGTGAATTGTACCTGTGACTAAAATGTAGTATCCATCCATATGTCTTATAATTTTCTTTGGTTTGAATTCCACCTTGTCTGATAACATAATGGCTACCCCTGCCTGTTTTCTGCTTCCATTAGCTTGTAGAATTGTTGACCAGCCTTTCATTTTGAGGGCGTGCCTATCTTTTGTGGTGAGATGGGTTTCCTGCTGGCAGCAGATTGATGGATTGTGATTTTTAATCAAAGTTTGTAATCTGTGTCTCTTGTTCGGTGAATTAATTCCATTAACATTTAGTGTTATAATGGAGAAACTATTTTTAATTCCAGATATTTATTATGTTTAGTAGTTTTTATAAGTATATTGTTTCGCTTTTAATGGTGTTATATTTGCCTTCTGTTCTCCTGGATATGCCCCTTTTTTTCTTCACACTTGATATCATTTCTAGCATTTTTTGAAGGCCTGGTTTGGTGGACATGTATCCCTTCAAGTTGTCTTTGTGCTGGAAAGTTTTTCTTTCTCCCTCGATCATGACGGATAGTTTTGCAGGGTAAAGCAGCCTGGGTTGACATTTTTGCTCATTCAATACTTGAAGTATGTCTCTCCAAGCTCTTCTTGCTTTTACTGTTTCGACTGAGAAGTCATTTGTTATTTTAATAGGTTTACCTTTAAAAGTGACTTGTTTTTTCTCCCTTGAAGCTCTCAGCACCATTTCTTTATCTTGAATGTGGAGTGTTTTAACTATTATTTGCCGTGGGGTGCTTCTGTTTTGGTCGTATCTGTTTGGGGTGCGGAATCCCTCTTGTATATGGATGGGCCTCTCTTTTTTTATATGAGGAAAGTTTTCCTTGATGATCGTTTGAAAAATTTCCTCAGGGGTGGTATTTTGAGATTCTTGCTCTGGTATTCAATGAATACGCATATTAGGCTTCTTCAGGGTGTCCCATATTTCTTGGATATTTCTCTCAAGTATCTTTTTGGCTTTAACAACCTCTTCCATTGAGCTTGTTAATACTCCCACTTTATCTTCAAGGTCTGAAATTCTGTTTTCTGCTTCATTAGTTCTGCTGATAAGACTCTCTGTAGAGTTCTGGGTTGAAGATAACTTGTCTTGTAGCTCAGTTTTAAACTCTGCTTGAGTCTGTTTTAACTGCTCTATGCCACTTTTTGTTTCTTGCACTGTTTTTCTCAACTCCTCCAGATGTCTGTTTTGTTCCTCTTCAAAGAGATTGATTCGATTATGTAATTCCTCCCTGATTTCCTCTTTCATAGTATTGAACATGGTAATGATCATATTTTGAAAGTCGTTATCCTGGGTCAGGCTTTCTTGGCCTTTTTCCGCGGGTTTGTTCTGGTTGGAGTCTAACATTATACGATTAATTTCTTCAGTGGGAAATTTGTTTACTTGAGTGCTGCTTGTCATGGATTTGCACTTCGACTTTGGCATTGTCATTTTAACTCTTAAGATCTTTCAATTTCACTAAACTGAATTATTTGGCCTGGGGTTCTGGGGGTGGGCAGGCACAGAGCTTACCTAGGTCACGGGTGAGGACCAGCTGGACCGCGAGTCCCGACCAGCGGAGCATGGTGGGGAAAGGGAGGATGGGGGCGTAGGCATGGAGCTATTTAACCCGAGGGCAGCTGGGGCGGCCCCGGGCACAGGGGGAGGTCCTCCTCGTCCCTCCGCCCTGTGCGCGGCTCTGGCTGGATGGCGGGAGTCGGAGCCGGGTCCCTTTGGGCTGACCTGGGGTTCTGGTGGGCGGGCACGGTGGGGGCTTACCTAGAGTAGCGGGGTCAGGCCCGGCTGGACCGCGTGCCCATCCTGACCTGCAGAGTGGGGTGGGGTGAAAGGGCTATAGTTTTCTTTTTTAAGTGAATCTTTATTAGGTTTTGGGATTAAGACGATATGAGCTTCATAGAAGGAATTTGGTAGTGTTCCTTCCTTTGCTATTTGATGGAACAGTTTAAGGAGTATTGGTGTTATGAGCTCCTTAAATGTATGGTAGAACTCTGTGCTGAATCCGTCTCGTCCAGGGCATTTTTTGTGGGACGATTTGAGATTACTTTCTCAATTTCCTCATATGTTATAGGACTATTTAAATAATTCACAACTTCCTGATTCAATTTAGGTAAGTTGTGTTTACTTAGGAATTCATCCATCTCTTTTGTGTTGTCAAATTTCACAGAGTATAAGTTTTTGAAATATGATGTTATAATTCTCTGGATTTCTTGGGTATCCGTAGTGATAACTCCATTTTCATTTATAATTTTGTTAATTTGGGTTTTCTCTCTCTTGTGTTTAGTTAATTTAGCTAGGGGTGTATCAATTTTATTGATTTTTTCAAAAAAAACAGCTTTTTGACTGGTTGATTTTCTCTATAGTTTTCCTAATCTCGATTTCAGATATTTCTCCCCTTATTTTACTAATCTCCTCCCTTCTACTGCTTTTGGGATCGGATTGCTCTAGTGTCTCTAAAGCTTTTGGCTGCATTGTTAATTTATTTATTTCTGATGTTTCCATTTTTTTGATGTAGGCATTAAGAGCTATGAACTTACCTCTTAGGACAGCTTTCATTGCTTCCCACAGATTTTGGTAAGTTGTATTTTCATTATCGTTCACTTTCAGGAAATCATGAATTTCATTTTTAATTTCTTCCTGAATCCAATTCTCATTCGGCATTATAGTGTTAAGTTTCCAGGAGTTAGTGTTTGTTGTGTTGTGGATGTCCAGCTTTAGACCATTGTGGTCTCATAGGGCACAGGCTAGAATTTCTACTTTCCTCTATATGTGGAGATTTGTTTTGTGGCCGAATATGTGATCTATTTTGGAGAAAGTTCCATATGCTGCTGAGAAAAATGTGTATTCATTGGTGCGTTGATGAAAAGGTTGTTAGAGATCTGTAAGGTCCATTTCTTTAAGGGTTTGATTAAGTTCCAAAGTGTCTCTGTTGAGCTTTTGACCTGTTGATCTATCCCATGTTGAGAGGGCAGTGTTGAAGTCCCCAAGAATTATCGTTTGGGGGTTGATTTCTTGCTTTAGATGCTGTAGGGTTTTCTTAATGAATGTGGAGGGGCCCGTATTGGGTGCATATATGTTCAGTATTGTGAAGTCTTCCTAGGTGAATTGTACCTGTGACTAAAATGTAGTATCCATCCGTGTCTCTTATAATTTTCTTTGGTTTGACATCCACCTTGTCTGATAACATAATGGCTACCGCTGCCTGTTTCTTGGTTCCATTAGCTTGCAGAATTTTGGACCAGCCTTTCATTTTTAGGCGTGCCCTTCTTTTGTGGTGAGATGAGTTTCCTGAAGGCAGAAGATTGATGGGTTGTGGTTTTTAATCCAAGTTTGTAATCTGTGTCTCTTAATCGGTGAGTTAATACCATTGACATTTAATCTTATAATGGAGATATTATTTTTAATTCTGGACTTTTTATGTTTAGTGGATTTTGCAAGCATATTGTTTGACTATTATGTTTTGGTGGTATTATACTTCCCTTCTGTCCTCCGGGATGTGCTTGTTTTTTTCTTCAAGTTTAAGTATCATTTCTAGCATTTTTTGAAGGCCTGGTTTCGTAGACATGTATCCCTTCAAGTTGTCTTTGTGCTCGAAAACCTTTCTCCCTCAATCATGACAGATAGTTTTGCCAGGTATATCAGTCTGGGTTATCATTTTTGCTCATTTAATACTTGAAGTACGTCTCTCCAAACTCTTCTTGCTTTTACTGTTTCCATTGAGAAGTTATTTGTTATTTTAATAGGTTTACCTTTAACAGTGACTTGCTTTTTTCTCTTGAAGCTCTCAGCACCTTTTCTTTGTCTTGAATGTGCAGTGTTTTGACTATTACTTGCCTTGGGAAGTTTCTATTTTGGTCATATCTGTTTGGAGTGCGAAATGCCTCTTGTATTTGGCTAAGCCTCTCATTCTTTAGTTGAGGGAAGTTGTCATTTAACGATAATTTGAAAAATTCCCTCAGGTGTGGTATTTTGTGATTCTTGCTTTGGTATTCCATTAATGTACATGTTAGGCTGCTTCAGAGTGTCCCATATCTCTTGAATATTCCTCTTAAGTATCTTTTTGGCTTTAACAATCTCTTCCATTGAGCTGGTTAATTCTCCCACTTTGTCCTCAAGATTTGAAATTCTATTTTCTGCTTTGTTTGTTCTGCTGATAAGACTCTCTGTTGAGTTTTGGGTTGAAGATAACTTGTCTTTTAGTTCAATTTTAAACTCTGCCTGAGACTGTTTTAACTGCTCTATGCCTATTTTTGTTTTTTGAACTGTTTTTCTCAACCCCTCCAAATGCCTGTTGTGTTCCTGTTCAAAGTGGTTGATGGGGTTGTTTAACTACTCTTGGATTTCCTCTTTCATAGTATTAATCATGGTAATGATCATACTTTGAAAATTGTTATGTTGGGTCTGGCTTTCTTGGCTATTTCTGTGAATTTGTTCTGGTTGGAATCCATCATTATGGGGTTAATTCTTTCGGTGGGAGATTGGTCTTCTTGGGTTTTGCTTCTCATGGATCTGCAATTTGACTTGAGCATTGTTGTTTTGTCTTTTAGGACCTTTCAGTTTCTGTGTGCTTTTGACTGAACTAATTTAGTTGGTATTACTACACTCGGCCAGTTATTACTAGTGCTTGCCTTGGAGTTGGGTTCATTTATCTTTTGTTATTGTTATTTCCTAAATGAAGCTGTTAGGCTGTTAGTACATCAGTTAAGTCAGGTTAAGTAGATAGGGGGTGAATATTAGTATGGTAGTGCACTTTTATGATTTAGTATCTTGGTGATATGTGATGGTGAGTGGTATATTCCCTGGAGTTGTGTATGTTTTTGAGGTGGCTGTATGGAAAAGTTAATCTACAGTGATTAATACTAGAAAGGAACAGTAAGGTAAAAAAAGGAGGTTTACTTATCTTTGGGCTGGATGTTAAGAATCTCTCCCATGTGATAGGATGATTGTAGAGGTCTTCAGATGTATGGCCTTTAACCCTTAGACCTTTCTTTGAGTTTCCTTTGGACTCTATTGAATTCTGAATAGCACTGTGTCTTGCGTGGACCACCTGCTTGGGTCTCCAGTGGGTCAGAGAGGCAGAGGGGCTGATGTTGATGGCAGAATTCTTCACCTGGGACCTGGGACTTGGCTTAGTGGCCCACTCAAGCTCCAGGGATGGAGGAATGTGAGCAAGTCCTGTCATGTTGGGGGACAGACGGGTGGGAGGAAGAAAGGGGCTGGGGCCCGGGGTGTGGCTCGGCAAAACTGGAGACAGCCTGGGTGTCCCTGGGGCTGGCTGGTGGTAGGAGCTGGGACACGAGGCCATCTGGAGGGCTGGGCAAACTCACCTGGGATGGAGGACTGGGAGTGTGGTCGGGCAAGGAGGAAGAAAGGGAGACGACTTCTTGTGTGAATATGTGTGTGTGTGTTTGTGTGTGTGTGTTTGTGTGTGTGTGTGTGTGTACATACGTTTTTGGGTGTATGTACAAGAGGAAACTTGAGTGTGCATGCCTGTGGAGGGCCAAGGGTGAATTCAGGAATCATCCTGGATTGCTGTATCTCATTACTTTGCTCGGTGTTTTCCCAAGTTTCACCTTCCAGGGTAAGAATTACAAACATCTCCATATTTTTAAGTGGTATCTAAGGATATGAACTCAAGTCCTTTATCTTGTGAGTCAAAAGTTATCACCCCTGAACCATTTCCCTGGGGAAAAGACATTGTGAAAAATTTATCATTTAGGAACTATCATTGACTTTCTGCCTGGAAGTTAAGATAACTTGAGTTAAATATCTCTAGAAACATAAACGCCATGGATGATGCCTTATTCCCATGATCAGAAATTTGAGAATGAGACATGAATACTGAAAGTTTTTGGAAGGACTACACAAAATTTGCAAAGTAGGTTTAATGCATACATTAAATAGTCTACTCTAGAGAAGTTTCTTTGTGCTATGTGGAAAGAATACCTAATAAGTTCAATGTATTACAATAAAAAAATAAAAGAGTAGCAATTTAGAAAATTTCAAAGTATTTTTTTCTTTAATAAGTAACATTCTAATGGTCATGAAAATCCAGAATTTGTCAAAATGGCTTATCTTGCTAGCCAGTTTGATCTAGGAATACTTAGTCTCTCTCCTACAGTGCTGGGCTTACAAACTGGGTAATGTGCCCATCTAGCATTTACTTGGCATCTGAGAACATGAACTCAGTTTCTTCCACTACCATAGTAAATGCTTTAACCACTGTAATATCTCCCTAGCTCTTTATACTTTGGTGTTTTATAGGATTAAAGCAATACCATCTCAAAAGTTTCTATCAAGAGAGGCAATTTTCTTAGAATACATAAAGTAATTCTTTCTCTATAATTTTGAAGCACTTGTGGAATTGCAAAAAATAGGAGCACCTGATGGCACCTAGTCTCCCTTTCTTTTGTTGGGTGGGGGCTGAACCACCACAGCATTGAATGTGCCATATGGCCTGTCCACAATGGCCTGAGACAATGACAATAATTGGCTTCCTATATTGTTTGTTCAGTAAATGAATTCCTAACATAACTAAATTAGCCTGGATCAGATCTTGGTTTGAATTCTATTCTATTGGTTAACTCTTATGTGATCTCGGTTGTATCATCTTTATAAAATTGAAACAATTTTATTAAATACAACATGCACCTACTACTACTGCACACACTGGAGACAGTGAGGGGACAGAGATAATTACATCCTGTTGGTGCCTTGGCCTTTTAATATTGAAAAAAGGATGCATAGGAAATGTCTTACAATATAACTTCCAAATTTACTTCACTTTTCCATCATTCCATTGACAAAGCATTAAGTATGTAGAAGAACAGGCATGTTTTTTGCCAGTAAACTGAATTGGAAATACTTTTTCATTGTTTTATGACAATTGTTAACATTTCTTACAAGGTATCTTCTTTTCCTTCTTTATTACAATCATTCAAATATATGTATTTTAACTCTCAATAAGGCAGTTGTTTCAGAAAATATTCAAGAAAATATTACTTATTATTTCATTAAGTGCTAAAGAATGCTAATACCATCAACTCCATTATGGAAAAATATGACTATATGATCTTATGGCAAAGATTTATATGTATCTTTCAAAATTTCTTCCTAATACTTATATGCTTTTATTTATCTAACATCTTCCTCAACATATATTTTTCTATTTATATATTTTATTATAGCTTCAATCTAGGACTATGCATAAATCTTACACAGAAACATAGCCAGTATTTAGAAGCATTTAATGTGTTTTATTTAAAGAAGAATAGGTGGATAATGAGTGAGCTAAAAGAACAATTAATTCTGGCTCAGGAAACTTTCTCAGAATAAGTATTATTTGAATAGGCTCTTGAAGAATTAAATGGTATATATTTAGAAAAACATGAAACAGAGATTTTTCCCTACATGGGAAAAAGACAATGTAGTATTATAAAATAAATAGCATGTTGCCAGTGTTGGGAATAGCTTGAAGTAAAGTTGAACCAGACCAGAGAATACAGAAAAAGAAGATACCAGATAAATTCCCAGAAACAATAGTGGGATATTTCATAATGTATCTCTGAATATCTATAAAATTGTTTTGATGAGGATTGATGTTTTTCCCTTGAACACTGAATATTTTATCATTAGCTGAAGATACATGTGAATTTAAAATTCTATTAGTGAACCTTTTCATGGGTTTAGTTTCATATAGCAAGGAAAAGATTTATCTGTCTATGTTTATTTCAGTTTACACACTGGCTTTAAACTATCACCTCATTTACAAGTTTTTCATTATATTGCAAGATTATTTTTCTCTCAGTCCATATGTCTTTCTCTTGAGAAATATCTTACATCTTTCTTATTTTAATTTTTTATTCTTTAAGAGCTTCATGCATGAATACAATAAGCTTATTTCATTATATGCTTTATCACTCAGTTCCTCCCTGTCTCTTGTCTGTAGTCCTCTTTATTCCCAATCAGTCTCTCTCTAACTTTCTTATCTCTACTTGCATGGTTCTGAGACCTTGCTGGAGCATGGATAATATATCAGTGGATAAACTGTTGAGGATTGTATATCTGTTTCTGATACCTTCTCTCAATAGTCTGTCAGAAAAATATTGTGCCTCTTGAGATCTTACCCTTTCCGTGATGAAATGATGATAGGTTTAATCTGGTATAGGTCTTTTGGAAGTCTTTTGCAGCTACAGTGAGGTTTTTGTTTTTGTTTTTGTTTTGGATACAGTAGCCTCAGCCAGTATAGAAGTTACTTTTCTGGAACAATCCCACTCCCACCCTCTAGTTCTTGCATTCTTATTTGTCCTTGCTATGATATATCCTGAGTCTTGGACTTACTGATTGAGTTGTTCTGCTTAAGACCTAGCAGTCCACAGTAACTTCTTAGAATTTTGGACAGTTGCAATTTTCTTTTTAGTATTTATGAATTTCTCTTCATATCCTTAACTCTCCTCCTTATTTCATGTAGGTTCTCGTTTGTTTGTCTTGCCCTTCTTTCCTGTGCTTATTACTTTTCTCTTTCTAGTTCTTTATGCATTTATGTTCCATGGAGCTTCTTGATTATATTTAAAATTGCTTTTTGGATTCATTTTATTTAACTGTTATTTTCTTAATTGATACCCCAAATCAACCTCATTAGAAACCAATGCCATAGAACTGGTGATTTTATGTTATTATTTTTATTAAGATGTTTTTCTATTTTACAAATAAAATGAGTGGCTGCTTTTACCCTCACTCTCTCTTCCTCTCTCTAATTTCACCCTCCCCTCCCTTCACCAGTTCATCTCCCTCCCTCTTACTCTTGTACCTGTCAACTCATATGGACTGCATGGCTCCTTCAGGTGGTACTAGGAACCCAAGACTCTATGTTAATGTAAGTGGACCTTTTGTGGGTAAAGCCACAAGTAGGGACATTCCTCTTCACCTGTCTAGCATTCCCATTTTTTTTATAATAAAACTTGGACATTTGTAGTTAAGTTGTTTTCTTATGAAACTGGTTTATTTCAATTAACATGTTTCTTTTTAATTTTTTATTATTTATTCAATTGTGCGTGTATGCCTGTGTGCACGTGTGTGTATGTATGTGTGCATATGTATGTGTGTAGAACCATGGACGAATTTGGAAACCACAATGGACCGCCTCCACCTCCTCCTTGTTTACTCTGTCCCGGGATTCACAGGCTCCGCCCTACCAGGACCAGAAATGCAGGCCGCCCCCGCTTCTGCCCGTCGTCTACACGTGGGGTCTAGGATCCAAACTCAGGACCTTCCTCCTGCAAGGCAGAGGCTTAACCCCTGAGTCACCTCTCCAGCCCGTCAATTAACATGTTTTATTCTGATACTTTTCTTGGGGAGCCCCCATACAACCATCTCTCTGCACCATACAGTTATTCCACACTAGAGTAAAAAGTAGTGATTATGCCGAAGTCTAACTTAACCAGAACAAATGAATTTATTGGTGTTACTTACAAGAGTAAGGTTGAGGGTTACTTGTGGGAATAAGTACAACATGGATACATTATCAAAAAAGCTCAATCCAGCCTCCAAACTTGGAGCTTTCTCATGCATACAAGTTTCCTCCACATTTTTGACATAGTCAAAGTCTCCTTTAGATTTGCAAATCTAACTGTGGTGTCTCTGGTCCTGAGAAATTATTTACTGCTTTCATTACCTTAAGAGAGAACACCCTACCCAATCTTTTTAGTTTTAGGAACTTCTTGAAAATTAGTTTGTTTTCTGAAATAGTTCTAGAAAATAAAATGTTTCAAACTGTTTCACAGCATTTAGCTCAGGTTAGACTGGAAGTGAAATCCAAGAGGACCTTAAATTATGCCCAGAGGAAAAAGTGTCATACAATATATGGTTATTTTAGTAATATTTATTCTGCTGATGCACACAAATACAGCTATTTCTATCTCCTAGCATTGTCTAAAATTCTGCAATTACTTTCTTTGGATTTTATATTTTTATTGTAGGGATCTTCAAGATATCAATTTTTTTTGTAAAGAACTTTTAGAATCTTTTGTAAAAGATATTGCTTTCCCTACTTCTTTTTGGTGAATTCAGTAATGGCATATAGAAAAGTAGCCAATTTTTGTATGTTTATTTTGTATTTTGCTACTTTGATGAAAGTATGTATCAGAGCTAACACTCTTCTGAGAGAATTTTGGGATCATTTTAAGTTGGAACTACTGCTCTGTTTCCAGGATAATTTTGTGTCTTTCATTTCTTTTTAACTCTTATATCTGGTTGGTCTATTTTTTTCAGGGTAACTTTTAAAGAATATGCCAAATAAAAGCATGAAGCAATGCTGAATTTTTTCAAATGTATTTTCTATATCTACTTAAATTATTACGTGACTTTTATCCTTGATGTTTTTCATATTCTTCATTATCTTTACTCATTTGCATGTGTGGAATCATCTTTGCATTTGCATGTGTGGAATCATCCTTGCATTCCTAGAGTGAAAGCAAATTCATCACAGTGTATGTGACTGCACATGTTGCTGACTTTGTTTTGGAAGGATATAATGAAGATATTCATTTCTATGGCATTTCCACAGTGTGGCTTCTAGTTTTGCTTTATTTTATTTTTTTAATTTTTTTAATTATTATTATTATTTATTCAACTGTGCGCATGTGCGTGTGTATGTGTGCGTGTGTGTGTGTCTGTGTATGTGTAGAACCACGGACGAATTCGCAAACCACCATAGACGCCTCCACCTCCTTCTGCCCCGGCATTCACAGGCTCCACCCTACCAGGGCCAGAAGCGCAAGCCGCCCCCGCTTCCTCCTGGCGTCTATACATGGGATCTGGGATCCGAACTCAGGACCTTCCGCCTGCAAGGCGGAGGCTTAACCCCTGAGCCACCTCTCCAGCCCCTAGTTTTGCTTTATTGAAGAGACCTTATTTGGTTTTGATATTTCTAGCTTTGTAAAATGAGATAAACACATTCATCAGCTTTCCATTTTATGCAATAGATAAAGAATTATCAACTTATTCCCTAATTAAAATTTTGATATTTATTCTTCTCCTGATATCCTTTCCAAAGCTGTCATAAAGGCAGAAGTTTTACTTGCACTCGTAATTTTTTTAAGTTTCTTCTATAACTGTGACGTACCAAATATATATTTTTATTTACCTTATAAAGTTTATATTTCTCCAGTGATTGGAGCTTTTTAGTTGTGCTGCTCAGTATATGTTATTCATTTTCCTGGATTTTATTGTTTCTGTTGTAAAGTTTGGCAAAATTTTGATTTTAAAAGAAAGCAAGTTTTGCTCCCTTTCCCCACTCTGCCACCCGGGAAGGGCGTGCGGTCCAGCCGGGACGCACCACAACGTAGACTCCAACCAGAACAAACCCACAGAAAATGGCCAAGAAAGCCTGATCCAGGATAATGACTTTCAAAATATGATCATTACCATGTTCAATACTATGAAAGAGGAAATCCAGGAGGAATTGAATAACCTAATCAATTGCTTTGAAGAGGAACACAACAGACACTTGGAGGAGGTGAGAAAAACAGTGCAAGAAACAAAAACAGGCATAGAGCAGTTAAAACAGACTGAAGCAGAGTTTAAAACTGAGCTAAAAGACAAGTTATCTTCAACCCAGAACTCCACAGAGAGTCTTAGTAGCAGAACTAATGAAGCAGAAAACAGAATTTCAGACCTTGAAGATAAAGTGGGAGTATTAACCAACTTAATGGAATAAGGAAATTTTTCAAACGATCATCAAGGAAAACTTTCCTCATCTAAAAAAAGAGAGGCCCATCGATATACAAGAGGCATTCCACACCCCAAACAGATATGACCAAAACAGAAGCTCACCACGGCAAATAATAGTTAAAATACTCCACATTCAAGATAAAGAAATGGTGCTGAGAGCTTCAAGGGAGAAAAAACAAGTCACTTTTAAAGGTAAACCTATTAAAATAACAAATGACTTCTTAGTCGAAACAGTAAAAGCAAGAAGAGCTTGGAGAGACATACTTCAAGTATTGAATGAGCAAAAATATCAACTCAGGCTGATTTACCCTGCAAAAGTATCAGCATGATCGAGGGAGAAAGAAAAACTTTCCAGCACAAAGACAACTTGAAGGGATACATGTCCACCAAACCAGGCCTTCAAAAAATGCTAGAAATGATACTCAAGCTTGAAGAAAAAAACAGGCATATCCGGGAGAACATAAGGGAAGTATAACACCATTAAAAGCAAAGCAATATACTTAAAAAACTACTAAACATAATAAATGTCTGGAATTAAAAATAGTTTCTCTATTATAACACCAAATGTTAATGGAATTAATTCACCGATCGAGAGACACAGATTACAAACTTGGATTAAAAATCACAATCCAACAATCTGCTGCCTGCAGGAAACCCATCTCACCACAAAAGGTAGGCACCCTCTAAAAATAAAAGGCTGGTCAACAATTCTACAAGCTAATGGAAGCAGAAAACGGGCAGGGGTAGCCATTATGCTATCGGACAAAGTGGACTTCAAACCAAAGAAAATCATAAGAGACACAGATGGATACTACATTTTAGTCACAGGTACAATTCACCAGGAAGACTTCACAATACTGAACATATATGCACCCAACATGGCCCCTCCCACATTCATTAAGCAAACCCTACAATGTCTAAAGCGAGAAATCAATCCCAAAACGTAATTCTTGGGGATTTCAACACTGCCTTCTCAACATGGGATAGATCTACAGGTAAAAAACTTAACAGAGACACTTTGGAGCTTAACCAAACCCTTACTGAAATGGACCTTACAGATCTCTATCGAACTTTTCATCCATGCACCAAAGAATACACATTTTTCTCAGCAGCACACGGAACTTTCTCCAAAATAGATCACATATTGGGCCTCAAAACGAATCTCCACATATACAGGAATGTTGAAATTCTAGCCTGCACCTTATTAGACCACCACGGCTTAAAGCTTGACATCCACAACACAAGCAAAGGAAAATACACTAACTCCTGGAAACTTAAGACTATGATGCTGAATGAGAATTGGATTCAGGAAGAAATTAAAAAGGAAATTCAAGATTTCCTGAAAGTGAATGATAATGAAGATACAACTTACCAAAATCTCTGGGACCCAATGAAAGCTGTCCTAAGACGTAAGTTCATAGCTCTTAATGCATACATCAAAAAAATGGAAACATCAGAAATAAATAAATTAACAATGCAGCTAAAAGCTTTAGAGATACTAGAGCAATCTGATCCCAAAAGCAGTAGAAGGGAGGAGATTAGCAAAATAAGGGGAGAAATATCTGAAATCGAGATTAAGAAAACGATAGAAAAAATCAACCAGTCAAAAAGCTGTTTTTTTGAAAAAATCAAGAAGATTGATACACCCCTAGCTAAATTAACTAAACGCAAGAGAGAGAAAACACAAATTAACAAAATTAGCAATGAAAATGGAGTTATCACTACTGATGCCCAAGAAAACCAGAGAATTATAATGTCATATTTCAAAAACTTATACTCTCAAATTTGACAACACAAAAGAGATGGATGAATTCCTAAGTAAACACAACTTACCTAAATGGAATCAGGAAGTTGTGAATTATTTAAGTAGTCCTATAACATATGAGGAAATTGAGAAAATAATCTCAAATCTTCCCACCAAAAAAATGTCCTGGATCAGATGGATTCAGCACTGAGTTCTACCATACATTTAAGGAGCTCATAACACCAATACTCCTTAAACTGTTCCACCAAATAGCAAAGGAAGGAACACTACCAAATTCCTTCTATGAAGCTCATATCGTCTTAATCCCAAAACCTAATAAAGATACACTTAAAAAAGGGCTGGAGAGGTGGCTCAGGGGTTAAGCCTCCGCCTTGTAGGCGGAAGGTCCTGAGTTTGGATCCCAGATCCCACGTATAGACCCCAGGCGGAAGCGGGGGCGGCCTGCGCTTCTGGTCCTGTTAGGGCAGAGCCTGTGAATGCCGGGGCAGAAGGAGGCAGAGGCTTCCATGGTGGTTCCCGAATTCATCCGTGGTTCTACACACACACAGACACACACACACACAGACAGACACACACATATGTGCGCATGCACATACATACGTACATGTGCACAGTTGAATAAATAATAATAATAATAAAAAATTTCTTAAAGAAAAAATTCTATAGTCCAATCTCTCTGGTGAACACAGATGGAAAGATTCTCAATAAAGTCTTAGCAAATCGGGATAAAAAACATATCAAAAAGATCATTCATGGGGATCAAGTAGGCTTTATCCCAGGCACACAAGGTTGGTTCAATATACTCAAATCAATAAATGTAATTCACCACATAAACCAGTCCAATGTTCGAGACAACATGATACTCTCCATAGATGCAGAAAAAGCTTTTGACAAGATCCAACAGCCTTTTATGATCAAAACCATAAAGAAGGTTGGAATGGAAGGAACCTTTATCAATATAATAAAAGCTGTATACAACAAGCCCACAGCAAGGATTATACTCAATGGGGAAAAACTTGAAGCATTCCCACTTCGATCAGAATTGAGACAAGGCTGTCCACTGTCACCACTTCTTTTCAATATTGTACTTGAAGTCTTAGCTGAAGCCATAAGACAAGAAAAGAACATAAAAGAGATTCGAATCGGCAAGGAAGAAATCAAGTTATTTCTTTGCAGATGATATGATCCTATACCTGAGGTATCCCAAAAACTCCACCAGGAAGCTCCTGGAACTAATACAGAAGTTCAGCAGGATGGCAGGATACAAAACAAATGTGTAAAAATCAGTGGCCTTCCTATATGCCCAGAATGAAAGAAGTTAAAAAGACCTGAGAGACTCAATCCCATTTACAATAGCCCCTAAAAAAATGAAATACCTTGGTATAAACCTCATCAGGGAGGTAAAAGATCTTTACAATGAAAACTTTAAAACCCTAAAGAAAGAAATTGCAGAAGACACCAGAAGGTGGAAAGACCTCCCATGTTCCTGGATTGGCAGAATCAACATCATAAAAATAACCATCCTACCAAAGGCAAAATATACAAATTCAATGCTATACCAATTAAAATCCCAAAGCAATTCTTCAAAGAAGTTGACCAAACAATCTCAAAGTTCATATGGAGGCACAAAAGACCCAGGATAGCAAAGACAATCCTGAGTAAAAAAAAAAAAAAAAAAAAAAAAAAAACACTGACCAGGGTGAGATGATACCAAACCTTAGTATATACTACAAATACAGAGTTATAAAAACAGCCTGGTACTGGCTCCAAAATAGACACACAGATCAATGGATAAGAGTTGAAGACCCAGATTTAAGCCCACAAAATTACAGCCATTTGGTCTTTGACAAAGGGGCCCAAAGAATCCAGTGGAAAAAAAACAGTATCTTCAACAAATGGTGCTGGCAAAACTGGATCTCCACATGCAGAAGATTAAAGCTGGACCCGTACTTGTCACCATGTACAAGACTTAATTCCAAATGGATCAAGGACCTTGATTTAAGGCCAGAGACTTTAAAAACCATAGTTGAAAGGATAGGGAACTCCCTCGAGCTGATTGGGCTAGGCCAACAGTTCCTAAATAGACATCCAATGGCACAGTCACTGCTACCAACGCTCAACAGTTGGGATCTTTTGAAATTAAAGAGCTTCTGTTCACATAAAGAGATTGTAACATGAGCTCAAAGGCAACCCACAGAATGGGAGAAAATCTTCACTAACCACATATCAAGCTCTAATATTCAGAGTGCACAAAGAACTTAGAAAACTAAACACCAAGGAAACTAATGGCCCAATTAAAAAATGGGCCCTGGAACTTAAAAGAAACTTTACCAGGGATGAAATTAAAATGTCTAACAAATATCTGAAAAAAGGCTCCACTTCTTTAGCCATCAGGGAAATGCAAATCAAAACTTCCCTGAGATATCATCTCACCCCAGTCAGAATGGCAAAAATCCACAATACAAACAACAACAAATGCTAGAGAGGATGTGGAGAGAGGGGAACTCTCCTACATTGCTGGTGGGAATGCAGGCTCATACGGCCACTCTGGCGAGCTGTCTGGAGATTCTTAAAGAAATTAAAGATTGAAATGCCATATGACCTGCTATTCTACTTTTGGGAATAACCTCCCATGCAGCAGAGGTTCACCTCGATAGCACAAGCATGACCATGTTCATAGCAGCACTGTTTATAATAGCAAAGTCATGGAATCAACCCAAATGTCCAACAGTTGACTAGTGGGTAAGGAAAATGTGGTACATCTATACAATGGAGTAGTACTCAGCCATCAAAAATGATGAATTACTGGAATTTGCTGGGAAATGGATGTCATTAGAAACAATTATATTAAGTGGAGTTTCCCAGACCCAGAAAATTAAGAGCAGTATGTACTCCCTAATATGTGGCTTCTAGTACCTAACCCACCCAGCCCACCTTGAGACACTCAAAGATAAATCTATGTGATACCTACAGTAATTCCAAGGATTATGAACAGGAGGGATGGGGTTGGAGGGCCACACCAGACACAAGGAGAGAGGGGACCATGTTACAGTAGAGAAAATAGGCCTCCATCAAGGACTGCAAGTAAGTAATGAGACCTGGTTAAGTTCAGAGACTTTTGTTCCTGATCATTTACAACTGAGGGGGTATGATCTCACCAGAAGGGAAGGGCATATAGTCTGGTAGATAAAAAGTAACCATTTTGCAAATGGGTGATTGACCCCTCCCTCACTGTGGTTTCCTACTTTTATTACATCTACCCTTGAATGTGCTCTTATAACAAGACTCCAGTTTAACAGCTTTTCGTCTCTGGCCAGTAGGTGACATACAATGCCCATCAGGATGGAGTGAAGGGCATTGCAGGAACAGCAAAACTGCAAAAGAAAATCAACAAACCACAATCCAGAACTTCAGAGACTCTATATCAACCACTTAGAACTAAGCCAGACTAATCTCTCCCTATCCTGAAGCTCAGGGAAATTTGCGGAAGGGGGGCGGTAAGAGTGTAAGACAAAAAGGATGGGAGGAGCAATGATACTCCACACAAGTTAGGCCCGAAGCAACCATAATTGGACTTTGCATGCCTTGCACAATGTCCAACACACTATTGACCTCACAAAGTCTATCATCCGCTAAAGGCACCAAGATCCTTGGAGACAAGGGATTGACAGCCACAATATTGGTCCTATGCTTAAGGGGAGCACAGAAAAGGGTTCAGGGAAATACAACTGGGTCCTTGTATGTCATCGGAGAGGAGGGCCCAGAGGAACGTCTGGCACGCACATTAAAGGACTCTCTGGGGATTGGGGGGGAGGCACTGGGGGATGGGGAGGGAGGGCTGAGGGGAGGGGAAGCAGGGGGTTCGGGGGAGGGAGGGAAGTGGTGTACCTATTATGTTTGTATGAGCAGAAATAATAATAAAAACATGTTTAAAAAAAAGCAAGTTTTCATTTTTTTCTGAAAGAGAGGGAATATGGAGTGTATCGTTTCATTTTTAATTTGACTTGTGAATGGTGTGATTGTGGGAAGACCTGAGGAAAATTATATTGGAGACAGACCTTAGATAAGTTTGTGGGAGATCGATTATGGAGAAAAGACAACTCATAACTAGTTAACAATATTCCATGGTCAGGTGAGAAGGTGGGAAAGAAGAGAGAGAGAGAGAGAGTTGAAATTCAACAAAGTAGAAAGTATTATTGACCTTTTTATTGATGCGTTTTCTGTGGATATGCTCTGACCACTTTCTTCCGGTTCTAATGCTGGTGCAATTCCTTCTCCATGATCAACTGCAGCTTGAAGTTGTAAGCTGGTATTAACATACTATAAGTTTGAGACCTTTGTTTATTTTGTGTTCTTCAGATTTCATTCTCTTTATGCTTATATGACCTCACATTTTTCACTGGGCTGATAAAAATTTTTTTTTGTGATTTTTTCCTTATTCTTTTTATATTTGCTTTCCTGATGTAGAGTGTATATAGGCTGTTCATATTATTCCAAATTTATGTAGATTGCATTCATATTTGTAAAACATATGTATATAAACACATACATATAGCTGCATTTTATATATATGTATATATAACAGAAGGTATAGTTCAAATATAATATTTAGATCTAATTGCTTCCAATCGAGTATAAAAGTCTTGAATATCTTAACTTTAAAAAATGACTTTTTCCTATATTTTAGACCAAATCATTTTCAATCACAAAATTACTTAACTTTATTATCCTATATTCAGCAGTAATTATCTTTATTTTGCTCATAATCTCAAGTGTTAATTTAGCTGTATCAAGAGTTCTCAGACCCTAGAGTTATTTTTATTTTGCTTTGCTTATTGAACAAATAAATTTAATGCTCTTTTGCCTTTTTCGCTGTTGGTGAGAAGCCCGTCATCTGTCTTATTACCCTTATTTTACTAATGTAATGAATATTTTTATATCTAGCAATTTTAAGATTTTTCTGCTCTTTTGGAGCTGGAGAGGTGGCTCAGGGGTTAAGCCTCTGCCTTTCAGGTGGAAGTTCGGATCTTAGACCCCACTTATAGATGCCAGGCGGAAGCGCGGGTGGCCTGTGTTTCTGGTCCTGGTAGGGCGGAGCCTGTGAATCCCGGGGCAGAGTAAACAAGGAGGAGGTGGAGGCGGTCCACGGTGGTTCCCCAATTCGTCCGTGGTTCTACACACACACACACACACACACACACACATGCACAATTGAATAAAAAAGATTTTTCTGCTTTTTGAAATAGATTTTTATTATTATGTACCTTAAACACATTAGTTTGCTTCACTTTGTTTTATAGGTTGCTTCCGAGAAAGAAATCTTGTTCTTTTCCATTTTCGCTTTGAACCATTATATGTGTGTGTGTGTGCGTGTGCGTGTGTGTGTGTGTGTGTAAAATGTTCTGAGTTATGTCAGGAGCAAGAACAATAATTGGTAGCTGTTTTTAGATGTTGAGAAGGAGGGCCTAGATACATTGGGATGCCATGTTTAACCAATGGCGTCAATTAAAAAGTTACTTGACTTCTTTTTCAGCGGTTTCTTTTTTCAATAATTACACTGAGTCCAAGCAATACCTTTGAGAGCATTCTTCAAGCCCAATAAAAAAGAAGTGTAATTTGTAATTAGTTTTTAATGTTGAATGTAATAAAGTTTTCTTGTGAAAATTTCTGTCTTTTCACAAATTTCAGAAAAATAACAGAAAGATTTTGGTGGGGCCGGAGAGGTGGCTCAGGGGTTAAGCCTCTGCCTTGCAGGCGGAAGGTCCTGAGTTCGGATCCTAGACCCCACGTATAGACGCTGGGCAGAAGTGGGGGCGGCCTGCATTTCTGGTCCTGGTAGGGCAGAGCCTGTGAATCCCGGGGCAGAGTAAACAAGGAGGAGGTGGAGGCATCCATGGTGGTTCCCGAATTCGTCCGTGGTTCTACAGACACACACGCGTGTGCATACATACATACACACACACAAACAATTGAATAAAAAAAAGAAAGATTTTGGTGATAATAACAATAATGGCAGTAAAACCTAAGTTTCTAGAATGTTTTTTAATTACTCAATGCACTTTCACAAAGTAGTTGGAGTTTCAGCAGTGCAAATATTCATGTTTGAAACATCAAGTCTACCTTTATCTGAATCTCAGCTACTTGCCTAACTGTTCTAGATTAGCCTAGAGACTGACACTCATGTTTCAATCACTGTGTGCATTAGTTATACTGACTACAAAAGCAGACCCAGATTAGTTAGGAGCATGAAAGCACAACTGAATCCTGCACATTTTATTGATATGGACCTCGATGGTATAGGTGCCCATATCAGCCAGTATCATCCCCATAAAGTTGAATTAATCACTTTCTTTGTCTCCTCGTTCAAAGAGGGAGCCAGTTCAACAATCACCAACTGTCCTTTGTCACAAAGATAAGCCGCCTTCAAATACAGTGCATATGTGAACTAATTCTACACTTTCAACCTACATAAAATATTCTTCTAACAGAAGCACCTAAGGTGATCTTGAGAAATTTTGTTCAACCTTGTCAAGTGAATATTTTCCATCTGTTTTCCCTTAGTAAACTCCAGTAATTTTATGTTCAATAAGATTTCAAAATTATTAAAATAAGTGTAGGTTCTCAAGAATGAAATTCATGAAATATTTAAAGAATTGCTTTCTTATTTAAAGGATTGATATTTGGTAACATTTTTCCTTGTAATCATAGTGGTCATTTGCAAGATTCTACAAAAATCAAGGAAACCAAAGTCTTTATTTGCTACTCAAAACATAACTATTCACAATGAATATATTTGATATTTAAAATGAGAAAGACATGAAAACCATTAAGATAATTTTGTCATAGATCTGTAAATATATAATTTCTGGAAAACTTTAGCAAATAAAATTATGTATTTCAGATTTATGATTATCTTTCTCTTCCTCCTTCTTTTTCCTCTTTCTCCTTCCTCCAGTTATTCTTTCCCCTTCTCCTTTTCTTCTTCAGGTAGGAAGACAGTTTTGGGAGGCATATGACCTCAAATGTGCCATACAAGCATTCCATTTATGAGCTATACCCTCAACTCCAAATTATCAATTGAAATTTATTTTTAACTATATTTAAAATTAAAAATATCAATGATGAATATTGATATTAGTCAAAATGTTTTCCTTTTACTTCCTTTGATGATCACTTGTGTTATACTTAAAATTTCTTCTGAGTTTAAATTTACAATAGAATGTATTTGATCATACACTGTCATTGACATTGTCCAAAATATTGACATGCTAATATAATAATACCTTTCAGAAGGCCAAAAAGCTTGTAGCTTCCATGTGTTCTCTCATTTTTAATGTTCTTTTCTTTATTTGATTGTGGGACAGAAAGAGAGAGAGAAAGAGAGAGTGAGAGAAAGAATGCAAATATGCCATGTTTCACATGTGGAAGTCAGAGGACAACTTTTGGAACTTAGTTTTCTTCTTTTGCAATGCGAGCTTTTGGGAATAAAACTTCGGTTGCCAGGTGTTCAAATAGGTCATTGACCAGCTTATTGGTCCATGCTCTCCCATTTTAGAGTCAGGATTTAAGCTGTCAATGATTTGAGAATTCTCCATCTAAGAAGACTTCCTGGAAGCAGTACTGGTAACTAACTATTCCTCAAAACTAAAATGCAAGTTTTTGAAGGACATTTGACTACTGAGATAGTATCTTTGACCTTGGCTCCACCGACATGTTTCAATCACCTAGTAGTTTAAATCAAGGAAATAACCAAGACTTTTGTACAATAGTTGTAGAATATCAACTTTTCAAGCAGCAATGACAAAAATTTGGAAACATCACCTGTGGTTCCATATCAATGAATAGTGATCCTTAAATGCAAGGAATACAACCAAGTGAACACATGAATGTTTCTATACAATCATTTTCAACATTAATTTATATAACAAAATACATCAAAACACCGACTTGATATTTATTACCATGTTATTGCATTATAAATTCTGATATACCCTGCAGATATATATATTACTAAGCTGCCCCTGGTTGTCAGGATTCAAATCAGCTTCTAAGTGCTTGGTAATTTGTGAAAAAATATAATAAAACATTAGATGGGACACATAAAAGACTTTCCTTTTACAAAGTACATAAAACTGTGAAAGCTATGGTGAAAAAAATGTGCTATGTATTTGTGTTAAGAATCAATTTTACTTTCACTAGTTGCCTTCTGACCTCCACACATACACTGTGGCATGCACATGACCATGTATACACATATACATACAAATAAATGAGTATACAAGTACATTAAATCAATTTTATATTATTTCTTGATCTTTTAACAAGAAATAAGTGCTAGTAGATTTTAATTGATTTTTACAAAAACACAAAAAAGGTTTACAATTACCCCCAAAGTCTAGGCTTCAGGCAGAAGGATCTTTAGAGGCAAGGGGTTAAACAGTCATAATAGGGTTCCCATGCCAGCCCAAGAAGGGGCCCCTGACTATGCCACTGAGTCCTTAACCTTCACTACTGTAGGTGACTCAGAGGGAGTTTCAATGCCCACATAAAGGGATGCTCTGGAAGATAGGAGGAAGGAAGCAGGCGGCATTGAATGAGGGAAAAGGAGGGAGAAGGGTAAGGGGGGAGGAAGTGTAATGGGGTTTAATGAAGGAGGGGAAGGAGAGGGAAAAGAGGAGTGGTACCTTTTGAGCTTGTATGATTAGGCAAAAGATGTGTAATAAAAACAAGAAGTCACACATTATAAAAAAAAAAGAAAAACTGAATCATTTTTAAATGAACATGACTATAGGACAAGAGAAGAAATGTCTGTACTATGCAGTTACCCAGACCATGCAGTGTAGGACTTTATTTCATTTTATTATTTTATTTTTGCTTATAGGAATAACTTGGATGTTAGATCATTTAAATTTTACAAGCGTTAAAATTCTCAATTTTGTTAATTAATGTGTATACTTAATTTAATGTAAGGGAAATTCCTAGTAGATTTAGCTAGGGTTAGAATTAAAAGGAAAGAAGCCATAAAAGTCAGAAATATGACCTAAAAGCTCTTGAAAGTGGGTTACATGGCATTTCAATTTGTTTCTATACTCTTCTCAAGGTCACCACATTCTGTTAGTTCTTGTAAATCGGATTCATGGCGCAGTTCATCATTCTCATTATGAGCGAAGTGAGACTTTTATAGCATTTTTCTTACGTTATTTCAATAAAGACATACATGCTGAAATAATTTATTAGTAAATCAGCACCTTGAATCATGTAAGAATAGTTTAGCCAGAAAACAGATTTAACATTGTTCATTAAAGTAATGGTTATTTTTGTAGGAAAAGGTGGTGACTCTTATTCATATACCAGCAATCACATGTTAATATGTTTTTCTAACAAATATCTAAATAATTAGTTCTTGAACATGCAGATATCCTACATGTAGTAATGAAACCATTTCCTATACTAAGAAATTTTGAAGACCTTTTGAATTATTTTTATTATACATACATACCTTTCCTACTTAAAAATATTAATCTCATGGGCAATCCACTGACAATAAGTCTGCCACATAATTTAGTTTGTGGTACTTTCTTTAATTTTTGATAGAGTCATATGTTCAAATATAATTTTAGGGGTCATTATTTTCTAATTTATAATACAGTGGTGTGCATTTATGAATTTAAAGTGGTCCATTATTAAGGACTATGTCAGTTTAAAGTATGAAGGAACTATATATTAAATGGAATAATAGAATATATTGTCAATATTTTTCATTTATCATATAGTTCATTCAGGCAGGAATCCCTTAGCAGAAGGCATAGCTTAGAAATATAAACACAAATGGCATTTAAGTCACCACCAATCATGATGGAGACAGAGAAAAAAAGAGCAAACTGAGATAGGAAGCAAAGCTGAGCTATCAAATCTCAAGGCCAGTCCCCTGCTGTTTGTCTTCCTCCAGCAAGACTCCACCTCCTAAAGATAGTACAAATTTAACATCAGCTAAGGATTTAAACACATGAGCCTGTGGGACAACACTCACATATAAACCATGCCAGAGCTATGACCAGTAGTTTATAAATGGCTGAAAACTATGTTATGAACTTCCACACCTTTACTCTCCTCCTTCCTCTCCCATGGTCTTCTCCACTGTTGTCAGTTCTATATGAACTCCCAGGCTCATCTCAAAATGCATGCAAGGAAGATGAATGTCTATCAATCACAATGTCTGAATGAATGCATAGATGTTGGCAAATAAAATCCTGAACATTTCCCAGTAATTCTTTGTAAACAAGAAATTATTTGTGACATTCACATGTGCATATGTTAAAGACACTAACAATCAATTACTATATGTATCACGTTTTACCAGAGGTGATATTTCCTGCTGTCAATTACATTATGTGTTGAGAGGATTGAGCAAAGTGGCTGTGTGTTACTGATATATACATACCGGTGCATGCCTCAAAATGCACAATGAATTAAAAAACATTTCATATCCCATCAATTTTAACTGGAAAAAAATAATGATAAAGCCTAGATAAATGTGTTACAGAGGTGGACTCCAGCCAAAGCTATAAGGAGAATGAGGTAATTTAGCTCTGCTGGCCAGAAGAGCAAGCAAACCATTACCCAGGTTTGAATTGCTAAATACTATAGTGCTTTTGTGATATGCTTTGTGATTAGTAAGAGCTCTTGTCCACATTGTAAGGAAAATACTGAATAACGTGGAAACTAAAGGATGGTCAATCGTCATCTCTTCTTCCAAGATAAACCAAAAATTAGCACACATGAAGATAAAGTTATTTCCAATAACTCAGAGAATAGGGCAGAGGTGCTTTTATAACTATAAGAAAATAGGTAAAGTAAACTTGAAATAAAGCATTTTCTTTCCAGTAAAGCAGGGAGAACATTCTCAGGCAAAAAAAAAAAAAAAAAAAAAAAAGTTTCTTGACTAGATTTCAGGTTTTAAAAATGCAAATTGTTCTTTAGGAAGCAGCTTTACAAGTAAGATATATGAGATTCTCAAGGGTAAGAGAGAATGTAGATGAGGAGCTGAATTTTCTGGGAAGCAATAACAAATTTATGAAAGAAACAACAGAGAAGGGACTCCCTGCATTCATAAGTATATAAAGGAATCTGGTTTAAGGAGACACACACTTTTGCTGATTCTCCCTAAATTGAAAATAGATAGAGCAACTAAAATTAGCATTTTAATGAATTGCGTAGGGTATGAGTGACTATACTTTTCAAGTCTTTTATTTGTCAAATAAATCCTGAGTCTAAATATAAGTTAGAGCCAACAGGAAGTGCTCAGGTGAGAGGCTGTAATTTCTGAAAATGGCTGTTGAAATATTTATGGTCCTATGTGCTTCTCCAGAATATTGTTAGGCACCTACGAATGCAGTGAATCCACTACCCTCCATTTGAGATTGTTCCTGTTCTAAGCAATGGGGGATATTATAATTGATATTATTTGCTTTGCAGGATCACATGCTAAGGGAAATATTGCATGGGACTTTTTTCTGGTTTTACAGTTTCATTAAAAGTTGCCACAATGAAACACTGATCTAACCAACTTAGGGGAAAAGGTATATCTCTACGTCAAAATTCCTTCTTACAGTCCATCCTTTCAGGGAAGTTACTACAACTGGAATTTAAAAGAACTAGCCATACCACATCCACATACAGAAGTCGTGACTAAGAATATGTGTGTGCCTGGTTTACTGTTTGCTTCATCTGAACACTGCCTCCAACCATCTATCTAGGGAATAGCCCCACCCACAAAGGAATGGAATTTCCCTTATCTATTATGAGGTCAAGATAATCCATCACAAGTATTTCCAGAGACAAAGTTTAATCTAAAGAGTACCTCTCAGCTGGGCTTTGATACCTTTCTTTCTCTCATAATCAGGATGACCGTAATACTAAGTCACACCTACTAGCTGTGCTTCTTCCTCTTTTTCCATCATCCCCTTATTTCTTTCCTTCTTCATATCATTCCTCTCTATTTACCATCCTTACTGTCATGGCTTGAAATGTGCCCTCCAAGTCTCACATATTTGGCAAGGTCATGGCACCTTGAGAAGTGGAGCCTTGCTGGAGGAAGGCAATCACAAGGGATGGGACTTGAGGTGGATTAGTCCCATTCTCCCTCTAGGAGAAGTCTGCCTTTGCAGCAAGCAGTCTTGCAGTTCTCAGCTTCACGGATAGGTATGACTTAGCCTGACTCCAGCTTTGGCCAGCCAGCCATGTCACCTCCACCATGAAAGACTGTTTCCCCCCTCTTGAACCAAAAGCTGAATAAATCCTCCTTTTTCCCCTTGGTTTACTTTGAATGCTCTCTCACAGCAATAGTTAAGAGTAACCATTACACTTACAGAAAACCTGTATTTGTAATCCTGCCATAAAGTCTGAAGCAACCTGTGCTAGACACACAGAGAAATATCATATAGGAAGTCAGCTTTAAGTTATTGAGGCATCCAGCCAAATGTCTAATATCAACCTCCAGTTATATAAGAGAGTAGGTCTTCAAATTTTCCTATGCTTTGAGATTTTTAATCTGAGCCCCTGAACATTATGAAGCAGAAGAAGCACTTGCTACCATGCACACCAAAATCACGAACATAATCAAATGTGGTTTACTGCAATAGGTTCTAACCATTCTCTTATTACATGGACTGAAAGACACAGGTTGGATTTTCTTCTTTCCTCTTTCTCCATCAGACTTTTAATCTAGTAAAGTATGTAAGTATGGACATTGGTGTTGATGAAGCCAAGACTTACATTTTAACTTATTGTATTTGTTTACTAAGTTTTATAACAATATGAAAAATTAATAATTCTGTAATAAAAGTTCTAACAATTTTTCTCAGTGTTGCTTTCTCATTTCAATTTTATCTGTATTAGTTATTATCGCAGTGCATTAAGTAAGGATATTGGTAACAGATAAGAGGTACAAGAAAGGTTAAAATGGTATTTTATTTATTCAAAGCTAGCAAAAAAGACAACAGATCCACTTAGCATATCATGATGTTCATAGAAGTCTGAACATGATTTATATGTCCCTCTGGCTATAAGGGACATAAGCACAGGGAAATATTTCCAGAGAAACACTAACAAATTTCCTAAGAGAAAAAAGTGAAAACAGCTCCTTTTTGCTGTAGGTGAATTGCAGCATATTTATTCAAAGCTTGCAAAAAGAAAACATATCTCATTATTTGAAAATCTGTTTTCTACACATATTGAAGAGCTTCTCTGAATAGGTCAGGCCCAACTAAGACAAACCATTTCTTGATTAATGTAAGCTCAAAAGGATAGGAAATTTATTTATAATTGCAATATTCCTTTACCTATTCCATACATTATAATCTAATCAAGGGACTGGCATCCTGCCAATGTTAGCATATTTTAATCATTAAAAGCAATTACACAGTCTATCTACACTCAAAGGGAGTAGCTAATATGGAGGCTCGTCTCTGCTTAATTATAATGTGAGGGTCGAGAACATTTTGATCCTATGATTAACTTGATTATATTTTATGAATATAAAATACATTTCAAAGTCCACCTATTTTGTGGCCAAATCTTTAATTTTATCGAAAGAAGTGTGCATTTGAAAATGATGACGTTCTATAATTACAAAGGAAGTTTGTTTAGTACTTCAAGGAGAAATAAGACAGAAGCAATAAAAAATGAAATTTGAAAAGAGTACAGTGCCTTGGCAAAGTAAAAGTAATCATTAAGTGAAAATAAAATGTTGTCTTTTTATATTGCTTCTAGCAGAAGTACACAAAGACTGTACTGAATGGAAGATAAGAAGAACTGCAAACTACTCTATGGTCTCACTAACAATGAAACCTGTTAACAGAAGCTGGATCTTCACCCATCATTTCAATCTAATTCTAGTTTAGTCTCTGCCTGTAAAGACAGTGAAGCCAAGGCATACAGTCCTAAGGAAGTCGGGCCCAAGGTAGATGTGGATGAGGAAAGACTTGGGAATGGAAGTGTTAGCATAGACTAGAAACCAACACTTTTCTCTTTTCATTGGTTGCCTTGTAGAAAGTTAGAAAACATTTATTTCCTTTAAGACACATTTTCTATCTGCAAAGACTATTCCAATTCACCCTTTACTTTTTTGATAAAAGCACTGCATTTATAAAAGAAGCTTCTGGACTTCTATTGACTACATAATTTTATTCAGATATTATTAGCAGCAAGTGGAGATCCATCCATCACCTGCAAGCTTAAGAAAATTTTTAGTTTTTTTAAATTCTATTCATATAATTTACATTTGATGTCACTTTCAATAAGTTGTGGAAATACTGAAATTGTTTAGGAATACTGCTGCATCTTTTGAGCATTAATCTTTATTTTTAATAAATGTGCTTTTCTGTAAAAGCATGTAATTGTTTGGTTTTACCTTGGTTACATGTGGACAACAGACAAAGCTCTATATTTTCATGATAATATCCTAAAAACATTCAGAATTGTTCTTAGGATGTAAGCAAAATTTAATTAAGGGTTTGGAGTCTTCACACAAGTAAAGGTAAATGAATGATAATAGGAGAACAAATTTTGAGTCAAAAAATAAGGTCAAGATCTCTAATAATATAATTTGCAGGTTGTAACAAAATAGAGAATTATAGTAGATTATTTTATGATAAATATCATATTATTGCTTCCTTAGAATGCAGCCTTCTACCCACTACTTCCTGGTTATTTCCAAGATAGCTCATAAGTCAGAAGTATAATGTTATTTTTGTATTTTTCAATATATCTTGTATTTCCTTAAAGAAGACATTCGACATCAAGTGGAAAGGTTTCATTAATGTATTTTTATCTCTTATAGATTGAACTTAGATCACAACTAACTATAGAAGGTTTTAGATAAAACACTGTGTTCAGCATGTAAAAATATGTTATATTTTATGACTAAAATTTTTCTGTACCTGGAGTAATTTGGTGCTGTTGATATTAGTGACTTGAAAATCAGAAGTTTCTTAAAATACTTTAGTTACAGGGATTTAGAAAACTTAAAGATCATCACTCTTGTATTCAATTAACAGGATTCAACAATTTTCTGTACCACTCTGGGGTGCTGTCAATGACAATTTCCAACTGCAATCCCATTTAAATTCCAGAGAACATGTTTGTCATACTAGTCAATACTAGTATCGATCAAGGAGGCCTACATTAACATGTATTTCCTTTATTTCTTATGGATTAATCTTTGATCAAGTCCATTCATAAAACGGAATTCAAACATGTGAAAAGTAAATCTTACATGTTGCTTTGGAGAACTTAAGCCTTTTCTGTTAAACAAAATGTCTCCGTTATAGCTTCAGCCTCCATTTCATAAGGAAATCTCTGAAGCTTGTTTATTCTTCCCATTTACCAAAACTCAAAGGGACCTTCCGACTTTCTTAACTCCTGCTGTGGTTGTATTTCTGGCATGCTGTCAATTAGCAAAGTGTCATTCTTGGTGTCAATGGTCAATGTATTACTTCTTGGTTTATTAGACCACCAAGAATGTGATCCCAAGCCGATAAGGTTTAAGGATAGAGACCTTCCCCTGCTCTGTAAGGGATAAAAGATCCAACAGACTGTCCATTTGGTCGGTTTGCTCACTCTGTCTAGAAAGTTTGTGTGTCCTTTTGCAGAAGTGGAACTATGCCTTGATGAATCTGGTTTTCTAGATTTCTGCTTTCAATATTGACATTCTTTACTTCTAATTCTACTTAGTATGAATATCCTTTTTGCCCAGGTAGGGTTGTGCTGTTCAATTTATTATACAACTAAAAGCTCTAAAAATCAAAGCTACCTAGATATTTCAGGTACAGGGGTTGAAACTCCTCTCTCGCATTCAACTGAATCATTCTGCTCTCCTGTGTTTACATCTCTCTGGCATGCTCTCAGTGAGCAGCTGTTAGCTAAATCCAATTCAAGAGAACATGTTTAAATTAGCCTATAAATATTAGCTGACAACCGACTTTTATTCCAGGACATGTTACTCATTATGCATCATCCCACAGGTCAGTCAGTATTTAGAAAACTCTGTTGATATAGTCAATTTCCCATTTCAATATACGGATTCTCAAAGTAGGTGTCTTGTGAGGGAAGCACTTAGCTGAAAGGACAGTGGCAAGAGATTGGCACATATTCAACAGAAAAAAATTACAGTAAACTTAAATGAAAAATTTTCATTTAATACACAAGTTCTAGTGTCCCTATATTAATCTCCAAGCTCATCTAAGTGTCACAAATCAAGGAAATAGCCTAATGTCTGAAAATAGCAAAATGAATACTGATATTTTAGAACTTTCATAAATTAAACAATGCATAAGATGAAACTAGCCAATACCACATCAATTAATTAAAACATATCACAAAAGGATGTCATGATATCATTCAAGGTGATGTCATAGGTTTTCATAAATAAAGAATGAAAAATGATAAAACTACAAATGGAAATACATTCTGGAGTAGCAGTGGGCATGGGCAACTCATAAAATAAGACAGCAAAGTTTGACCACATCCTGTAGTCGTTGCTGGAAGTGGTGCATGTATTTGAAGGATGCACTGTGTAGCACACATGATGATGTTTAAGTATTTGTTAATTATTAATGGCAGAGTTATGGGATATCAGAATTTTTTTTTCTCTTCGTTTTTGAGAATTTCATACATGTATACAACACATTGAGATTATGCTCACCCCTCACGTATCCCCCACCCACATCCTCTGAACAATTTCACCTTTTACATCTTTGGTTTTAACCCAACGAGCCAGGAAGCAGTGGAGTCTCATGAGCATTACTCCAATTCATGACAGAATTTTTTCCCCCTTGTTGTCTCTGTTCCTACAAATTCCTTTTAAAAATACATTCAGGAAAGTATCAGCCTTTACAGCAGAAGGAGTAAAGTGATTCTCTATAGTGTGAAATACGGAGTAGATTCATGACCCAACTTCTTGAGTAGCCTTTTTATCCTTATACATCCTTATAAGGATATCCTTATATCCTTATCCTTATAGACATGGTCCTCACATAACAATTCAAGTGAAACACAGTTTGAGGTCTGAAAGAACCTATAAGAGAAACAAATGGATGTGAATAGACAAGTTTTTAATCTCTCAAATGCTAATAAGGTTCCTAAGACGATTCAACTACTTAGAAAAAAATCATTCTGTTCCGTGCTAGAAATTTATCACACGGAAATTGCTAGTGTGGGCTGCTCAGCATTAGAATATGTCAAGTGATTGTGCAGTGCTACTTTGATGCAGACACAGTGGCTGAGGCTCCTTGTGGAGCCACAAAAGTTGACTTTTTGCATTTGCTGCATATTTGGAAAACAATGCAGGAGAGTCCATAAAAGACTGACGGAGACTTCACCATTTTTCTGCCATTTTTTCCATAGGGAATGATTATAATGTTCATTTAAAAAGAGAAATGCACTAATGTAATACTTTTTAATATTTGTTTATTTCAAAGAGAAGATAAAAGAGAGAGAGAGAAGAAAGACAGTACACACATGCATGTCATGGTATATGGGTGATCGTCAGAAGTTACCTCTCTATTTCTACCATGTGGGCTTCTGGAAATGAAAATCAGGTTTCCTGGTTTGTAAGGAGGTGTCTTACAGCCATGTTATCTTATTGACTCCCTAATATAAAAGTTTTAAGTTCTTTATCATGGTGATTTGCTCTATTTCAAGAGGGGACACATTTGAGTTGGATATTTGATCACATATTAAAAGATGAGAGAGAGAAAAAAATCTAGTGTTTATTTCATTTGTGCATTTAACATTGCTATCATTGTATGTTTATACCACAGGAATAGATTACTCTAACCATACCTTTCATGTAATGAAAGACATGTTTATAGAAGCCAAACATTTTGATTGAGTGTTGTAACAGAGTTTCTGATAACTAAGGGTTATTTGTAGAAAGAATGAAAACACAGAACTCAAGTCCTATTTAAAGTAAGACATGACTCAATGATGCATAAGATTAAGCTACAAGTGAGAGCTGACATGTCATGAATGTTCTGATATATTGGCTCTCTCTTTTCAAACTAATAATTAGTAATGTTCTATTTAATTTGCAGAATATTCAGATGTGGGAGTCTTTTCCTCACAATGTTTCTGCTTCATATACTACATGGGCAAATTTGAATGCATGAATAAACCATGAATTTCATTTCAAATCTCCTTAAATGAAACTCAAGAACATCTGAAACCTAAAAGTACCAGTGCATATTTAAGATCATTTTAAAACTGTATATCAAAGTGAAATTATTCAAGCAATTCTTGATGGAATATGGAAACCTATTTGAAAGTTGCCAGCTCTTGTTTAATAATTTTAGAAATATCACGTATATCTTGCACTTGCTTTGTGCCTCGTGTTGTCATTTGAGTATCAATCGCAGTAACAACTAAACATAATTGAGGGAACATTTGTTTTTGTTTCTAGACATATTGAACATTGCTGTAATTTAGAGTTCATTTATTGATTCAGTGATTTTGAAATCACTTTGACATTTTCAGTGTTTAGGAGCTACAATAGATGTTTTGTGCAATGAATACATTTGAAGTTTTGTGTTCAATAAATGTCAACTCACTTTATGGCTGCATTTGAAGGAGGGAAGATTGACCTATTGTGTGTGCAGAGAAGAATTATACCAAGATAAAGTGTATCTCTGTGTGTGTGTGTGTGTACACGTGTGTGTACAAGTGGGTGCAGACGTATATATACATGTATTTACATACATGAGGAGGACAATGTTTACTTCATTTGTTATGCTCAATTTTTTTTGTACTTCAATATTTTGAAGCAGATCTTGTCTCGCTGGTGAATTCAGCTAGACTGCCTGGCCTGCAAACTCAAGATATTCACTTTTCTCTTTCTCCTGAATGCAGAGTTGCAGATGTATGCCACTCATATACAGCTGTATATGGAAGAGCTGGTTTCTGCTCTTGTTTAACTATCACTTTATCAAACAAGTCATCAAATCAGTCATTCTTAGAGAAAACTCCTTGTTGAATGAGTGGACTCTGAAAATATTTTTGTTAAAATAAGTTCCAATTATTTATTTATTTTTAATTTATCTATCTGCTTATGACACTTTTTCTTGCTAAGCCTAAATTGTCCTAAATGACTTTTTCATACCCCTAGTAAATCAATAGAAGCTATCCACTAAACACCAATTTGTTTAACCTATAACCAAAAGGTACTCTCAGTCATAATCAAAAAAGCCTGTCTTTGCAGCGAGTGGAGGGCAATGCAGAGATGGAAGGCTGACCAGTATGCTGAGAGTATGTTATTAGTTACATTGACAGTTTAGACCCAAACAAGATATGTCACCTCACTTTACAGCTCAATCAGAAACATTGTGGGAAAACGTAACAGAAGCATGTAAGAACAAGAGGGTAGGCAGAAGGGCTGGGGAAAGCCATCCCTAGGCATGCAATCACCACTGTAGCTAGAGTCCCCTATGGTACACATTGATCATGCACATGATTGGCTCAATCAACAATCAGTCATCCTTGGAAAAGTAATTTGGAAATTGCCCATTCCTTACTGCTAAACTGTTGCTTCTGAGTCCTAGGAGAGGGCCTATTTGTTTGTTTGTTCATTTCAGTTCAATTTTGCAGCCTTTGCCGAGCCCACCAGATTGCTACAGAGAGCTCCAAACCCATGTCCACACAGGTGACCCTACTTAAGCTTAGCGGTGTTGTGCCCAGATTCCTAGATCCCAAGATACCTTCATGGAATCGATTCCACTGCAAGCACACGAGGGACTTTATTATGCAAAACAAGCTCAAACTTGGACTCTCCCTGTCACTGACACAGCAGATCCAGAAAGAGAGCCCCGATCTTTCTTTTACATATTCTTTTATAACCTATTTCTATAGGAGGAGGGGGCTTCTAACCCAACAGATACATGATTGGGTAAATAGAAGCAAAAAAAGTGTTGGTGAATGGAGATTGATCAGCTCAAACCACCAGCCATTTCTAATCCTCCTACATTACTTATGGTTTTTGTAATTTCCCAAGCAGCTATAGCTGGCTTCTGATTGGACAGTTCCACCTGCTTGGTTCAAAATCTTTACACATTATCATACAAGGCTGTCCTCCCAGTTAGTGGGGGCTCCAGAGTGTAAACTATTCTCTAATTTGGAGCCAGTTGTGGCTAGAGCCTCGTACACAGTTAGGTCAGGCAGTCTATGTACAGCATGTGGCACGTCTGGTATTTCATGGCATGGACAAGTGAACAAGTACAAAATGGGAACATAAATATAACATGGCATTTCTTAGGTTCAGATCCCATAGTGGGACCCAAAACCAAATAGAACAGACATGAATGTGAGAAAATTCTATGTGAAGAGGATGGGGAATGAAGGTGAGATAAGAAGGTGGAGGTTGAGATCAGTTGGGTATATATTATGTACATGCTTAAATGTGACAAACAAATTTAGTTAATAATTTTTACATAGTATGAAATTAATTTAAAAGGTTAAAAATTATCTGGTTTGTTTCAGAAAGGAAAGGGATGATTAACATGATAATAATACCTATACCAAATCCCTTGAAATTTAGATAGCAATTTTAGGTACAGCTTGTTCTTTTCATAGTAATCCCCATTATTGGATGTGCTTCTCAGTGAATGTGACACAAGACTCTTGGCAAAATACTCACGAATCCTCCTTCCTCTCCTTTTATCAACTTCATATCTAAAAAATGATATTGCTGCATTACTGGAATTGAGCCAGTGGAAGGTGATTGCCTAAGAAAAGTAATTTTAAATAGTAGACACTGAAATAGTTCTAGGCTTGCCCTTAACTCACTGATGTGTAGACGTTCCTCAGGTATCACTTAAAGCTGGTTTCTCCACTAACATTGAATAGCAAAGAATCGGGATTCTGAGTGATTTAGTTTGAGCAAAGGCATGGAAAAATTTATCTCAAATGAAGGAAAAAAATTTCCATTATTTAAAGGAACAGCTGTGTCAGGGATTTAAATATTGTGAGATCAGGATGTAGGATACAGTGCAATTTCATTTGCTTACATTTGTATAGAAATAACTGTTAGTCACTCTATTGATAATTTATCATTTTCAAAATGCAGTTTCTCATATTTTGGCTTCTTTTGTTATTAAATTTTGTTCTTTGACAACATCATAATGTATATGATATATAGTATTAACTTTACATCTACTTTGGCAAGGAAGCTAATCTTCCTTTTATATTCATATCTTTTTATTTCAGGGCTGTCTGTTTAAACACAGGTTCTGGACTATTCATTGGAGACAAGTTGGCTCAGCAATGAGAACATGACTGAATATTTTATTCCCCCTTTCCTAGGATCTGCCAGTTAGCAATTACTCTCCCTTATTTTGTATGGCCCATGGTTCCTTCCCCATCCCAACTGACCTTTGTACAGGTTTGTCCCCTGTAGCCCCAGCATCAGTAATGATGGCTGTTGTGACTTCATGATTTTCCTGGCTGCATCATATTTGCATAATGATATCCTTCTTCCCCGACTTTTACATTCTTTCCACTTCTTGTTCTATAAGGTTCCCCAAGCTTTTCCTATGCTAAGCACTGGCCCTCAGCCATCACTAATTCTCCACATCTTTTTCAGATGTGAGTCTTTGAAACTATTTCTTTCCACCTTAAACCTCTTCTAATATTACTGCTTACTTCCCTCCCTGATGTTCTCTTTAACAAACTCAATTTTGACCAGCTTCTCAAGATTATTTTGCAAACTTTCCATTCATATTTTGCTTTTACTGAAATGTGGTTTGTGGAGGAGCATGCTCATATCATGTTAGTCGTATTCCCAGTATATGACAATAACCTTAAGGTTTCTCTTCTCCTAGTAACCAAAGATTCTCATGGCACTGCCAAGTATTGGTGATGGAATCACACTCCTGTTGTGCCTTTGACTTAGGCACAGAGAGAGACTTTCACTCTGCATTTTATCCAGTGATTAATTCGGGTTGCACTATGTTTTATAAGACCTATAAGAATGCTGAACCTAGGAATGCTTTTCTTGTTGATGCTTTCCCTGTCATAGTTACTTAGCCTGAATTAATTAAATGATGGAGGGAAAGAAAGAAGGAAGGAAAGAAGAAATAGAAGAAAATGAAAATAATTCAGAGAAGGAAATGAGGATGGAGAGAGGAAGGAAGTGAGAAAAGGAAGGGAACAGAAGAAAGCAGGAAAAGTAGAAGAAAGAAAAAAAATACCCTTGTGTTCATCTGTGAAGCAGCTGTCACTAAACTGTAGTTCAATTCCCTTGTGACATTTAACCTAGGTTTGAACCATAAAAGGCATTTCAAATAAATTGTCACATTAAGAAGGTTACTTCCTTCACTCTTTCCAAATTGAAAAATGCTATGTTCAATCAATCCCTGGCCATTCAGGAGGATGATTAAATTCAGGTTGTGGAAGTTCACTGTGGATTTCAACAGATTGGCAAAGTGGTATATGTTTACAGGAAGAAATACATAATTTACATTGGACATGTTCAATGTTGTTCATGTGGGCATTTCCTAGTAAGGTTGTTATTAACAGACTAAGTCTAGACAAAGATGCCAAAAACAAGCACTAAAAATTCTGCTATAGAAAACCACACCTTGCTAAGTAGAAAAGGAAAAAGTCAAATATGACATACGAATAAGTGAGAAGTTGTGGCAACAAAGGGAGTGTTCTTACATGGACTTTTCATGAAAACTAGATAAGTGAAAATAATTGCAGCATAGCCTTAATTTCTGCACACTCAGAATGGTATACTTTAGTGCACGTGTGATCCACTGTCAGTAAGAAGACACTGGAATGAGTTCTTCTCCCTAGTGTTAATCTTCATCATTTCCTCCTCTTGAGTGTCAGCAATCTGGTGATTTATTTGAAGCCCCAGAATATGACAAAGATGAAGGAATGGTACAGATATAAAGTTTCCTGTTAGTGGACTTTGAATTTATCAAAAGTGAAATTATACTACATAGGCTTACCCTGGTAACTATAAACCCTGTGACAGAGAATGCTAAACACAATTTAAACACAAATGATTGGTCTTCATTGTTCCAGTTTCACTGAATAACTCATAGGAACAGTTCACACTTCTTGGTTATAGTTCATCATCATGCCAGGAAACTTCATACTCATATCAGTAGCTGAAGGAAACACCCACAACATAACTACAGGAAGAGCTAAGAGCATATTTTCTTGCTTATCTCTGTAGAAAATTACTGATCCAGCTCTATCCATCCAGTTGACTCTCCCAAGGAATGGTCCCACCCATTTGGACTGGTCTTTCCACATTAGTAAGATTTTTCTCCTACAGGTTTATCCAGGGATTTCCTTGACTAAATAACTCTTCACATATGAGCTCAAAGGCTCAACCTTCAATTTATCCCATCGGGTTCTGCAAACAACTGCCCTAACACTCTTTGGGGGAAGGGGATTCCTTAATTCTTTGGCTCATGCAAAGATGTCATTTTGTTTTTCCAACAGTAAGATCCAGCAGACAATGGTAACCAAGCACAAAGGAAGAATTCAGTGTCATTTAAAAAATCAGCTTCAAAAATACAAATTGTATATGTTAAAAAAAGAGAGAAAATTCCTGTTCCTTAAAAACGTATAAAAATTGAAGTTATTGGAGAGTAAAGCATATATTCTGCAATATTTAAGAATGTTTATTTGAATTGTATGTGTTCTGTAAAAAGCTTGTTTTAAATGCTTAATTTAAATCACCAAATTGAATATATTTAAGAACCAAAGGGAAGAAATACATTGCCATTGTAACATCTTTTGATTTTTTATCATATTTTAATAACCTTAGGGTTAATCTTTTCATTAATTTTGTTATAGCTTATTATCAAAAACAATGTCAAATATTATAATAAATATCCACATCTACTTAATATGGGATTTAATCAGAGTCCTGAAAACTCTGATGCTTACACAAAAAATTATCAAAGACAACAGACACATCAGAAAGCATTATTATGATTTGACAATTGGGAACTATCTATTAAAGCTAATACAAAAGAATAAAACATTTGTTGTGCAGCTTTCTCACTGTTTCTGTGATTACTCAGAATTTCAGCAGGCAATGGTTACCGTTTCCTGATGGAATATCCTTGCTACAGATGAAGGTCTGAATATCTACAAACTTTTATATTTCAACTTGCTATCTCATTTATATAGCTCACACTTTAGAACCATGCAATTAAATCCAAAAAGAAAGAAAGGAAGAAAAAGAATAAAAAGAAAATGACAAAAACCCTCATAGTGTTTTAAAAGCATCTGTGATTTTGTGTCAGGCTGACATCACATTGGATACATGTTGTGCCCGTGCCCCTGGTGGACATGATTGTATGATTTCACCAATTCTCTGCAACGTGCACTTCAGTGATTATATCTCTGACAAGGCTCACACAATATAGTAACTGTGCTTCACAAAAACTTGAGAATATCAAGGTTACTGCATTAGTGTTTCCTAAATCTCAGGTGAACAGTGCTTAGCCATGATTGTAAGGTAAAATAGAAAACATGCTACTAAACAAGATAAAAAGTATTATTTTTCAATATTCCACAAATCTTACTTATTTTTTGTCTATTTTGTGGTGGTGCTAGCATTTACTAGCTTGCTAATTTCACACCATTTCTTAACTCTCTTGTGAAGGTGGATTAAACCACTGACAAAGTGGTCTAAATTTGTTTCTCTTCCTAAGAGTTCATTGTTCTGCTAGACAAGGAAATCTAAGTAGATTTATTTCATTTTGGTCAAAGAAATGGAATTCTTTAAGTTCATTGGTCATCTCTGTCTTCATAAATATCTAAATGATAAGTTCACAATCAGTCTTTGATGTTTCTATTTCTTAGCCAACTTATGTTTTGTTTTCATAGCTTTCTTTTACAACTCCTGTCAGTTTTCCAATTCTGTTTAAATAAATTAGATTGTAGGTCTATAGAATTAATGAAAATTTAGCTTCAATGTAGAGCAGTGTATTGAACAAAATGGAATGGGAGAACTGGTGCTTTAGTATATTTCCTCAGTAATTGGCTTTGGGAAAAAGAGATATGAACAGATATACAAAGGAAATATTTTAAGAGGATAAAATAACTAAGTATTATTTAACATTATGTGGCCAAACAGAGACAAAAAATTGCTCTATTTTCTGGTCTGAAAATGGCCAATAGTGATGTGAGTAGAAAGAGGATACTAGGAAAGAGGATACTAGGATACTAGAGGAGGACTGTCCATTTCTATGTGTAAGTAAAAAAACAATAGCAGCCTGCCCTCACCAGCTCCTTTTTTTCCAGGCATGAGGCTCAATGTGTACATAGATAGTTCCATTTTATTCTTGAAACCTTGTCATACAGATGAGGTAACTCATATATTTTTTTAATTTTTAAATTTTTTTTATTCAATTGTGCATGTATGCGTGTGTGCACGTGTGTATATGTATGTGTGTATGTGTGTGTGTAGAACCACAGACGAATTCAGGAACCACCATGGACGCCTCCACCTTCTCCTTGTTTACTCTGCCCCGGGATTCACAGGCTCCGCCCTACCAGGACCAGAAGCGCAGGCCGCCGCTGCTTCCGCCTGGCTTCTATATGTGGGGTCTAGGATCCGAACTCAGGACCTTCCGCCTGCAAGGCAGAGGCTTAACCCCTGAGCCACCTATCCAGCCCCGAGGTAACTCATATTTTAAAGGTCTAATCAGCTGCCAAGATGGCTCAGTGGGTGAAGGGACTGCATGCAAACTTGGCAACTTAGAGATCCAGAATTCACATCTCAGAAAGACATAATGGGACTTCTGAAAGTTATCCTCTGACCTCCATTTCAGAGGCATGATCTGTGCATGCCCTCCACCCTTCCTCTTCATATATATATATATATATATATATATATATATATATATCACATATGAATAGAGAGATGTACTCTGTGTGTGTGTATACACACACACACACACACACACACACACATATATATATGTAAAGTTCTCTCCACCTCAAAGACATTAACAAGTTCAGTCTAAAGACCTGTATATGTCAAGAAGTTTGGTGATAGTTATAGAAAGAAAAGATAGAGTTCAAAGAATATATTGTTCTATATTTTTGGTGTGATTTTGACTCATTTATCTTCCTATTTATATTATTATTGCACATGCAAATGAAATGAATTCAGGATTTTTTTTTAAACTAAACTCTTGCTATGTTGGTATGGAGTGGAGGATTGATATCAGAAAATGTGTATGATTAAATCTTGATTTGTTAGTGCATTTATAAATGTTTTGAAAGCATTCGATGGTCATGTTCAAGGTATGTCATGAAAAGTATTTTAATGCTTGCATATTTCCTGACACTCTGCTATGTTCTTTCTACTTTGTGTTCTGAGGACTGTCCAGTTCCATGTAATACACCATGGTTTGTCACTCACTTGAAAGAAACAAGCTTGTGTTAAAAAAGAGAGAGATGGCCACTATTACACCAATGGGCACATCTAGCCAGTGTAGTTTGCATTGTAGTTCTCATAGTTCACAATTAGGTAGGATTTTTCATAATTTAACTGGTCCAGCAGCATGCATAGTATATGCTGGCATTCTCAAAGCTAATCAACAGAAAGGAAGTATCCATATCACTCCCAGCTTCGACTCTCCATGGGTGGTGTCTTCAGCAATAGCCATCAAATTCTGCTGGAAAATTAATTTTAATCCTTTGTTACATATATGAATTGCCATAGTCAAAATAATAATATACATACATAATAGATACAAGAAAATATATAAAATACACAATTATTATTATCCACCCAAAATATATAAAATACACAATTATTATCATCCACCCATAAAAAGAATGAAATCCAATCACATTTAAAAACATAAAGGATTATAGAATGTAATATTAAGTAAGAAGAATTCACGCAAAAAAAGTGAAATACTACTTTTCATTTACATGTGAAGGTTATATGTAAAAAGTGTTGATGTTACAAAAATAGAGAAAATATGCTAAGTTTTATTAGGGAGAACTAGGATTAGAAAGAGTTAAGGTACAGTTACATAAGAACAATAACTTTTATTGTTCTATATTGCAATTATGGTTGAAAACTCATCTTGTTTTCCAAAACAATTACAAGAGAATATTTTGGATGGCTTCTTGTACAAGGAACAATAAACATTCACAGTGTGGAGCATTAGTCTGTCTAGTTACTACAAACTATGTAAATTTTCTTAATGGCCCATTGTATCTAAACAGCTATATGCAATTATTATATATATAAGTGAGAAGAATAAATTTCCTGAAATATTTTCTTAAATATTTTCTTATTTGCAAGAGAGAAAGAGAGAGAGAGACATAGAGGGGGAGAGAAAAGAGAGAGAGAGAATGCATGCATACATGTCAGCAAACAGGTTAAGGTCAAATAACAACTTTGGGAAGTCATTTCTATTCTACCATTTGGGTTCTTGGGATTAAACTCAGGTTACAGTTTTGTAAAAATGGTGCCTTACCCATTGAGCTACACAAATACTTTTTGCCCAATGCAAATCCTTTTTACACGTGATATTGCTTTAGTCTAGCAATCTGAATATTACACCAGAGCCAGATAGCAGTACAAATGGCATCCCATGAACCTAGAGCATCACCAACAGACGCCTCTGGATAAATGCATCATTTGAGTTTGGGGGAGACCCAGCTGCTTTCTAGGCAGATGGCAGATGAGGAGGCTACAGAACAGTGGCAAGACTTACCTTGTACCAGCTTTCGATGCCTTCCAAACATAATGATTATTTATTAAACTGTCCCTTAGACACAGATGTTGAAATAACATATTAATGAATTATAACTCCAATTCTGTACAAGCAAATGGAAAGTAGTATTCCTATGTCTTGTTAGAACTTAAGAGCTTTCTTTTGTCAGCATTGTTGTTTTCTTCTTTTACTTCCTTCCTAAACAAGCAAACAATATGACTAAATGGTAAGTCACAAAAGTGACATCCTGGTTGCCATACAAATTCCCTCTAAGATATTTAAGTTATTGCCTCTTCCATGAGTAACAGTGGGTTCAGGGACTTCTCTTTTCAGAATCTTTTTTTTTTATCATTTATTTATTTATTTATTTATTTATTTATTTATTCATTCATTCATTCATTTGTTCATCTATTTATTTATTTGTTTGTTTATTTATTTATTTATTTACGGTGTGTGTGTGTGTGTGTGTGTGTGTGTGTGTGTGTGTGTGTGTGTGTGTGTGTGTGTTTCAGAGGATACATTTGTTCCTGTGGAAGCCGGAGGGTGACTTCAGGAATCATCCTGGATTGTTCTATCTCCTTGCTTTGCTATGGGATTTCCCAAACTCTGCCTACCAGGGCTGGAAGTGCATGCTACAGCCTTTTCCCCCTGGCATTTTTTTTTTTTTCTCGTGGGACCTGGAATCCAAACTCAGGATCTTCTGCTTGTGAGACAGAATCTTAAATCCTGACCCATCTCTTCAGCCCTAGTACCAGAATATTTAAGATTTTCCCTGTAGTAGGAATATTGTATCCTTGTGTTTTTAGCTTTAACAGAGGTCTTGCAAATTTTATTTACTTTGTTACATATGGAAACTATATTAGAACCACAACCGGTTTATATTTTTTCCTTTAAAGTTTTGTTTGTCACAGTGTCACTTTACTGTTAAGAAGTAATTCATATTCAGCAGTGCGACTACCATAGGCAATCTCTGAGGCTACCTTCTATCCAATATAATTTAATTCTATGGTTTTCTTTCACAAGAAGGAGCTCTGCTAAGGAAGAAGGCTTTATTTTAACTTCTCATGATTTTCTTTGAGTAAATATAATAGGAAAAGGTGATGAATCAAACTAACCTATTATCATTGAAGTAGTAAATGGAAATAATGCTTCATCCTTCCTGGAAAAATTATGACCTAAGTGCAAATTAGAGGTGATAGAATGTTACCAAGATAACTGCAGTGTTTATCAAGTTCCTATGTGGATATCTTATTTGCATACTGAGTTTTTTCAATATACACTAGTGTGAATTATTTAGGAACAATTCTTAATATAGTTCTTTTATTTAGATTTTTTTCAGGGAAAGTTCAGCAATGAAGATTTAAGGGGTTACAACTTGATTTTTCACGTGGTTGCTGGGAACTGAACTCAAGGCCTAATGCTTGTGTAGCAAGAATTCTTTCCCACTGAGCCACCTTCCTAGACTGTTTATTTCCTTTTATTGTGAAATACAAACCGCAATAGGGATCCATATTGAGTTAGTGGATTCTGAATTCAGGGTTAATCTGTGTCTCCTGTTCAGACCATATACATTTCCTGATATCTTCAGAAAACTAAGTAGAATTGGCATACTGATTCTTAAGACCAATTCATGTTTAGAGAAATAGATATTCTCTCATGCTCCAAGTGAAAATATTTTGTCTATAATATTATTGGGGGACAATTTTAGTAATCATAACTTTAAGTAAGTGGTCAAGTTAAAAAAATGAAAAATAATGTTCTTAAGTAATTTGCATTACATAGAAGACCAAATTTAAGAAGTTTTCGGAAGACCTTGTTTTGTTTTGTTTTTTTTTTTTTGTAAACTTTTTCATTTATCAAGAGCACATAGATACCCTCATGTTTGGGTGGAAGTCAAAGGACAACTCTTACAAGTCAGTTTCTTACTCCTACCATGTGAGTTTCTGGGGATCAAACACACTTTGTTGGTGGGTGAGCAGATGCTTTACCTGCTGAGCTAACTCAGTGGCCCTTTATAGACTTCTTAATGAGACTATGTACCTAATGCTCTTGTTACTGTAGTCCATCTATCACCCAAGCTTATATACCTATAAATTCATCTCCCAAACTTCTGCTCAAAGGTCATTCAAAATCTCGAGAAAAGGATATCTTTCTCAAATACCTCTGACAAAAATCACCCCTGTATTCATCTGCTTTTTAAAAAAACTTTTAGAAGTTTTCAGAGAAGAATTGTAAAGGAAACTGTTTTTCTGTCAACTATGTGTTTTTTCAATATAATCCTATTAGCTGGAAAATATTTAAAACTTTATGGAAAATGATGTGGATGAGAAGCTGGTTTTGTTTCCTGAACCTACTTTTTAATTTCTGGTTTCATTTAGAAAGTTGTTGCCCCAACCAAGATTTTTTCTTGACACTGTGGAGACAGCTGGAAGGCAGAGCCTGGCCAAGAGCACACACAGCTTCCTTGAAACAGCTCAGTGCATTTCAGTGACAAATAAAACGTTCACCCACCTTGGTTCAAACAGAGAACATATAACTCAAGAATGTTGGTTTCACAGTTTCAATTCTGCCATTCTGTTGTAATAACAGAATGTATGACCTTTACCTGGGCAGGCAGTTACAGAGAATAAAGATTTCATTTCCCAGGAGCCTTGGTTTGGTAACAGAAAAAAATGGAAATGTATGTAACATGATAAATTTCATTCACCGGAATGGCATCATTCTCTTCTCATTTACATTTTTCTCTTATCTACTTCTGTGCTTAGGGAAAAATAAAAGACACTTCCTCCTAATTCTGTTTTATATTCTGCTCTCCCAGGAGAAATTCAACCCTGAGGAATTCTGTGAATACAAAAGGTGCTGAGAATTTTTTTCAGCAGCAGCAAGTCATCAGTTCACAGGGGACAACTGCTGGGTGGATGTCTTCTGATCTAATTCAGTTTGGACCCTGTAAGCTTCCATACTGCACCAGTTCCCACACGTTTAGCTTCTTGTCCTGAGACTGAATGGTCCCACTTTAGATGTTAGTCACAGGCCCAAAAGTTTTCCTACCTGTGTTCAGACCAACCAGCTATAAATCAATCCTCAGGTTCAATTAATTTACTTCAGTGACTTACAAAAATTAGGCAAACATATTTACCAGCTATTGTAAAAGCTTTAAAAATCTCCCAGTGAGGAAAGTACCCAGGACAAGTGTGTGGCAAGTGGTTAGGAGATTCCATATTGTCTTCAAACATGTCTTTAAGAGCTACTGTGTATTCAGATATTTGAAAATTCCCAAAATCCTGTTCCTTCAGCTGTTTTAATGGAAGCTACCTCACATTGGTATGATTGGTAACAGGAAGTTCTGCAAGGCTGGTCTGGTAAGACTCTTCTTGATATCTTTGTATATCATTCTTTACACCTAAGATGTTGGTGGAAAAATCTAAACAATTGGGAAAGATCCCTGCCGAACAAGGTAGGTCAGAGAATCTCTCAATGACCTGTTAAAAGAAGTTTGTGGTTTTATTTATATGTGTGTGCGTGTGTGTGTGTGTGTGTGTGTGTGTGTGTGTGTGTGTATGATGTATGATATAAATCCACTGATAGCAATGCAGATAGATGATGGAGGGGACATTTTCAATCATAAACTGGAAAATTATTGGTAAGAATTATACAATGAAATAATATCTGTGGAAATCTAAAGGACTCTGTATAACCCATCAATCCTAAACTCTTTAAGGTAATACCATTACGTATTTTTGACAATTTGAAATTAAAATTAATCTTGAGTGAGTTGGTAAAAACTATTATGTATAATTGACAGGCCAATAAAATATAATTTGTAAATGATATATTTACATTTTTAGCAGCTAAATAGCAGATCATTAATTTTATTTCTCATGTTCCTTTCATAAAATAAATGATATTTGTCTCATTATAGATTCTTTGAGAATTCAAAGAGATAAGAAGTGCTTTCTTAATTATGTTTGTTTTGATGAGGAGAAAACCCCTGAAAAAAAGAATATTTTAGGAAGTAAGTAAAGATTTATTTTAATTATTCTGACTTACCATTTCAGTCCATCCCAGCAGTGGAATGGTGGAGCATATTACAGAGTAGATCAGCTCACAGCATTGAGGGGAGGACAGAGAAAGGGAAGAAAGGGAAGAAAGAGATAGAGAGAGAGATAGAGAGAGAGAGAGAGAGGGAGAGGCTGCCTATATTAACTGAATTTTGAAAATATTACTTTTCTCTCTAGTTGCCCAGCATAAGGAACTGTAGCACCCACATTTGGGGTAATGCTATTTTCTGTCTTTAACTAGCTCACTATCCAAGGACCTTCACAGATGAAACCAGAAGGGTGCTTTATTAATCCTTATACTTAGATGAATCTAGCTAGTCTTGGTACTTGAGAGTCTGAAGCCAGAAGATTTTAATATGGTGACTAGCCTGGAATACAGGGTAAGACACTGTTCCCAAAACAAACAAAACAAATCAACATAAAATAAGAATCAGAGACAGGCAGAGAGGAGTCTTGTGGAAACACGTGGGAAACAGTTTACATAATTCAAAACAAGCCCAAGGGAGGAGAATGAAACAGAACAGATTCTTCCCCACATTCTCATAAGGAAACAATTCTTCAGTTTGGGTCTTTTAACTTTCATAATTGAAAGACAATTTCTCTTCATGTACCCAGTTTATGTATCCTTCCATACCAATCACATAATTTCTCACAGTTGTGCGGAGCAGCCTCCACCCATACACATTCACTATATCTCGGCTAGCAAGAAATAGACACCGAGTCCCTCTTACCAGTTCCAAGGTTCTCGCGGAGACAGGTCCTGAGCTCACACCTAGGAGGCTCCAGAGGCCGCCACCCTCTCGGGGTTTCCTCAGTGGGTCAGAGCCAGGAGTGCCGGATCCTCAATGGTCACTGTCTGGGATGGCCCACAGGGTACTTTCCCGCAGTTGGGTTTCAGGTCTCCGGTAAGTGGGGGGAAAACCGGGGAGTCCAGATCTATGGAGACAGAGTTTTGGGTCACTTTTATCTCCCTCTGGACTACCGGTGTGGGTCAAGCCTGCTTCTTAAGTACCATCTTTATTGCTTACCAATGCACTGCACACAAGGTTCAATACCACGAGGGGGGTTCCCACACACAGGTCATCTACCAATGTTTCAAACAGATTGGCACACAGTATGTCACTGCCCTTGTGGGCACGCAGACCTATCTTGTCATTCACATTCTTATCTACTCACAGCACACTGGCTTAGGCTCACAGGCCCCTGCCTCAATACTTCAACTTAAACACTCCTAACTTGGGCTTGCAGGCCCTGTATTTATTTTTTTTACTTTTAATACTTTAAATGTCATCTTTATCTTGTTCTACACACAGGTGTGCTCAAATCTTGATTTGGTAATTCTTCATAGGTGTGCCTAATGAATCAGCTCTCAGCTGTCAAATTGCCACCTGCCTCTCACTGACACATTTCTGAAATGTGTTTAAAGAGGCATCATATTTTTATATTTAGCAACCAAAGTATAATCTGACATGCCACATTTACATGCACTGTTTAATAAAAGTATATGAACATAAGAACAATTTAATAGATATGTAATAGAGTATATGCATCAGAGCTGGTTTATTACCAGTGAAGTACAACTCGCTGGTATGTTTTTCACATGAAAATTTGGTTAAATTCAAGTATGAATTTTCTAACCTTTAATATAGAGTATAAATTGTAGTTATGCTTGGTTCTAATTAGATTTCCACCTACTACCAAGGTACCAATTGTGCAATTGCAAGTTCCAAATAGACCTGCACATATTGGTAAAAATATCAATAAAATAAGCTTAAGTTACTGTGAAAGGGAATTACCTCAAATCACCGTATTACAGTTCATCAGGTGAAATGGGATGTAGTTCACTGACACTGCAGAACACTTCTCCTGACTTCTCTGACCTAGAGAACTAAAAGTCAAGAGTTTTTTCTTAGTTAAGGAAGCTTTTCTCAGAAAATCTTAATTTGTACACTCACTCAAAACTTACATGCTTCAACTCACTTAACAGCACTTACTATTCAGTTTTGGCTTTTTACAGGAGCCTTTAAGTAACGCGTGTACTTGTGACTCTACTTAACTTCAGTTAGATCACACAGAAAGGAAATGCCTAAGCAGAAGTCTGGGAGTCAAAGCCAGTAATGTCCTCAGAAGCACGGATTTGAATAGGTGATGTCAGTAGACTTACACTTCAGTTACGTTTCAGCTTAGTATTTGCTGTGAATAAAAGTGTGCAACTAAAATATTCATATTCTATCAGTTACTCTTATCTGCTGCAGTAAGACAATACCCAAAGTCAAGCAACTTAATGAAAGTGAGATTTATTCAGCTTACAGTTCCAGCGAGAAGAAACAGTCCTTCATGCTGGAAAAGGTATGGCTGGCTGGCTTGCAGAAGCTGGAGTAAAAAAAAGTCATATATATCAAGGAGTTTGAGAGCTGCAAAACTATCCACTGCAAGAGCAGACCTCTCCCATAAGTAGGTTGGAGCTAATCTACCTCAAGGCCTACCCCTGTGACTGCCTTCCTCTTGCAAGGCTCCAGCTTCTAAAAGTGTCATGACCTTCCCAAACACATGAGTCTGTGGGGGACACATTTCAAACCATAGCGTTCCACCCCGTCCCCCAAAGGCTTATTGCCATCTGACTATGCAAACCTCATACTCAGTCTACTTTAAGAAAAAGCTCACACAGACTAATTTAGTCCAAAAGTCCAAAGCCCTTTGTTAAAATCAAAAGACAAATTACATACTTCCAACATAAAATGGAACAGAATGAACATTCCCATCCCAAAAGGGAGGAATGGGAGTATATCCAGGAAAGATTGGTTCATAACAAGACAGAAAACCAGCAGGACACACTCCAAATTCTATAGCTCCATGTCCAACAGATGAACCTTCTGTTGAAATCATCTGTTTCAAAGGGCGTTGGTTCTATCCCTCCAGCATAGCTACTGTAAAACACATTACTCTTTTGGGCTCCTCTCATGGGCCCAAAAGCTTACCTTGGTATAGATATAGCTTACCTTGGCAGATGTCTTACACTTTTTCTTTTGGGTCTTTGCTTTGGAGAAGAAACAGACCTATGGTACTCCACCCATTAGCTCTTCCCTTCTAAAATAAATTGCATTTTTAATGGGTGGGAGCTTCCCAGAGGATTTTGCCCTCAAGGTAGGGCACCTCCCATTTTCCAAATGAAAAGCAGGCTTTGGTTCACTAATGGAGCTAATGTGTTTAATGATAGCTGCTATTTTGCTATTTACCTGGTTCAACTCTTCCAATTTGCCACTGCATTTTGACTCATCAGACTTCACTGTTTTCTGCTTCTTTCTGCCCCATTCCTTGACCTTTTTTGTAACTCTGAACAAGAGAGCTAAAACATAGCCATGATACATTGTCAAGACTCCATTGCCTTGAATTTAACTCCATTTCCTTGAATTTTCCTCAACCAAGATCTCGAGCTTAACTTCAGGCAAGCGCTCAGGAAAAAGGCAAAACTTTATCAAATTCTCTGCCTAAACACTGCATCATTTTTCCCCTTGTCAAGTTTCACGGTCTCTATTCATCTGTGGACCATCACAAACTGGGTTTCTTGCAACATTACTGTCTTCCAAGAAAGGTCCATTTGGCCCAACATAAAGGCTTTCCCAGCAGAAAGTTCCAAAATTCCCTATTTTTCCAAACAAACAGCTCCAAAGGCACACTAGCCACATCATAACAATGGCCATACTGCTGTTACCAACGTCTCTCAGGTTTACATACAACAACTTCACATTTTTGAACCAGGTTCTCTTGGTCTCACACAACAACACCCCACTTCTCTGGGACCCATTTCTGTATCAGTTACTCCTGTATGTATGAATAATGGAAGTACTAGAAAATGATAACAAAACGTATAGTGAATTTAAATGTCCACAAGTTATAAAAATGATTACTTTTTAAATGGAGATATAGTAGAAAGACAAATGCCCAGATCCACTTTGTATAGCTGAAAAATACAATATCTTAGATGGAAAATATATTTAATACAATTACTAACAGATCAAATATTACAGAAAGAAAGTTTTAAAATGCAATAGAAACTACACAAAATGCAGTGCAAAGATCAAAACATGGATAATGAAAATGTGGTACAAATAAACAAGTAGGTTTATTCATCTGTAAGGAAGAGAAATTGGGAAGCATGCAGATAAGTGGATGGTAGTAGAAGAAAAAACACACTGAGTGAGTTGACTCAGATCCAGAAAGACATACCTCACTCTCTTTCTCATGTTTCTCTTCCTACTTTCAAATCTTCAGGTTGGTATATTTAACATGAAGCACCTTTAAAAGCCAGGAAACTAGAAAAGACAATTAAAGAGTGGAAAGAAAGGCCTTAGATTTGAGGCATGGAAGATGAGGGATCATACGTAAGAAGAAAGAGAATAATGGAGGAAAAGGCTTAAAATGGAAGATGGATTGGAAAGAAAAGGAGTCTTGGGGATAATTAGCACTGAAGGACCCTGGCCCTAAAGAAGGAAGCTTACAGAATGGGCCAGGTACACAGTGTAGATATTTGCTCATAGCTGATCAGGCATAGCTATAGTTAGCTATTGCTCACAGATATTCAAACATAGCTACTGCTAGCCATTGTCTAAAACTATGTACCTTGCTACTCCCCTCCCTGCCCCTCAAACCCCTGGTGACGGGAAAAGGAACTGTAACCCTTGGTAACGGGAAAACAGGCTGTAACCTTAAGATGACTAGCCCTAGGGAAAACAAGTTTTGCAAGGCAATTCTGTTAATAACATAATTGTCATCTGGAACAAACTACCTGTGGTCACTGCAGGTGGACAGCACCAATTATGATGGGAACCCACCCAAGCTTTTGCTGACTAGTGATTGTACAATTCCTTATCAATAAGACCCCTACCCAAAATCCCTTTATAAACCCCTCGCCCTAGCTGCTCGGAGCCGCTTCAGTCTCTCCCGCGTGAGAGGTTGCTGGAGCTGCCCGGCGCGCCGAAATAAAATCCTCTTGCTTGTTGCATCGAGTGCGGTCTTGGAGTCTCTCTCGGCAGTCCCGTTCCTGACTGAAAGACCGGGGGTCTTTCAAGCACTAAGAGTATGGCAAAATCTACTAATTCTAAGCTTATTCATAAAATATAATTTAAAGATGTTGGAATGGACGTATCATATACATGGGGATGATGCTCATCCAAGAATATATAGAGTATTAAAGTTACAGTACGATGTGTAGGTTGCCATCCTGTGAGTTTTCAATGAGGTCCAAAAACTTCTATAAAAGTTAACTATAGCCATTGTTCTTCTTGCCCAGTAGAAGGTCCTGTTGCTGATGACAGTGCACACTTTCATCACAAGACATGGAGAAATCAAGGTAGAACTTTCCTAGCAGTGTCCCGAGCTGTTATAATGCCTGAAAATACATGCAATCTGATGCAGGAGACAAGCCATCAAGAAACTATAAATCCTGTGAGCTACAATAAGAACCAGAGTGAAAAAGATGCGCTTGTTGATACGATAGTGGCATGAATATTGCACAATAGCCAACCAATTCATGATTTGATTTAAGGCCTACTGTAAGAAGGAAACTCAAGCCTGGCACTGTATGTCTAGCTAAGAACTTGTGAATGAAGAGGTCATAGGCTCTTTAGGGAGAATATGTTAGCGTTGCTTTGCTGAATACGTATGGAATCAAAATGCCTTCAACATACATATAATTGCACCTATAGATGAGAGCATCTTAGATGAGAAGCTTCTATTCCTTCAGTTGATGATGGTACATACAGAGACTCAAACCTGGTTACAGGGTAGAGAATATGTGATAGTGTAATGCCTGGCTCTAAACAGGACATCTGTATCATCACCACCATCATGAGTACCCCAACTCCTATGCACAGGAACCATCACCATCACAGATAAGAGGATGGAAAGAATATAAGAACCAGAGTGTGGTGAAGAGTGATGCCACATGGCGCCCTGGAGATGTTGCACTTGTGAACTCACTACAGCTGTACTTACTGCACAGTAACACCACAGGATTTGGACCATCAACATGAATTCATAAACATGGGAAAGGGCTTTTGAGGCCTCAAACCTCTAAGAGGCCCCATTTATAGTTAATTCTGGCTGTGGGGAAAGGGCTCCACTTTCTACAATGGTATAACGACTGATTAATTCCTCCACTCCAATGAATAATTTCCTTTATCTGGTTACGCAGGCAGCCTTACTAAATTCAGTTGGTTATATACACAGCATCACTAGCAGACCTCAAGAAAAAAATAAATAAATCCAGAGATTTCAGGAAGCTCTTACAAAAAGTGGTATGGCAAGAAAGAAATATCAGTAAAGAGGACAAATATGGATTGATTAAAAAAATAGAAAAAATTCTCTCTACTGAAAATAAAGGCATTTCTGCTTCCTCTTCCTTAGAGTATTCATTTTAACAAACTTGAATCCTTATATCCTTCCTGTCTGTGGAAAATATATGTATGTAAATCTCTTTGAAAGTTAAGTAAGCTTCTTGCCACAGACTGGCTTTGTCTCTTGGTCTATGCCCTGGGCTAACATCTTAACCTGATCTTCTTTTTCTAGGAGGTCTCTCTCATTGCCCTGGAAGCCAATGTCTTTCTCAAGCACCTTTGAAGTGTGATCCTCTGAAAAACTGGTTCCTTATCTCCCAGTTTCTGTGAAAGTTCAGAGCAGATCAGGGATAAGCATTTTATACTGAGTTTTCAAATGCCTCATAGGAAATATATGAAATTTTTTTTCTTTTGCATAAATTTTGATAACTTCCTAGATAGTTGATGAACTGACAATACACTATATATGACAAATGGTGCCTGTGAAGTATTATCCAAGGTCTAACTAATTATTCTTTATGTCAATAAAAGTAATTGATTGTGCTATTATTTCAAGGTTACATATCAAATCATACATGTCTATCATACACTGAATGATGTTTCACAGCATATTTTGTAGGGGGAAAGAAAAAGTACTTTAGCTGAAATGAAGCACATTGAACTGAAGGTCTCAGAACCTACTGTACTACTGTTGAAGATCCTTCAAAACTGATTGACTGATTAAGACTGTGATTTGGAAAGCGGGAATGTTGTAGGTCCAGAGCCAAATTAATTTGCATGATCTGTAGCTGTCTTAGTAGCCCAATTGTCTGGCAACCTCTGTGTTTGCTTAGCATCTATCCTTGTGCCTGCTTTTGTATATGCTTTTGGAATATACAAACCAATTCAAATGTTAAGGTTATCAGAACGCATCTAAAGACTAGCAGAAATATCTCCATCTGTTTTAATATTTATATCTGGCATTCATACCAATCTATTTAAAAATAGTTTTATTTGTGACTTCAGTCTTTTACTATAAAACTTTTCTTGAAACCATTACTACATTGGCATATGATATTTGGGGTAACCAAAACTTTCATTCTCAAGCCATGGTCACACATAGTTGTCTCCTGAATTTTTGTTTCCCAAAGGTTAGAATTGTGCTTTTGGCACTAATAAAGTAAGATAAACAGCATGCAGTATTCTTAGCATGTAAAATGGGAAGCAATAGAGAATGAGGCCCAAATTTCTTCAGGTGTTTACAGTGATATTATGTTAATCAGATTCCTAGGGGAAAGGTCTGCAGAACCACCTGAGAGTTTTTCTCCAGATTAAGGTTGGCCTCTGAACATGCCTGAGAGAGATTGTCTTGACACACAGCTGATGTGGGAAGACCTGGCCCATTAAAGGTGGGACATTATCTAACTAGGCAGATGATACAAGGCTGTACAAATAAAGGAGAATAAGCAAGCAGGCATCTTCTGTTTTCCATTCTTTTTTTTTTAACTTTTATTTATTTATTCAATTGTGCGCGTATGCACGTGCGTGTATGTATGTGTGTGTGTGCGTGTGTGTGAAACCACAGGCGAATTCGGGAACCACCATGGGCCGCCTCCACCTCCTTGTTTACTCTGCCCTGGGATTCAAAGGCTCCTCCCTATCAGGACCAGAAACACAGGCCGCCCCCGCTTCTGCCCAGTGTCTATAAGTGGGGTCTAGGATCCAAACTCAGGAGCTTTGGTCTGCAAGAAGGCAGAGGCTTAACCCCTGAGCCACCTGTCTAGCCCCTGTTTTCCATTCTTGATGGTGGGTATCATGCGACCAGTTGTTTAAAGCTCCTGCACTTATTGTCCCCACAAAGTCTAGCATTTGCTAAAAGCACCAAGATCCTTGGAGGCAAGGGATTGACAGCCAAAACAGTGTTCCTATGCTTAAGGGGAACACAGGAAAGGGTTCAGGGAAATGCCGCTGAGTCCTTGTATGTTATGGGAGAGGAGGACCCAGAGGACAGTCAGGCATGCACATTAAAAGATTCTCCAGGGATTGGGGGAGGGGAGGCACTGGGGGATGGGGAGGGAGGGGTCAGGGGAGGGCGAGCAGAGGGGTGGGGGGAGGAGGAGGGAGGGAGGGAACCAGTGTACCTATTAAGTTTGAATGAGTGGAGATAATAAAAAATGTTAAAAAAATAAAAAAGCTCCTGCACTATAACTTCCAGGAAATGAAGGGCTCTCTCCTGGATTTGCAAGCTGCAATTAAATCCATTTTCTCTAATGTGTTTTGTTCAGTTCTTTTATTGCATCTATAAGATATTTCCACCATCAATAAGTTTTAAAAAAATCAACTTGATAGTAAAATACAGGAAAGAAAATGTATTCCACAAGGTCACAGTGGAAAGAGGTTAATCTAATTATTATTAAAGTCCTTCTTTGGGCTTTGTCTGTGGGCTCTGATTTTTTGAGGGACAAAAAGTATCAAGGTGTGGTTCCATTCACTACAATCTTATTGCTTTATTGCTCAAAGTTTCTCTTGTAATATGTGCTTCCCAGATATCAGAATTGTGTGAAATCACTTTTTTCGGAAGGCAAACTCCTCATCTGCCTGGCATCAGATCTGGTAAATTTTCAGCAATTTGTGAAGCCTCTCTCTCTCTCTCTCTCTCTCTCTCTGTCTTTGGTCTCTGTGAATTTCCAGAGGAAGTTTCAATCAAAGGCCATTATTGGGAGAGGAATTTCTTTGCTACATAAAGCTCAAATATTCTATTTCTGCAAGAGAAGGGAAGAATTGGAATTGGGGTGAATTTTGATGTGTATAGTAGCTTATTTATAGTGAACTCATTGGGCTTAGAGAATACCATGAGCCTGGAGAGCAGACAAAATTTGAGTGATGCTCTTTCAGAAAGAACCATATTGAGTGTGACAAAAAAGCTCTTCAGATATGCTGGTAGTCTTTTGTCTTTCTTCCTGTGATATGAGTTTAGTTACAGAAAACTCAGGCAAGGTAGGTGAAATGATCAATATTGATGGTACAGAGTTCAATCAGCTTTAGTTTTCAGAGAATCTTTCCTTGTCCTGGGTGATAGACAAGGGGAACACAGAGAAAAGACCCTTGATTCTGGTGTAAATTCAATTAAGAAAATAAAACATAAAACTCTAATCTCAAAGGAGATAAGATAAATTAGACTGATGATAAGTTAGACTGAAGCCAGGTATCAGTCTCTATAATCCAGAAACATAGATTTAGGTTGCCCCAAATACTGTGTTCCCATAGCAGAATAATCACATGAAAAGACATAATTTTATAATCATTACCTGAATAAACCCAATCTGTCAATCTAGGCCATAGCTCTCAGAAGGATCAGTAGTCATGACAGAAATTATCATGATTTAGATTTAGATTTAGAGTATGTTGAATGATTAAAGTATCTTAGTAAACAACTGGATAGAAGATGCCAGAGAACTTAATTTATAGTGAAGAACAAAGAGTAAGAAACTAAACATTACTTAGGTTTGAACATTATTATTCTTAATATTCTTCGTTTTGGTAAAGAGAAAATCAAAATGCAAATACTTGGATGGTACACTAGCAGGCAAGTTACACAAAAGTCTTATGAGGTATTTAAAGACATGTTTAGTTTAGAGTTAGTGGAAGGTAGTGTTTATTAAGCTCATATATCCAGAAAGTTTCATTAGTAGTCACAAGGATGTTACGACAAGCACAGAACTGGGCAAAGGATGACTACTAGCTAAAGATAGCCCAAGATAATTTGCAATCAGGTTCTGGGCCTGAACCATTTTCACTTCTTCAGAATCACTGGAGTTCTAATCTGACAAATGGTATTGTAGACAGTCGATCAATGTGAACTGTGGATTTTTTTTCTAGGGCTTATGTCAAATCAGACTTTTCAGCATGTGAACACAAGAGGCTTTCACATTGTTTTCTGGATCCCAACAATGGACTGTGTCAAAGTTACTTAACTAACATATGTGTTTTATCAAGTTACATTCCCTATTGTAGAACAGTTTATATATTCTTTCTTGACACTTTCAGGAATGAAATACATCCTCGGGATTATAGTCATACTGTTCTATAATTGTTTAGATCACTATTTTGATTAAAATGACTCCACAAAGTTATGAATTTTCCCAACAATTGAAATAATTAATAGTAACAGTTTTCTCAATAAATACAAACATATCATTCCCAGGAAACTTCCCTCTGAAATTTTCATGGCTCTTATTCCTTTTTTTTTATTAAAAATTTAATTATACATTTAAAATATTTTTACCACTTCCCTTCCTCCCCACTCCTCCTCCCCCTGAACCCCCTCTTCCCCCTCCTCTCCCTCCCCATCCCCCAGTGCCTTCCCCCCAATTCCCAGAGAGTCCTTTATTGTGTACGCCTGACTCTCCACTGGGTCCTCCTCTCCAATGACCTATAAGGACCCAGTGGCATTTCCATAAGCCCTTTCTCTTGTTCCCCTTAAGCATAGGAGCACTACTATGGCTGTCAATCCCTTGCCTCCAGGGATCTCGGTGCCCTTAACAGATGCTAGACTTTATGAGGGCAACAGTGCACTGGACATTGTGCGGGGCATGCAAAGTCCCATTATGATTGCTTTGGCCCCAACTATTGTTGAGAATCTTGCAAATCGTTGTTCCTCCCATCCTTTTGCTCTTACAATCTTACTGCCCCCTCTTCTGCAAATGTCCCTGAGCTCCAGGATGGGGAGAGATTAGGCTGGCCTAGTTCTATGTGATTGATATAGAGTCTCTGAAGTTCTGGATTGTGGTTTGTTGATTCTCTTTTGCAGTTTTGCTGCTCCTGCAATGCCCTTCACTCCATCCTGCTGGGCACTGTATGTCACCCCCTGGCCAGAGACAAAAAGCTGTTAAACAGGATTCTTATTATAATAGCACATTCAAGGGTAGATGTAATAAGAGTAGGAAACCTCAGTGAGGGAGGGATTACTTTTTATCTGCTAGACTATATGCCCTCCCCTTCTGGTAAGATCAGGAAAGAACATCTGTGAACTTAACCAGGTTTCTCATTACTTACTTGCAGACCTTGATGGAGGCCTGTTTTCTCTGCTGTAACATGGTCCCCTCTCTCCTTGTTTCTGGTGTGGCCCTCCTACCCCATCTCTCTTGTTCATAATCCTTGCAATTACTGTGTTACATAGGTTTACTTTTGATTGTCTCAATGTGGGCTGGGTGAGTTTGGTACTAGGAGCCACCTATTAGGGAGTACATATGGCGCTTAATTTTCTGGGTTTGGGATACTTCACTTAATATAATTGTTTGTAATGACATCCATTTCCCAGCAAATTCCAGTAATACATCATTTTTGATGGCTGAGTAGTACTCCATTGTATAGATGTACCACCTTTTCCTTATCCACTCGTCAACTGTTGGACATTTAGGTTGATTCCATGACTTTGCTATTGTAAACAGTGCTGCTATGAACATGGTCGAGCTTGTGCTATCGAGGCGAACCTCTGCTGCATGGGGGGTTATTCCCAAAAGTGGGATAGCAGGGTCATATGGCATTTCAATCTTTAATTTCTTTAAGAATCTCCAGACGGCTCGCCAGAGTGGCTGTATGGGCCTGCATTCCCACCAGCAATGTAGGAGAGTTCCCCTCTCCACATCCTCTCCAGCATTTGTCGTTGTTTGTATTGTGGATTTTTGCCATCCTGACCGGGGTGAGATGATATCTCAGGGAAGTTTTGATTTGCATTTCCCTGATGGCTAAGGAAGTGGAGCATTTCTTAAGATATTTGTTAGACATTTTAATTTCATCCCTGGTAAAGTTTCTTTTAAGTTCCAGGGACCATTTTTTAATTGTGCCATTGTTTTCCTTGGAGTTTAGTTTTCTAAGTTCTTTGTGCACTCTGGACAGTAGAGCTGTGTCAGATATATGGTTAGTGAAGATTTTCTCCCATTCTGTGGGTTGCCTTTGAGCTCGTGTTACAATCTCTTTATCTGAACAGAAGCTCTTTAATTTCACAAGATCCCAACTGTTGAGAGTTGGTAGCAGTGACTGTGCCATTGGATGTTTGTTTAGGAAATGTTGGCCTAGCCCAATCAGCTCGAGGGAGTTCCCTGTCCTTTCAACTGTGGTTTTTAAAGTCTCTGGCCTTAAATCAAGATCCTTGATCGATTTGGAATTAAGTCTTGTACATGGTGACAAGTATGGGTCCAGCTTTAATCTTCTGCATGTGGAGATCCAGTTTTGCCAGCACCATTTGTTGAAGATGCTGTTCTTTTTCCATTGGGTTCTTTGGGCCCCTTTGTCAAAGACCAAATGGCTGTATTTTTGTGGGCTTATATCTGGGTCTTCAACCCTTGTCTATTGATCTGTGTGTCTATTTTGGAGCCAGTACCAGGCAGTTTTTATAACTATGGATTTGTAGTATAGACTAAGGTTTGGTATGGCAATACCTCTAGCAGTGTTTGTGTTACTCAAGATTGTCTTTGCTATCCTGGGTCTTTTGTGCCGCCATATAAATTTTGAGATTATTTGGTCAACTTCTTTAAAGAATTGCTTTGGGATTTTGATTTGTATAGCATTGAATTTGTATATTGCCTTTGGTAGGATGGTCATTTTTATGATGTTGATTCTACCAATCCAGGAACATGGGAGGTCTTTACACCTTCTGGTGTCTTCTGCTATTTCTTTCTTTAAGGTTTTAAAGTTTTCATTGCAAAGGTCTTTTACCTCCTTGGTTAGGTTTATACCAAGGTATTTCATTTTTTTAGGGGCTATAGTAAATGGGATTATTTCTCTCAAGGCTTTTTCACTTCTTTCATTCTGGGCATATAGGAAGGCCTCTGATTTTTGCACATTTATTTTGTATCCTGCCACCTTGCTGAACTTCTCAATTAGTTCCAGGAGCTTCCTGGTGGAGTTTTGGGATCCCTCGGGTATAAGATCATGTCATCTGCAAATAGGGATAGTTTGACTTCTTCCTTGCCAATTTGAATCCCTCTTATGTCCCTTTCTTGTCTTATGGCTACAGCTAAGATTTCAAGTACAATATTGAATAGAAGTGGTAAGTGTGGACAGCCTTGTCTAGTTCCTGATCGAAGTGGGAATGCTTCCAATTGTTCCCCATTGAGCATAATCCTTGCTGTGGGCTTGTTGTATACAGCTTTTATTACATTGATAAAGGTTCCTTTCATTTCGACAGTCTCTAGCGTTCTGATCATAAAAGGCTGTTGGATTTTGTCAAAGGCTTTTTCTGCATCTATCGAGAGTATCATGTGGTCTTGGACTTTGGACTGGTTTACATAATGAATTACATTTATTGATTTGCGTATGTTGAACCAACCTTGTGTGCCGGGGATGAAGCCTACTTGGTCCCTGTGAATGATCTTTTTGATATGTTTTTGAATCCGATTTGTTAAGACTTTGTTGAGAATCTTTGCATCTGTGTTCATCAGAGAGATCGGCCTATAGTTTTCTTTTTTAAGTGAATCTTTATTAGGTTTTGGGATTAAGACGATATTAGCTTCATAGAAGGAATTTGGTAGAGTTCCTTCCTTTGCTATTTGATGGAACAGTTTAAGGACTATTGGTGTTATTAACTCCTTAAATGACTGGTAGAATTCTGTGCTGAATCCATCTGGCCTAGGACATTTTTTGGTGGGAAGATTCAAGATTACTTCTTCAATCTCCTTGTATGTTATAGGACTATTTAAATAACTCACAACTTCCTGATTCAATTTAGGTAGGTTGTGTTTACTTAGAAATTCATCCATCTCTTTTGTGTTGTCAAACTTCACAGAGTACAAGTTTTTGAAATATGATGTTATAAATCTCTGGATTTCTTGGGTATCCGTAGTGATAACTTCATGTTCATTTCTAATTTTGTTAATTTGGGTTTTCTGTCTCTTGCTTTTGGTTAATTTAGCTAGGGGTATATCAATCTTATTGATTTTTTCAAAGAACCAGCTTTTTGACTGGTTGTATTTTCTATTGTTTTCTTAGTCTCGATTTCAGATATTTCTCCCCTTATTTTGCTAATCTCCTCTCTTCTACTACTTTTGGGATCAGATTGCTCAAGTTTCTCCAAAGCCTTAAGTTGCATTGTTAAGTTGTTTATTTCTGATGTTTCCATTTTTCTGATATAGGCATTAAGAGCTATGAACTTACTTCTTAGAACAGCTTTCATTGTGTCCCAAAGATTTTGGTAAGTTGTATTTTCATTTTCGTTCACTTTCAGGGAATCTTGAATTTCCTGTTTGATTTCTTCCTGAATTCAGTTCTCATTCAGCATCATATTGTTAAGTTTCCAGGAGTTAGTGTATTTTCTCTTGTTTGTTGTGTTGGTGTGGATGTCCAGCTTTAGGCCGTGGTGGTCTGATAGGGCACAGGTTAGAATTTCAACTTTTCTGTATTTGTGTAGATTTGTTTTGTGGCCCAGTATGTGATCTATTTTGGAGAAAGTTCTGTGTACTTCTGAAAAAAATGTGTATTCTTTGGTGCGTGGGTGAAAGGTTCGATAGACCTGTTGATCTATCCCATGTTGAGAGGGCGGTGTTGAAATCCCCAAGAATTATCGTTTGGGGGTTGATTTCTTGCTTTAGATGCTGTAGAGTTTTCTTAATGAATGTGGAGGGGCCCATATTGGGTGCATATATGTTCAGTATTGTGAAGTCTTCCTGGCGAATTGTACCTGTGACTAAAATGTAGTATCCATCTGTGTCTCTTATGATTTTCTTTGGTTTGAAGTCCACTTTGTCTGAAAGCATAATTGCTACCTCTGCCTGTTTCCTGGTTCCATTAGCTTGCAAGATTTTGGACCAGCCTTTCATTCTTAGGACGTGCCTATCTTTTGTGGTGAGATGAGTTTCCTGAAGGCAGCAGATTGTTGGATTGTGATTTTTAATCCAAGTTTGTAATCTGTGTCTCTTAATCGGTGAGTTAATACTATTGACATTTAATGCTATAATGGAGAAATTATTTTTAATTCTGGACATTTTTTACGTTTAGTAGATTTTGTAAGCATGTTGTTTGATATTTATATTTTGGTGGTGTTATACTTCCCTTCTGTCCTCCTGGATACGCTTGTTCTTTTCTTTTCTTGAGTATCATTTCTAGCATTTTTTGAAGGCCTGGTTTGGTAGACATGTATCCCTTCAAGTTGTCTTTGTGCTGGAAAACTTTTCTTTCTCCCTCAATCATGACAGATAGTTTTGCCGGGTATATCAGTCTGGGTTGGCATTTTTGCTCATTTAATACTTGAAGTATGTCTCTCCAAGCTCTTCTTGCTTTTACTGTTTCCATTGAGTAGTCATTTGTTATTCTAATAGGTTTACCTTTAAAAGTGAGTTCCTTTTTTTCTCTTGAAGCTCTCAGCACCCTTTCTTTGTCTTGAATGTGGAGTGTTTTGACTATTATTTGCCGTGGCGATTTTCTATTTTGGTCATATCTGTTTGGAGTGCGAAATGCCTCTTGTATTTGGATAGGCTTCTCATTCTTTAGTTGTGGGAAGTTTTCATTTATGATGAATTGAAATATTTCCTCAGGTGTGGTATTTTGGGATTCTTGTTCTGGTATTCCATGAATGCTCATGGTAGGCTTCTTCAGGGTGTCCCATATTTCTTTTTTTTTATTTAATACGTTTTTTATTATTATTTCAACTCATACAAACTTAATAGGTACACCAGTTCCCTCCCTCCCTCCTCCTCCCCCCGTACCTCCTGCTCCTCCTCCCCACCTCCCTCCCTTCACATCCCCCAGTGCCTCCCGCCCAATTCCCAGAGAGTCCTTTCTTGTGCATGCCTGATTTTCCTCTGGGCCCTCCTCTCCGATGACGTACAAGGACCCAGTGGCCTTTCCCTAAACACTTTCCCGTGTTCCCCTTAGGTATGGGAACACTGCTGTGTCTGCCAATCCCTTGACTCCAAACATCTTGGTGCCTTTAGCAGATGCTGGACTTTGTGGGGTCAATAGTATGTTGGACAATGCGCAGGGCATGAAAAGTCCAATTATGATTGCTTCAGCCCTAACTTGTATGGAGTAACTTACATATCATTGCTCCTCCCATCCTTTTGCTCTTACACTCTTACTACCCCCTCTTCCGCAAATTTCCCTGAGCTTCAGGATGGGGAGAGATTAGGCTGGCCTAGTTCTAGGTGATTGATATAGAGTCTCTGAAGTTCTGGATTGTGGTTTGTTGGTTTTCTTTTGCAGTTTTGCTACTCCTGCAATGCCCTTCACTCCATCTTGATGGGCATTGTATGTTACCCCCTGGCCAGAGACAAAAAGCTGTTAAACTAGAGTCTTGCGATAAAAGCACATTCAAAGGTAGATGTAATAAAAGTGGGAAACCACAGTGAGGGAGGGGTCTATCACCAATTTGCAAAACGGTTACTTTTTATCTGCCAGACTATATGCCTTCCTCTACTGGTGAGATCATACCCCCTCAGTAGTAAATGATCAGGAACAAAAGTCTGTGAACTTAGTCATATGTCTCATTACTTTTTTGAGTCCTTGATGGAGGCCTATTTTCTCTGCTGTAACATGGTCCCTACTCTCCTTGTTTCTGGTGTGGCCCTCCTACCTCATCCCTCCTGTTCATAATCCTTGCAATTACTGTCTCTAGGTGGACTAGGTGGGCTTGGTACTAGGAGCCACCTATTAGGGAGTACTTACGGTGCTTAATTTTCTGGGTCTGGGATACTTCACTTAATATAATTGTTTCTAATGACATCCATTTCCCGGCAAATTCCAGTAATTCATCATTTTTGATGGCTGAGTAGTACTCCATGTACCACAGTTTCCTTATCCACTCGTCAACTGTTGGACATTTGGGCTGATTCCATGACTTTGCTATTGTAAACAGTGCTGCTATGAACATGGTCGTGCTTGTGCTATCGAGGTGAACCTCTGCTGTATGAGGGGGTTATTCCCAAAAGTGGAATAGCAGGGTCATATGGCATTTCAATCTTTAATTTCTTTAAGAATCTCCAGACGGCTCGCCAGAGTGGCTGTATGGTCCTGCATTCCCACCAGCAATGTAGGAGAGTTCCCCTCTCTCCACATCCTCTCCATCATTTGTTGTTGTTTGTATTGTGGATTTTTGCCATCCCTAACCTGTGTGAGATGATATCTCAGGGAAGTTTTGATTTGCATTTCCCTGATGGCTAAGGAAGTGGAGCATTCTTCCTTGATAAAGTTTCTTTTAAGTTCCAGGGACCATTTTTTAATTGGGCCATTGGTTTCCTTGGTGTTTAATTTTCTAAGTTCTTTGTGCACTCTGGACAGCAGAGTTCTATCAGATGTGTGGTTAGTGAAAATTTTCTCCCTCTCTGTGGGTTGCCTTTGAGCTTGTGTTACAATCTCTTTATCTGAACAGAAGCTCTTTTCTTTCAAAAGATCCCAACTGTTGAGAGTTGGTAGCAGTGACTGTGCCATTGGATGTCTGTTTAGGAAATGTTGGCCTACCCTCAATCAGCTCGAGGGAGTTCCCTATCCTTTCAACTATGTTTTTTATGGTCTCTGGCCTTATATCAAGGTCTTTGATCCATTTGTAATTAAGTCTCTTGTTTGTTGTGTTGTGGATGTCCAGCTTTAGGCCGTGGTGGTCTGATAGGGCACAGGTTAGAATATCAACTTTTTTGTACATGTGTAGATTCTTTTTGTGGCCCAGTATGTGATCTATTTTGGAGAAAGTTCCGTGTGCTGCTGAGAAAAATGTGTATTCTTTGGTACGTGGGTGAAAAGTTCGATAGAGATCTGTAAGGTCCATTTCTTTAAGTGTTTGATTAAGGTCCAAAGTGTCTCTGTTAAGCTTTTGACCTGTTGATCTATCCCATGTTGAGAGGGCGGTGTTGAAGTCCCCAAGAATTATCGTTTGGGGGTTGATTTCTTGCTTTAGACGCTGTAGAGTTTTCTTAATGAATGTGGAGGGGCCCATATTGGGTGCATATATGTTCAGTATTGTGAAGTCTTCCTGGTGAATTGTACCTGTGACTAAAATGTAGTATCCATCTGTGTCTCTTATAATTTTCTTTGGTTTGAAGTCCACTTTGTCTGATATCATAATGGCTACCCCTGCCTGTTTTCTGCTTCCATTAGCTTGTAGAATTGTTGGCCAGCCTTTTATTTTTAGAGTGTGCCTATCTTTTGTGGTGAGATGGGTTTCCTGCAGGTAGCAGATTGATGGATTGTGATTTTTAATCCAAGTTTGTAATCTGTGTCTCTTGATCGATGAGTTAATTTCATTAACATTTAGTGTTATAATGGTGAAACTATTTTTGATTCCAGACATTTATTATGTTTAGTAGTTTTTATAAGTATATTGCTTCGCTTTTAATGGTGTTATACTTGCCTTCTGCTCTCCTGGATATGCCTGTTTTTTTCTTCATGCTTGAGTATCATTTGTAGCATTTTTTGAAGGCCTGGTTTGGTGGACATGTATCCCTTTAAGTTGTATTTGTGCTGGAAGATTTTTCTTTCTCCCTCGATCATGATTGATAGTTTTGCAGGGTAAAGCAGCCTAGGTTGACATTTTTGCTCATTCAATTCTTGAAGTATGTCTCTCCAAGCTCTTCTTGCTTTTAGTGTTTCCATTGAGAAGTCATTTGTTATTTTAATAGGTTTACCTTTAAAAGTGACTTGTTTTTTCTCCCTTGAAGCTCTCAGCACCAGTTCTTTATCTTGAATGTGGAGTGTTTTGACTATTATTTGCCGTGGCGAGCTTCTGTTTTGGTCATATCTGTTTGGGGTGCGGAATGCCTCTTGTGTATAGATGGGCTTTTCTTTTTTCAGATGAGGAAAGTTTTCCTTGATGATCGTTTGGAAAATTTCCTCAGGGGTGGTATTTTGAGATTCTTGCCCTGGTATTCCATGAATACGCATGTTGGGCTTCTTCAGGGTGTCCCATATCTCCTGGATATTTCTCTCAAGCATCTTTTTGGCTTTAACAATCTCTTCCATTGAGCTGGTTAATACTCCCACTTTATCTTCAAGATCTGAAATTCTGTTTTCTGCTTCATTAGTTCTGCTGATAAGACTCTCTGTGGAGTTCTGGGTTGAAGATAACTTGTCTTTTAGCTCAGTTTTAAACTCTGCTTGAGTCTGCTTTAACTGCTCTATGCCAGTTTTTGATTCTTGCACTGTTTTTCTCAACTCCTCCATGTGTCTGTTGTGTTTCTCCTCAAAGTGATTGATTCGATTATTTAATTCCTCCCTGATTTCCTCTTTCATAGTATTGAACATGGTAATGATCATATTTTGAAGGTTGTTATTCTGGGTCAGGCTTTCTTGGCTTTTTTCCATGGGTTTGTTCTGGTTGGAGTCTAACATTATGGGATTTATTTCTTCAGTGGGATATTTGTTTACTTGAGTGTTGTTTGTCATGGATTTGCACTTAGACTTTGGCATTGTCGGTTTAACTCTTAAGATCTTTTAATTTCTGTGAGTTTTTCACTAAACTGAATTATTTGGCCTGGGGCTCTGGGGGTGGGCGGGGACCGATCTTACCTGGGTCACAGCATGGTGAGGCCTGGCTGGACCATGTTCGTGTCCCAGGCGGGGGAGTGGAGGGGAAGGGGGGATGGGGCATCCGCGGGGTGCTATTTAAACCCGGGCCACCCGAGGGCGGGGCCGGGCGCAGAGGGGGTGGCCTCTCCTCCTCCCAGGCCCTGCCCGCGTGGCTCCGGCTGGATGGCGGGGGGAGCTGGGTCCACTAGGGCGGCCTGGGGCTCTGGGGGCTCGCAGGGACCGATCTTACCTGGGTCGCGGCGCAGTGAGGCCCAGCTGGACCACGCGCGTGTGTCCCGGGCGGTGGAGTGGAGGGGAAGGCGTCCCATATTTCTTGAATGCTCCTCTCCAGTATCTTTTTGGCTTTAACAATCTTTTCCATTGAGCTGGTTAATTCTCCTACTTTGTCTTCAAAATCTGAAATTCTATTTTCTGCCTCATTTGTTCTGCTGGTAAGACTCTCTGTCGAGTTTTGGGTTGAAGATAACTTATCTCTTAGTTCAATTTTAAACTCTGCCTGAGACTGTTTTACCTGCTCTATTCCTATTTTTGTTTCTTGAACTGTTTTTCTCAACTCCTCCAGGTTCCTGTTGTGTTCCTGTTCAAAGTGGTTGATACGGTTGTTTAACTCTTGTCGGATTTCCTCTTTCATAGTATTAATCGTGGTAATGATCATACTCTGAAAGTCGTTATGTTGGGTCTGGCTTTCATGGCTATTTTATATGGATTTGTTCTAGGATTGATTCTTTTGGTGGGAGATTGGTCTTTTTGGGTTTTGTTTCTCGTGGATCTGCACTTTGACTTGTACATTGTTGTTTTGTTTTTTAGGACCTTTCAGTTTCTGTGTGTTTTTCACTGAACCGATGTAGTTGGTATTGTTACACCTGCCAGTTGTTACTAGTGCTTGCCTTGGATTGGATATGTTTGTGTATTGGTATTGTTATATCCTAGATGAGGCTACTTGGCTGTTAGTACGTCAGTTAAGTAACCAGGGGATGAATATAAGTATGGTAGTGCACTTTTACGATTTAGTGTCTTGGTGAAATGTGAGGGTGGGTGGTGTACTCCCTGGAGTTGTATGTTTTTGGGGTGGCTGTATGAGGAAGCTGATCTACAGCATTGATACTTGAAAGGATCAGTAAGGTGAGAGAAAAGAAAAAAAAAGTTTACTTATCTTTGGGCTGGATGTGAAGAGTCTCGCGTATGTGATACAATGGTTGTAGTGAAGTCCAGATGTATGGCCTGTGTTCCCTTTGTTCCTTGTGTTTCCTTTGGACTCTATTGAATTCTGAGTAGCACTGTGTCTTCCGTGGACCACGAGCGTAGGTCCCCGATGGGCCAGAGAGGCAGAGGGTCTGATGTTGATGGCAGAATTCTTCACCTGCGACCTGGGGGGGGAGCGGAGGGGCGTGGGGACGGGAGGGCAGGAGGGGCTAGTGTCCAGGGTGGGGCCCCGGAGGCTAAGCCAGTGGCCACGCTCGGTGCTGCTGGCCGGGCGGCTCGACTCAGGGGTGGGGGACTGGGTTGGGAGGGGCTCTCTCTCACCTGGGCGCCGGTCGGGGTTCTGCGCGGAGGGGGCTGGAGGCAAAGCCGGCGGCCGCGCGCGGGGTGCTCATGGCTCTCATTCCTGCCACTAAGCCATTTCATTTTCCTGTTAAAATGCAAATATATTATCTGGGAGGATGAGCTCATTAAGTCATTAGCAGCCATTAAAGTGGTAGTTCAATTACCTGAATAGGCCCCCTCTGTGAGGCCTGGCTGCAGATTTCAGAGATAGTGAAATCTGCCAGGACAAGAAATAATTGACTTAGGATACATTCACTCTTTTAAAAATCATGGGAAACACCTGGATAGAAGGTGTCAGGGAACTTCATTTGTATTAAGGAACAAAACTGTAATATAGTAGTTAGGATTTTAATGTAAACAATATTATCCTTAGCATTAAATTGTTTTTGGTATGTGACTATGTTTAGACAAACAGACTTATTTTATACTTACTGCATTTCATCTGCATATAAAAACATGTATTTCAAATGAGCAAAGTCTCCATGATGATTGGTATCAATCTTTGTTGTCTGCAGGTGAATGGAAATACTATCATCATAGGACGCCTGGAAAGCTGGAATATTTTTGGCAATTTTATGCTATGAAGTTCACAAAGTCCCATCATGAGATTTTAGATTTCTGGTGTCATTCTTCCAGTCACTATTTTGATAGAGAGCTTTTGAAACACTACAAGTAGGTTAATAATGAGGAAATCAATTTATTCATTTTTTTAATTTTGTTTTATTTTTATTTTTATGGGTATATAAACTATAAGGTATTTTATAAGCAGAATTTTTTATATTTTTTCCACTTATACAAACTTAATAGGTACCCCAGTCCCTCCCTCTCTCCACCCCTCCCTGATCCCTTTGCTCCCTACCCCCTTTTCCCCTTCCTCCCCCCCTTCCCAATGTCCCCTCCCCCTATCCCTGGAGCATCCTTTAGTGTGCATGTCAAACTTCCCTCTGGGTCCTCCTCTCTGATGAGATGTAAGGACTCAGTAGCACTGCTTAGATCTCTTTCTTGTGTTCCCCTTTGATACAGGAACACTATTGTGGCAGTTAATCCCTGGCCTCTAAGGATCCTAGTGCCTGTGATCCATGCTAGACTTTGGGGGATCAATGATATGTCGGTCATTGCACCAGGTTATGCAAAGTCCTATTATGATTACTTCAGCCCTAACTTGTGTGGAGTATCTTGCATATCGTTGCTCCTCCCTATTTTTAGGCTCTTAAAATCTTAATGCCTTCTCTTCCACAAATTAGGGGAAATCAATTTATAGCATAACTATTTTTCAAGTATTTCTTTATCTGAGAAGGCATCTGTTAGGAATTTCAATCATGTATGAAACCTGACTCTCAAAAAAAAACTTTAAAAATTTATTTAGGATATTAGATGAGTTTTTTAGTTAAAGCTAATATATTTGACATGAAGGGGAAAAAAATCTCTCCAGGAAAAAAAAGCAAAACTGCATATTAAGGAACAAAACTCTTGGCAAAGTCAGCTCCTTCAGAAAAAGGTCAATGGATAATCAGCCCTAGATAATGTAATAATAATGTTTTCTAATCTCAATGAAAAATGAGGAAGAGTTTTGGTCATCTTAACTTAATTTCTATACAGTGTTGATTAATAAATCAACAATATGTGATTCTCTTGTTGCCAAATTCAGATAGATATCCAAAGAGATAAAAAAATGGACAGAGATCTTAGAAAATCAATAAGTTCATATACAAATTTCAAATGATAGTAATGACAGAAAAGTATTTTCAAGGTAAAAAAAAACAGAGAGAAAGAAAACTAGTTCATGAGGTAAATTTTATGTGAGATAATTGTAGATGATGGATTGAGAGCTAATCAGACACACAGAGATAGACATAGACCATGAAGCAATCAAGAGAGAGTAAATGGGAAGAAGTAGGTCAGAGGATACAAATAGCAGTTAGTATAGCAAGAATTCTGAAGATCTAATATAATATATGAGGACTAAAGTTAAAAAAGTCGTAACAAGGAATAATGTTTTAAAACATCATGATCCAAAAATTGTACTTCCACGTATTTCTTCAAGAGACAATCCAAATCCATACCCAAATCAAAACTTAAACATCAGCTTTTATAGCACTTAGTCTAAGACAGCTAGAACCTGGGAAAATGAAATATCTAGCAATTGATGAACTGGCAACCATACTGTGGCATTCACATGACGAGGTATATTGCTTGGAAAGGAAATATGACTTATAAATACATAAAAAATCATTGGATCTCTAAACAGTTGTGCTGAATGAAGAAAGCCAATCACTAATTAATTAAGAGACCAAGCATGGTGGTAGAATCCTGTAATCCGAGTACAGGAGAGGCAAAGAAAGGGTAGTGAGTTCAAAGCCAGTTTTACTTAGTAAAGTCTGAGACCAGCATAGGCTACATGGAAAAGAAGAGAAAGAGAGAGAGGAAAAATGAATTTCTAAGCATTTTACTCATCATCATGTGCCAGACATAGCTATCAACTATTGTTATGTGTAGTCTCATAAACTGAGTCACTTAAGGAAGAAAATTTTATTTGATGAAAAGAAGGAACAATTCAGTATTGATAATTACTCCCTAGTATAGATGTTGACAACAAAATTGAAGGTACAGGGTGTGATCCTGAATAACAGGCATAATTAATAAAGACTAGGTAGGCTTGTGAGACTGTGAAATGGCTCAGTGGATAACACGACTGGTAGCAAACCTGGGACCTGAGTTCGAATCTGAAAGCCCACACAGTGGAAGGACAGACTGACTTCAAAGCGTTATATTCTGGCCTCCCCCAGGGAACCATGGCAAATGTGTTCTCTCTCTCTCTCTCTCTCTCTGTCTCTCTTTCTCCCCTACATATTTTAAACCAATAAAGACTAGAGAGAGACTAGAAGTACTAACATTCATAGATACCTGGATACACATGTTTATATCTTAAAAATAAATGATTTTAAGGGAGGAATCTTAATTATCCTTTAAAAGCAAGAAGGTTTCCCAAGTTATTTCTACAGCAGAGGCTTGATAAAATCTTTAAGAATAAACATTTTCTCTTCTCTGAAATGTATGTACGTTCTTTTGGAAACTAAATGGAGTTTTTATCAGTTTATGACCCAAGATTATCTTTTTATTTTTCAAAATCCAGTATGCTATTTATTCTAAATGTAAAATGTAAAACTTGAGGGAGAAAGTAAGCCATGTCCTAATTTATTAGGCAAGGCAGGTACTTAACTTACAGGGAGACTTTATTTCAGATCACAAACTGCCTCTTGTCATTGACAAATCTGTTTCTTTTCTACATAAAGTCAATTGATTAAGAAAGAATGGTCACTCCAAACACCACATGACTAAGGTCAAAAGTTATTCTTTATTTTGAAAATATGTAGGCTGGGCTGGTGACATGTCTCAGGTGTGAAGTCTCTGTCCCATAAGCGAAAGATCTGAGTTCAAATGTTGGATCTCACATAAAAATGCCAGGCAGAAATGGTGATTACTCTACTCAAGGGTTAAGCCTCTGCCTTGCAGGCAGAAGGTCCTGAGTTCGGATCCTAGATCCCACTTATAGACCCCGGGTGGAAGCAGGGGCGGCCTGTGTTTCTGGTCCTGGTAGGGCAGAGCCTGTGAATCCTGGGGCAGAGTAAAAACCAGGAGGAGGTGGAGGCGTCCATGGTGGTTCCCGAATTCACCCGTGGTTCTACACACACACACACACACACACTCACACACACACACACACATACACACACGTGCACACATGTAATCCAGGATGATTCCAGAAGTCAAGTCAATACAGACATACACAGTTCTCAAAGATACATATGTATGCACACACACATACAATACACATACACACATGCACACACACATATACACACAGAGTAAAAAACTAAAATTTAAAAAAGAAAACATGTACCCTTTGAACTGATATCCCCTTTTTATAGTTTTTTATTATTCATTCATTCAATTGTGCATGTGTGCACGTATGTGTATGTGTGTGTGTGTGTGTGTGAGTGTGTGTGTGTGTGTGTAGAACCACGGGTGAATTCGGGAACCACCATGGATGCCTCCACCTCCTCCTGGTTTTTACTCTGCCCCAGGATTCACAGGCTCTGCCCTACCAGGACCAGAAACACAGGCCGCCCCTGCTTCCACCCGGGGTCTATAAGTGGGATCTAGGATCCGAACTCAGGACCTTCTGCCTGCAAGGCAGACGCTTAACCCCTGAGCCACTTCTCCAGTCCCCTGAAGTGATATCTCTTAAATGCTATAAAAGATGGTTGGTATTCACTTTGTTTTTATGATTTTTTCACAGATATAGGCATCATATCCTAATTTAAAGCTTTTTATTGATAAAATGATTTCTTTGCATAAATATTGTTGTAATGGGTTGAAAAATTCTATGTCCACAATTACATGCACATATACATAAATGTATGTATATATATTTATTAGCCTCAAAATTGTTATGTTATCGCATAATCAAAATCCAAAGCATATCTAATGGTTGAAAGTTCATACAAAGTTATGAGAGCAAGTCTTAGAAAAATTTTACTCTTAGACTCCACAGACTTGGTCATGATTTTAACAGCCACGGTTTTTATATGCCAAAACCAAATTATGAAAATTAAGCAAGGAGACTGTACTATGCCATTTTATATTCTGTACTTAGAAGTGTCTCTTGCTATGTGTAGACATTTAATTAGAGCTATATAATAAACTGTCACAATGACAGGCATTTTGAAACACAAAGTGAAGATCTGAAGTCAGTAGATGACATGACTTACATCTAGTACCTCAAATGAATTTTTGATTTGTTCACTTTTTTTAAAAATTATTCAAGACATATGGGACAATGTTCTAGTAATATTGGCTTTATATTATTTTCAGTTGTTTTTTACATTGCTGCGTTAAAAACAAAGAATCAACAAGAGCCACACAGAGCAAAGTAAAGATATATGGTGGAAAATAGATATACTTCCAAGAAAGGAAGCAACCTACAGCAAAGAGAAAATGTAGCATTTCATCAGTATGACCTCACAATGGCTCATAGCTTTTATAACACAAATGCCTGGAATAGATTCTTTGAAGGTTCTCTCTCTTACATGTAGTTCTGCCTAGAATCTCACCCAAGCATCCAAGAGGGGTGACTAGGATTATAGTAAATTATAGGTGGTCTTCAGACACTCTGCAATGCCATTGTGCTGTGCCATTGGTCGGATTTAGTGTACCATGATGGAGTCGCATTGCTTGTTGGAACTCGCATCTTTCCCATGTAATTTTACAAGTCTTCCTGTAAGACCTCCTGTACATCACTGACCACGCAGTGTCTTTCCATTGTTTTCATATATATGAAATGATACTGCATAATTACAAAGTTTCACAGAATTCAGTCCATGGGTGAATCGTGCTTCATAAGCTTTTTGTGTGTGTTTGAATACATGCTTACATTATTGTCTCTCTGTATTTTTAAAAGATAGAGAAAGTTTACAAGGCTATGCCTCAATATCCTTATTGATATGAAAATGTGATTGTGGTGTGTGTATCTCTGTGTGTGTCTTTATGCATGTCTATGTGTCTGTGTGTGTTACTATTTGTATGTATGAATGTATGTGTCTATGTGTCAATGTTTCTACGTGTGCATGTATATGTTTGTGTGTCTTTGTGTCTCTTTTCATTTGTATGTGATTTTTTTTCAAATTAGTGCCATATGAATCTCAACTCAGATTTTACTCTATCCTCACTTTTTATAAGCATCTTTTGAAGGTAAGTCCTTCAAGATCCATGAATAGTGAGATGCATAGAATTGCCCGCATTTGTGAGCCTGCAGTTGGGATTATATCCAGTAGTGACCCTCCTTTCATTTCTGATATTAGCAATTCTGTCTCCTCTGAACCAAATTTAGACTTTCTTCTATTGAATGCCGATCTTAATTTTCATCAATGCCTACTCTAAATTGTATTTAGTTTCCTTGAGTTTAATTTACTCTTCATTTTCTAGTTTCCAATGTTCAAAACTAAGCCTATGCCACTAATTTCAGACATGTCTTATCTGATACATGGGTCAGGGATCCTCACTCTTCACAAGATCTTACAGCTAGTTGTTCAGAGAGAAGGGATGGGTGCCTGGTTGTGGCTATCTGTGGCCTTGTGCTGTTTAGTGTGGAAGGGGCCTAACTTTTAGGTCTCTGTCATCAATTCAGTATGAAAGTGGAGTGGCCCCTCCTGACTGCCTAGTAACTCCAGTAATTGGTTCAAATGTGGCTGAAGATTTGCTTCCTAAGTTGTCCTTCCCCAGGTGTGAAAGCACATGGCCCTTTGCAGTCCCGTGGGGATCATCAAGTAGGAACCACACTTGACCTTTGTTAAGATGGGCCCCAGATAGCTCTGTGGTGCTGAAAAGTATATCCACAGGACTTGAGTAATAGTCAATCTAAAAACATTATAACATGAAGTAAGGTTGATGTCAGCCTTGCTTTTCTCCTCTGAAGGAATATGTAAAGTTAATGCCAGACAGGAAAGGGTGACCATCTTTATCTAATAATTTATATACTGGTATATAAAAGCTCTAGCATGTACTGAAGCTCTTGCAGATAATACAGGGAAGACCCTGTGGGCCACCCATGTAAAAAGTTATAAAAATTTGGACATTGATCAGAGAGGAAGGTTTCAAAAACTTTGTCTTTCTACATTGCCTCTTTCATGGTATTTTAGGGTGCGTGCGTGCGTGTGTGTGCGCATGTGTGTGTGTTTGTTTGTGTGTGTGTGTGTGTGTGTGTGTGTGTGTGTGTATGATGTGTATACCTGTGGAGGCTGACAGGCAATTTCGATAATCATGCTGCACTGGACTGTTATACTTCCTATTTGTGCTGCTCTGGAGTTTTCCAAACTCCAACTTCCAGAGTTGGAATTGCAGGTCGCTACCATTTTTCTCAGGGTTTTATCTGGTATATAGGGTTCAAACTCAGGTCCTTTTGCTTAACCCCAAGTCATCCCTCCAACTCTCTTGCTTCTTAAACAAAATGTTTCTAGTAGCTGACATTTTTTTATTTGTTGGAAATTACCTCAAGGGCTTTTAAATTCTTTATAAACTATTTCTGATACTCAAGATTTGTTTGTTTGTTGTATGTGTTTGTGTGTAGACATATGTCAACATAAAAATGGGAGCCACAATCCATTTTTTAACTAAGTGCCTTGCTTTAGCTCAAAAACTGTTTCATTTCTTTTGCTGTAAGTAAACTATCATTATTCCAACTTTTCAAATTATATTGAAATGATATCTAGGGAAATATCTATTTGGTCAATATTTCTCTCAGATTGGAAGTTGAGCTTATCAGGGTAAATCTATTTTCCGTTTAACATTTACTGTTGTAGTTTATTTATTCTTCTCTTTTATGGCTTATTTGTTATATGGGTCACAAGACATTCACTCCCTGGAAGGTGGATCTTGTTTATTTGCCAGTTAACTGAATGCCTCAGTTGGTACAAGGCTATTCTCATTTCTCTTTTAAAGAATCAATATATAACTTATGATGCTTTTAATAGGAAGCACGTAAACTGAATGAGATTTTGTATTATTATAGGTTTATGGTATTTTCCATTTTTCTTGCTAGAACAATTCCATGGTTATTTTTGGTGTTATAATTTGAAAAGTTTTATGGATTTTAAAAATTTATTCAGTGCAAAACAGAGAAATATGTATAATCATAAGTAAGATAGTTCTTCAAGGTCACATGCTGTTGTGAACAACTGCAGCTGAAATGAGGTTCAAGTATTGAAACTTACAAGCCTGCTCTGAAAGGAAACCTTGGGAGCTGGAAAGGGGGTTATGATGTGCCTTTCATGGGTCATTGCTTCTGCTTTCCTTTTGCATCCAGTCTATCCTGAAACTAGAAAACATATTTATACTGGAAGAACCCTTGCAGCTGTTGTCTGAGTTACACCCAATTCTTGAGAGCATGACAAGGGCTCCTACACTGGGATTCTGACTTTGTGTTTATTTTATGTCCTGGGGATATTTGTCTGGGGGTAAAGCCTAACTCTTCAGACAAAAAAAAAAAAAAAAAAAAAAAAAAAAAAAAAAAAAAAGAAAGAAAGAAAGAAAAAAGCCTACAGTATGTTGATCAGGAGGGTAGTCCTGGTTTAAGAATCAAGTGCACGAAGAATAAAGAATAAGGTGAGACAGGCCCAGTGCATGTCACCAACAAGGTAGCATTCAAGTCTCTTAAGTTTATGTGCAGATGCTTGAATCAGAAAATTTAGAATCAGAAAATTCAGGGAAATTCCAGTTTCAAAATGGTAGAGATGTCTTAGTGAAATTTTTGGCAGCCTCATTGGCCAGTTTATGGTACAGAATGTAAACTATGTATAGGATAAGTGAACCTGGCCTCTTTATAAGAAAGTTTAAGGGGCTGGAGAGGTGGCTCAGGGGTTAAGCCTCTGCTTTGCAGGCGGAAGGTCCTGAGTTCGGATCCCAGATCCCACGTATAGATGCCAGAAGGAAGCGGGGGCGGCCTGCGCTTTCTGGTCCTGGTAGGGCGGAGCCTGTGAATCCCGGGGCAGAAGGAGGTGGAGGCGTCCATGGTGGTTCCCGAATTCGTCCGTGGTTCTACACACACAACACACACACACACACACACACACACACACACACAGACACATACATACGCACACACGCACAATTGAATAAATAATAATAAAAAATTTAAAAAAAAAAAAGAAAGTTCAAGGTATATTCCCAATTAATGAGAAACAACATAAAATTATACAAATTTACCCATGCCTGGAGACTGACTACTTTTTTTCTCATTAAATCACTACTTCATTAAAAAAAAGTATTCATTTAATATTCAATGTGAACTTCTGGATATAGTAAGTAGATATGTTGATTGTTTAAACATATAGAATGAAGTGTTGCACTGTGTCACCATAGGCTGTTTCAATGTAGCCACTAAGGTATTAAGTAATACCTGTTTATTTTAAGAATGCTCTCAAAGGATTTAAGTAGAAGTTAAATACATGTTACCTTGTTGCTGCAACAGTTTCATGAAATATAAAATTGCTCTTTAAACTATGCTTTTTGTCATAGTTAGACACAAGTGTCAACTTGACAGTTGAGGGTGCAAGCTCTGGGAACATTTGTGGAGAACTTATCCTTGAGTTAAGCCAAGCCCAAACCTGCAGGAGATCATCTAGCTGATGGGGAAGGCCCAGCCAATGGTGGGTGGGATTAGGCCCTGGAATAAAATACAAAGAGCTGGCCGAGAGAGTGACATTCTTGTGTATAATTGGCCAGACATGCTTATCTGGTAAATAAGGATTGTCCCTCTCTCAGCGTTACATGGATATAATGTGGACAGTTCCCTTGTCCATGGTGTTGGTGCTTGCTCTACTTGCCAGACTGGACTATAAACTGTAACTGTAACTGTACTATCATAAGAAAATAAACCCTCTTTTTTCCCTTAAGCTGTTTGATGGTGATTTATCAGCAACCATGTAAGCTAACTGCAATATTTTTTATATAACTAAAATCTTATATTTATAATTTACTTTTGCTGTAATTTTAATGAATGTTTATGCACTACAATTGATTATATAGTTAATGATTTTTGAATATATGATATGATATATTTCATATAAAATAAATATCAATCTATTTGATATATTTTAAAATTTGGTATATGTGCTGTTTTCTTTCACCCAATTCTTGCAATTATTTAAACCATAGGCAAGGTTTGAAATTTATCAGGCTTCCAAGAATTAAGTAACTATCACTAGATTTTATCATTTTTTCCTATTTTTATGCATATGTATGGGTACATGTTTGTATACATGTATGTTTGCACATGTGTATGCATCTATGTGGGTAATATATGTGTATGTGTGCATATGTGTGTGTACATAAGTGCATGTGTGCATGTCTGTGTATAAGCCCAAGCTTAAAATTGGGAATTATCCTTCATCATTCCTCACTTTGATATTTTTAAGACAGGATCTTTAATCTAGCTCAGAGCATGCCATGTGGCAAATGAGACTCATTTAGTCTACTAACTCTGGAGTTTCAAAATCCAAATTGAACCTTCAGAGACAAGAATTACAGATTATAGTCACCAACCTAACAAACATTGAGCATTTCACATGAGATTTAGGTTTTGAATTCAGGTCCTTTCACTTGTACACCAAGCACTTTTACCATTGAGTTATCTGTCCATCCATAACTTCACAAGATTTTAACAAATACATTGCTAACATTCCAAACTATGTTTGTTTTAATCCAGAGTTTGAAATTTTAAATACCATTATACACTACCTCAATACTAGAAAAAGGAACTACTATGGGACCTTGTTGGACATTTTTAACCAGCTCACTACAAAGTATGAAAATGAAGTTCTGAGATATTAGACACAGTGATGGTTTGTCCTTCAGCGCAGGTTAGAGTTTAATTTACCACGGTCATGTAAAATATCTCAGAATAAAATCCAACCTAGAGCTATAAAATAAAAAAGTGACCTTTAAAATCCAATATTAAAGACAAACAAATTTTGCCTCTGGATGCTGTTGAAGGACAAAACAAAGAACGCAAAGTTCAGTTCTATTTTCTAGTGTTCATATCAATTTTTCCATCTACGGTAGCAGCCAGGAGCCTTAAGGAATTAAAATATTCTCTCTATATTTCTGAAGCTGTGAAATTTACTCAAATAACGCTATTGTAGTAGTATATAGACAACAAACAAAATACAGCAGCATTTAATATGGTTTCCCAATGAAAAATGTCAATGGAAATTTTTCTACGATGGTTCTGTATTCATGCTTTCTTTGGTCAATCATTCTGAAGTAAAGCAAAGTCAAACAACACAAAATTGACCTCAAAGAACAAACAACTTAGTGTCATAAGACCTGATTGAACTGACTGCTTACAGATGTTTAATTACAACACAGAGAAATCACTGCTGCTTCTTTGATCCATATGCCAATAAACACAATGAATGACATTTTCTAAAGATTTTTTTTAATTTTTTTATTATTATTTATTCAACTGTGCGCATGTGTGTGTGTCTGTGTGTGTGTGTGTAGAACCACGGACGAATTCGCGAACCACCATGGACGCCTCCACCTCCTTCTGCCCTGGGATTCACAGGCTCCGCCCTACCAGGACCAGAAGCGCAGGCCGCCCCCGCTTCCGCCTGGCGTCTATACGTGGGATCTGGGATAGGAACTCAGAACCTTCCGCCTAGCAAGGCGGAGGCTTAACCCCTGAGCCACCTCTCCAGCCCATGAATGACATTTTCTATATAATCTTCTGACCACAATGATCACTCAGCAGAGGAAACATACACTCTTTCTTACACTGTATGAGTCTGATGTGAAAAGATTTCCAGATTGTGTGGCTTCAGAATTCATCATATCACTGGATACTTGAACATTCGTGGGAATGTATTTTTCAGTGATAAATTTTCCCATTTTCTGTTGGCAAAAGTCTGGAGAGTAGCCTAGGAATGAACAATTTTGGCCAGCCTTCAGTGGATTTTTATGCAGGTGACAAAGAAGCACTTGTGGAGTGCTTGTAGCACTGCAAAGTAGGCTGACACTTTCCTACTTTAGAAAATGCATACTACAAAGGGATAGCATTTGCTGTTTTGACACTATTTTTAAATGGAGAAAATGCAATGCTATGGACACAGAATTACTTGAAGCATTCAGCAAACACTGATTCATGAAGATTGTACCAGGCTGAGGAAGTCATTAAGTGAAGTGAGCGTGATCTCAGCTGATCTTTCTAATGGGGGCTGATATGTTTGGACAGCAAGATCATAAGGAAAGTATACAAGCCCCCATTAAAATGGTGTCATTGTAACACAGTTGCTAATTACTGAGTCTAGCACTTCATTATCTCACTGTGAGGAACTGACAATACTACATCAATACACTAGAACATTTTACTAAAGATTTCATAACACAGAGGAGACTGTGAAGATGTGGGGCTTAAGACTAAAGAACATTTGTAGATGTGTTGTTCTCTGTTTTTAAACACTGGGGAGCATCACTAAAACCTCTGAATATAACAAATATCTACCCCAAGAAATTATTTTCACTTTTTCACATTTTTCACGTAACAGCAGTTTGACAATTTTCTCGATTTTAAAAATCCTAACCAATTTCATTTTGTAGGTACTTTGACATTTAAAAATAAGGATTAAATGTTAATAAACGTAAATCTTCTTTGTCTGATTTCATATGTGTTGATTAAAAATATTTATTGGTCGATGGGGAGATGACTAAGCAGTTAAAGCATTTACTATGCAAGCCTGTGGCCCTGAGTTCAAATCCTTAGATCCTATATAAAAAAAAAAAAAAAAAAGATCTAATGTCTGTAATCCCAGCACTTCTATGGGAAATGGAAGACAGAGACTTGAGAACTGGCAGATGTTCTCAGACCTGTTGGACTAACTCAGAAGTGGTGATGAGATCTATTCTCAAAGTGGAAAGGCCAAGAAGGTTATTTCTGAACTGCACAAGTCTCTCTCTCTCACACACACACAAATTCTTACACACACACACACATATGTGTATTTGTCAGCTGTGAAAATGTAACTGAGCATGCTTAGGAGAGCATTCAAGGGAGAATTAGACATATATTCATTGCAGTTTCAACTGTATGCTAAGAAGATAGCTTCTGACTTCTTCATACAAGAGATCAAGGGAAAGTATTTTACATTAATATCCCAACATGCTAGATATGGTTCATCCAGTTTAAACACATTGTACAATGTCACACACCTAATAACTGACAATGTTGCAATTTAATATTAGGGCTAAAAATTTTATAAGTTTACAGAGAAGTAAATCTTATTCTAACATTTTGCAGGTAAAGATGCTTATACACAACAAAGACTAGGAATACTTATACATATAAAAAGAAACATGTTGTTTGGAAAGATTTTTTAAAGTATAAAATGTTATTAATAAGAATATCACCTGTTAGGGCTGAAGTAATCATAATAGGACTTTGCATGACCTGCACAATTACCAACATATCATTGATCCCCCAAAGTCTAGCATGGATCACAGGCACTAGGATTCTTAGAGGCAAAGGATTAACAGCCACAATAATGTTTCTATATTAAAGGGGAACACAAAAAAGATCTCTAGGCAATGCTACTGAGTCCTTACACCTCATCAGAGAAGAGGGCCCAGAGGAAGTTTGACATGCACAGAACAGGATGCTCCAGGAATGGGCGATGTGGGGGAAGAGGTGCTGGGAGAAAGGGAGGGAGGGGGGAAAAAAGGGAAAAAGGGGGAGGGAGTAAGAGGGTCTAGGGAGGGGTGGAGGGAGGGAGGGAAATGGGGTACCTATCAACTTTGTATGAGTGGAAGAAATAAAAAAAAAAGAATATCACCTGTGTCCATTCAATGATTGCTAAATATTATCTCATGTAAAAATAACAACTATTGTAAAAACACTTGTTGAATATTAAGAATCCATGTGAATTATATATTTTGTAAGGGTTATGCATAAACATTCTATTTCAGTTCATAAAGTTTGAAAGAAAACTAGGAGTGTCATGCATATCCGTGCCGCTGAAAATTTAATCTGCATATAACTCACATAGGGACTTGGTCAGATGAGAAATGTGTAAACTTCATATTCTAATTCAACAGTGTTTTATCAAAATCCATTTCCATCTGGCTCCCAGGTGATCTGATGCTCTTATTCTTTGAACTGCAGTTTGAGCAGTAATGATGTTTGTCATATTAATATGGTAATACAAAAAGGAAATAACATTGGTGAGTCAAATTTAATGACTTTTTAAAACAATTATAAACTCCCAAATATTGACAACTTGGCAAAATTAAATATACATGAAATGTTTGACTCACAGTTCACACTTGGGTGTGCATCATGGAGAAACTTACATTACATAGAACAATTGATATAACAATATTTTTTCTCTATTGAAAAAATATTTAAATATACATTAGTCCATAAGACCTAGAGAATATGTGACTTTATAATAAATATATATTTGGTCATAGTGTTTTATTCAATAATAATTCATTAATACCACTGAACAATATTAAAATGCTCCAGAGTGTATTTAATAAAGTCAAGCAAATATATATGCAAATAATCAATGAAAAATAAGAAAATATGTCTTATATAAGCATGATGCTAACTTGTGGTGAACATGAATATTTTACTGTCATAACTTATGGTAAATCTGTTCTACAAAGTTCCCACAAAAGATTAAGTAGCAGTTACTTAAATTCAGAATACATATGGACTAATTCAATGAAGTAGAGTATAATTTATTCAGGGGTACATTTTATTCTTTTATTAATTACTGTCAATCTTGATATCTGGACAAATGCAAGTAAAATTGTGGAATGCATATTCACTAGGAAATAATTAACAACAAACACTCCAGACAGGCTGTTGAAATTCCCCATGAGTCATCCTTTCTCTTTATCTCTTGTAAAACTATAAGGATTTATTTGGACCTTTTAATGCTTTTTAATATTAGAACATTACAGAAGAAGAAAAAGAGAGTATTTCTCAAGCAACAGTCTTATATTTATAAATTGTGGAAACACCACATAATTTTTTTTAAAATAAAGTAAGTCATTGTCATTGTTTAAACACAAGAATAAACTTCACATAAAATGGCATTTAGTAAATACAAGTCTTGCCAAAGAGAAGACGGTGTGCATGTTAATGTACTTCATATTCTTATTAATAACAAGGATTATAAAATTATCATGATTTTTGGGAGAATACTAGAGAAAACAGAAATTGGAATTTTCTTTATAATTTTAACAGAGTACCAATTTTAATGGCATTCTAACCTTTATAACTTGTGAACTTAAACATGATTGAACGGAGAATAGGAGTGCTGAACTGTTTAAAGGTTTAAAAAATACACATGATACTTTTATTTAAGTATATTTTGTCACAAAGAACGATTATATTATTATTAATTGGACTTTGTCATTGTGTCAGAAACAGATAAAGCTAAGGATGGTTGTTCTGAAATTAGTCAGCTTATTTGGGACATTTTCTTCTTAGTATGTGATGATAGATCATCAGCATAGGTACACTTTTGAGATAGGGCCAATTCTAATTTATGTGTTAATTATATCTGTGTTTATTAACTTAATTGGTTAAATAAAAATATGTTATTAAATAATATGTCACTATATATCAAAATGTAAACAAAATATATAAATATGTACTCTAAGTGGAAATATGACAGACTGTGATATGCATAAAGTGTATATTATATAAATATGTCTTTATATTAAATATATTTTTTAAATTCATATTTACACTTATGTTAAGGATCAAATGGAATGCTTTTTTAAAAGACTATGCCTACAAGACAAACAATAGTTAAATAAGGCTTTTAACATAAGAAAAGTCTTATTTTTTTATTAATTTTTTAAATTTTATTTTTTATTTCTTCCACTCATACAAAATTCATAAGTACCTCATTCCTCTCCCTCCCTCCAGCCCTCCCTGGATCCCCTTGCTCCCTCCCCACCTTTTCCCTTTTCTTTACCCCCTCCCTCCCTTTCTCCCAGCACCTCTGTCCCCTGCCCCCATTCCTGGAGATCCTTTAGTGTGCATGTCAAACTTCCTTCTGGGTCCTCCTCTCTGATGAGGTGTAAGGGACTCATTGGCATTGTCTAGAGCTCTTTTTTTGTGTGTGTTCCCCTTTAGTATAGGAACACTATTGTGGCGGTTAATCCCTTGCCTCTGAGGATCCTATGCCTGTGATCCATGCTAGACTTTGGGGGTTCAATGATATATTAGTCATTGCATAGGTCATGGAAAGTCCTGTTATGATTACTTCAGCCCTAACGTGTGTGGAGTATCTTGCATATAATTGCTCCTCCCCATCTTTAGGCTCTTACAATTTTACCGCCCCTCTTTAGCAAATTTCCCTGAGCTTTAAGATAGGGAGAGATTAGGCTGGCCTGGTTCCAGGTGGTTGATGTAGAGTCTCTGATTTTCCGAATTTTGGTTCATTGATATTTTTTTTCAGTTTTGCTGCTCCTGCACTGCCCTTGGCTTGATACTGATGGGTATTAGATGTCACCCCTGGCCAGAGATAAAATGCTGTTAAAATAGAGTCTTATTATAAGAGTAGATTCAAAGGTAGATGGAATAAGAGTAGGAGACCATTTGCAGGATGGTTACCTTCTATCTGCCAGACTCTATGCCCTCCCTTTTTGGTGAGATCATACCTCATAAGATGCGAGTGACCAATAAGGAAAGTCTGTGAGCCCAACCAGATGTCGCATTACTTAGTTACAGTCCATGATGGTGGCTTATTTTCTCTGATGTTGCATGATCCCCTCTCTTCTTGCTTCTAGTGGGGCCCTTCTTCCCCTTCCCTCCCTGCTTATAATCTTTGCAATTACTGTAGGTATTACAGAGATTTATCTTTGAGTGTGCCATTAAGTGGGTTTTGTACTAGGATCCACTTATTAGGGAATAGATGTGGTGCTTAATTTTCTGTGTCTAGGATACTTCACTCAATATAATTGTTTCTAATTCCATTCATTTCCCGGCAAATTGCATTAATTCATCATTTTTGGTGACTGAATAGTATTCCATTGTATAAATGTACCATATTTTCCTTATCCATTTGTCAACTGTTGGTCATTTGGGTTGATTCCATGACTTTGCTATTGTAAACAGTGCTGCTATGAACATGGTCATGCTTGTGCTATCGAGATAAATTTTTGCTATATGAGGGATTATTTCCAAAAGTGGAATAGCAGGGTTGTATGGCATTTCAATCTTTAACTTTTTTAAAAATCGCCACACGGATCGCCAGAGTAGCTGTGTAAGACTGTGTTCCCACCAGCAATGTAGGAGAGTTCCCTTCTCTCCACATCCTCTCCAGCATTTGGAGTTGTTTGTATTGTGGATTTTTGCCATCCTGACTGGGGTGAGATGATATCTCAGGGAGGTTTTGATTTGCATTTCCCTGATGGCTAAAGATGTGGAGCATTTTTAAAGATATTTGTTAGACATGTCAACAATTACACATTTCACCAGTTAAATAAGGCTTTTACATAAGAAAAGTCTTATAAAGACCCTACATTAATCACCAGGAACTAGGCCAGCCTGATCTTTCCCCATCCCAAAGCTCAGGAAAATTTGCAGAAGAGGGGACAGTAAGATTATAAGTTGGGGAGGAGCAAGATACTCCACACACATTAGGGCCGAAGTAATCATAGTAGGACTTTGCATGACCTGCTCAATGACAAACATGTCATTGATCCTCCAAAGTCTAGCATGGATCACAGGGTCTAAGATCCTTAGAGGCAAGGGATTAATAACCACAATAGTGTTCCTATATTAAAGGGGAACACAAAAAACAGCTTTAGGCAATGCTACTGAGTCTTTACACCTCATCAGAGAGGAGGACCCAGAAGTAAGTTTGACATGTACACTAAAGGAATCTCCAGGAATGGGTGAGGGAGGGGGCACTGGGAGCAAGGTAGGGAGGGGGGAAAGAACGGGAAAATGGGGGAGGGAGCAAGGGGATCCAGGGAAGGGTGGAAAGAGGGAGGGGACTGGGGTACCTATCAAGTTTGTATGAGAGGAAAAAATAAATTAAAGAAATAAAAACAAAATCATACAGTCATACTTCAAAAACCTAAAAAATGTCTTGTAAGGGAGAAAAAAAAAGAAATATACATATTATGGAGTGGGGTTAGCCTCCTCCTGCTTACGAGTCTCTCACCCCCTCCCCTCACAATACCAGAGAACACACACCCAATCATGTAAACCAGTCTAAACAAGAGTGGATGGGAGAAAATTGACAGGGGACACACAATACTAATCACAAACACCTGAAAGTAAGCCACTATCCTAACACCTCTCATATTTTTAGATAAGAAGAGATCTCACCGCCCAAACAAGATGCAGCCTGTTGCAATAGAAGATCAGGAAAACAGACGATAGCAGCCATCCAGAGTACAGAGTATCAAAGACCGAAATCAAACCAACTAAACCTCATTTGAGCCTAATCTTCTGGGCATTTTGTGGAAGAGGGGTCAGTAAGATTGTAAGAGCCTGAAAGTAAGGAAGTTCACTGCCTGCCAGGTTCTACACCAAACACATGACAGGACAGCAGCATCCAAGAACTCACTGCCATGAGACTTACCCTCATCAGACCTACCTGCATAAATGGCTGACATATCCCTCTGGGACAAGGAAGAACTCAGGAGAAATAACAATACACAGTGGTAATCTTAGGGACAAGGGCTAGACAGGTAAGGGGAGTGCCCTTAGCAGTGGTCCACCGAAAGAAAGATCACTTAAATTGTCACAGAGGCCTGAGTCTCTAGTAGACCAGACAACCTGAAGGGAACCTGGCAGACTCCACAACCAGACAAGCAGGAGGGCGGCAGAGAGAGAAGTATGGCTTGATGAAGGGAGAGGAGGAAAGGAGAATAGGGAGGAGAGGAAGTAAGGGAAAGGAAGGTAAGAACAACTACTTATTATGTTTTTTATAAATGAAGAATTCTTAATAAAAAACAGGTTAAGAAAGTGTTTATTAATTATTGTTTCTTTATAAGTCTGGGTATTGTAAATGTACCATAATAAAATTCACACTATAAAATATGTGAGTATAACACTGTATCTCTATGTGCTAATCACCATGATGAAAATAACTGACATTATTTTAAGTAGGTAGGTTGCTTTGGCTTGTAATTTCAGGGGTCTGCAGAGCAATGGCGCCCATGGTGGATGAGACCATCTTAACGACAGGAGGATGTGACAGCAGTTGAGAGACCAAGATTGGAGAAGGGCCAGAGACCTGAGGTTTCACTGAAAGTCGTTCTCCAAGCCATCCCCTTCCTCCAGCTAGGGGTCAAATACCAGTTTCTATCCCTTCACAGTAATTCTGTCAAAGGCCGAGTCTAAATATGGATTCATTCACTGATCATGGCAGCAATCACTAGGGTCAATGACTTCTTTCAACCTCCCAACTCTGCACTTTACCCTGTGTCCCAAGACCTCCACACATGAGTCTTCTGAAAGTGCTTCAGATCAAGCCTGCAAAACATGTCAAAATTATAAAAATGCAAATTAAAAAACTGACCTTGAGCAATCTGATTCTGACTTCCTATACTTTCAGGCTCTCTTCCTCCAAAGCCTTCTCCTGGCCCAAATGATCCATCCCATGTGTTTTCCAATTGCTTTGCTTTGAATAAACATAAACAAACAAGTGGAAACATAACATGAGCAGTAGACACATTTCTGTCTATATTATGTTTGCTTTATTCCTTCATGCATTTGAGACATAGTCACAGTAGCTCAGGCTAACTTCAGACTCAATATATAGTGCAAACAGACCTGAAACTCAAATCCCCCACATCTCATCTGAGTTCTGGGATGACAATAATGTGCATTCAAGTACAAGTCATAGCTTGTCTTTTTCTTATGTTGCATATCAACTAGTTTTTAATCTGACTTTCCTAATCGATTAACAAAATGGCATTTCAAATTATTAAAGATGTAGTCCTTAAAAACTGGTAAGAAAATACAACAGAGATAAAAGTTGCTGTATAACAGGCCTTCCAACATACCATGCTTGACTCAGCCAAAAATGTGTTATGTCCAAGCTTTTCTATTAGTAGTGACCTCTGTCCCAATTTTCTATACAGAAAATAAAAGCTACAGAATCCCTCTATATATAATAAAAATGGCTAATATCCAAGCTGCTTTCGCTTTTTATATGTGGGCTTTTGCTTTTTCTTCCATTGCCATATTTTTTTAGTAGTTTGCATTAAGAAATTATCAGACATGTTTTAACTACAGATTATCTGGCAATGCCTAAGTACTCTTGCTCTGACCTGGGCTCATTTATCTAAATCGTTCTGATTTCATTTTTGCAGAAATCATCTGTGAACCTTAAAATTCATGACTATCCCACAGGAACAACCATTCTTTCTGTTTTTTTCTGATGTTTTTATTCTTATGTAGTAAGCTTGGCACATTTTTCAAGTGGCTACATGAAGGAAGAAACCAAAAATTAGTAAATGTGCTACCTACTTTTGAACATTTTCCATTCTTCTGTCGTCACTCACAAAAGCACTCTCATTAACGTGTTTTACCAATCAATTCACTACAATACAATCCTGCTGAAATTAGGAATCAAAAGTTGACAAATGGAGTTTCTCCTCCTTTAGTTAGCTTTAGGACAAAACTACAAATAGTTTTAGATAAGAAGAGAGACACTAAACCACAGCTTAGCACCTAAGTCACCTAGTTCATAGGATTTCTCTGTAGTGTTTCTACTTCTTAGTTTTGCCTTGCTTTTCATCTGTCTATGTAGTAACATATTCTTAATATTAAGTAAGTGTAGCACTTGTCAGCCATATAGTGTCCGGACCCACGAACCAGCACGAACCCAGACCTAAAAATGCAGGAAACTGAACTGGGAGTGGTAGGAATTAAAAGTTTCAAGCTTTAGGTCAGAGGGGGACTTGGATGTCCTCTTATCATCCAAGCCAACTTTATTGTAACATACATAGGTTTTATGTATGTTATTTATGTATGTATTTATGTATGTATGTATGTATATATTTATGTATGTATGTTAAGTGCATACATTTTGGTTACATCAACTTATTGTGGGACCAGACATGTCGCCAGGTATGTTAAACAGGCATAGCACCTCCTTGCTAAAAGAGAAAGGAATGTATGCCTCAAAACAGAGTTACTTAGTCCATGCATAAGCATATCTCAGATAAGCAGGAAAGAACTGTTGGGGGAGGAACAGCTCAGCCAGTTTCTAAGAGAAACAAAAGCGACCCAAACAACCTGGAGGTTCTCTCTACTCCCAAAAGGGGGAGTTAGGCCTGCCATTGTCTTGCAGACAAGAGGCAAACTCAACCCCCCAGGAGAGGAGTCACTCAACAACCCGTTGAGTTGCTAATGTATCATCCAGAGAGCAGGCCTTGGACCTAATAACCCCCACAATATATATATGATAGTTTTTTGTGTGTGCGTGTGTCTTTGTGTGTGCACAGGTGTGGCACCCATGAGGATGTAGAGTACAGACATCAATATCAGGTGTATTTCTCAATTGTTCTCTGTGAGTTTTTGAGACAGGGTCTCTCCTGATACTAAGGCATGCTGATTGAATATTCTAACTCTCCTGACAAATGCAGGGATACTCCTGACTCTGTTCTCCCAGCTTTGGGATCGCCGGAATGTTGACTTTGTCATGAGTTCTGGGGATTGAATACAGGTTTTCATGCTTGCATGGCAATTGCTTTAGTAATTGAACTATTTGGCATTTGGCTTTATAATTTATTGTCATAAGAATGTTTAAGCTACTATTTCAAGATATGAAAGGAAGAAAGTTGATATTAGGTTATTTTAAGATTAGTGGATATTTGAGAGCTCTTCAAACTAATGCTTCCTCAAATATAGGCTCTGTCGTAAATTAAATATCCTAAGGTGACATTGAACTTGTGGAGTGCTTGATAAAGCAAGAATGACAAAGCAAGAGCATGTGGCACATTAATGTGATTTTGAAACATTGTGACCAAGAAGATTATTTAAAAATACCTTTGTGTTCATTATTTGACACATGGTTAATTTACCTTTCAGTTGCTGGGGTCAATTTAAAAAGCAATGAATGATGATGACAACATAGAAATGTCACTGCTCTAGCATAATGGATTTGACCACCAAGATTTACAAAGAACTGTGGGTTATTTATTTTCTTTGAATAGCAGGATGCATTTGGAAATTAATGAGTCCTCTGACAAGAACATACTATTTGACTTATTTGTGGACTTGTTGAAAAATATATATATATATATTTGTCTTAAAGAAGAGTTGATTTTAGAGTCTTGTATTTTCTAATTTTAGCATTGGCTTCTTTGATTGACTAATAGGAGAAACTTACCTTAGGCAAAAATTTCCTTTATGCAATTTCTTACATAACAATATTTGAATGTAAATTTATGGTATAGAATTACTTTTTACACATTAATTTATTGACATTTTGTATGTATGAGTGAGTATGCACTTATGCATGCCACGGGGCAGGTGTGGAGATTAGTGAACCACTTGCATGAGTGGTCTTTTTCCATCCATCAGGTGGTCTCAGGGATCAAACTCAGGTTATGATTCTTGGTGTCAAGCACTTTTACCTACTGAGCAATCTCACAGAACCTACAAGATTATTTCTTACACATTTTACTTAAGATTTTGTTTAACTTTGTGAGATAATAAATATTAAAATAAAGTTCAATGTCATTCTAGTATTCTTTGAATGAATGCAAATGAGTTTTAGAAATTAAATCATGATTAAGTTTTGCAGAGCCAACACCAGTGAAAACAATTTTTGGAACTTACACTGTGCAGTCAAAGTCCAAATTTTTTTCAATAAACAAAGCACAAGTATTGGAGAAATATATAAAGCATATGTTAAATATTATTTAATGATTATATATTAAAACACTAAATTTAAATCTGAGAAACAACTAATTAAATACTTCTTGCTTATCAAAACTATATACTGTATATATTGCTGTACTGATTACTCTTTTTTGCTGTGAAACACCACTGAGGCTCAAACAATTTAAGGAGAGAAAAGGTGAGATTTTTTTAGCTTATGGTTTCAGAGAGGAAATACAATTCACGGCAGAAAAGGCATGCCTTAGTGGCAGAAGCTGGAGACAGCCTAAGTCACTACAGACATCATACAGACTCTAAGCTGTTGCAAGCTCAAAAGCAGACTCACTGACCTGAAGCTGTTTGGGCTAACCAACCGCAAGGCCTACCTCCTGTGACTATCTTACTCTGGGAAGGTTCTACGTCCTAAAGGTGCCATGACCTTTCCAAACAACTAAACATTCAATCATATGAGCTCATGGGGGACAAGTCACATTTCAAACCATGACAATTACTAATATGAAAGAAAAATGCTTTTTATTTCAGAGTGTTAAAAATGTTGTTAGTGAACTTAAACTACCACATATTAAATACTATGATAATATGATTTTACAAAAAACATTCACGATTTTAGAGGAAGAAGAAATCAGAAATTTTGTTTGGTCCTTCTTGCTTTTTGCCTTCTTTTCCAGTGCATTTCTATTTCAGCATGTGTTAGAATATCTTTAGACAGATTCAATGGAATGCTAGGGAATTCTTAAGTAAACTCATACAATCTACACTTTTTAGCCACACTATACTGTTTCATTGCATCTGATTAACGTATTTCAGCCTTCCTGAATTTCTAATTTAGGATTTATTGTTTCCAATGTCTATTCTCAAGTCTATATGACCTTGACATTGTACTTAATTTCACAAATGACTACGAACATCTAAGTGTCTAATAGGCCAAGGTTTTATGCTTTCTTCTAGTCATACTCAAACCACTCTCTCATTGTTTTTAGGTATTTGATTAAATACAGAAATGACATTTTATACAAAGAGAAAGAATTGGTTTTAAAAATTGCCCCTTTTCTCATTCCAGTGAGATCCTGGCTAGCATAGCCCAGACTTGAGTTGAGTATCTTATCCGACTTGCACAATGACTGTCATGTCAACAAGCCCCCAGAGACTAGCACAGATCTCAGAGGAGGAGGAGATGACTTCAGGCAGTGGGATCCTTAGAGGCAAGGGGTTAGACAGATATGACCAAGTCCCCATATTAGTGGGAAGCCCAAGAAGGGGCTCCAAAGCATGCCACAGAGTCCTGAACTCTCACTAAGGTAGATAACTCAGAGTGAAATTCAGCACCTATGTGCACAAACATCTGGAAGGTGGAGGGAATGGCAGGAAACACCAAGAGAGGGGAAGAAGGGAGGAAAGACGAGAGGAAGAGAGGAAGGTGTGGGAGGGTGAAGTGGATGAGGGATAGGAGGAGGGAGGAGAGGGGAGAGGAAAGGAGAAGGAGGGGGATGAGGATACGTACCCATTGAACTTGTAAAACTAGGTAAAAAATAAAACTAAAAAAAATCGCCCCTTTTCTAATAAAGGGCACAAATCAGTTATGTCCCAAAATGTAGGCTTTTGAAAGTAATATTCAGAAATTTTTTAAAAATTATAATTCCTTAAAATTATAGCACCTAAAATTATAAGGTATTGATAACATCTTTAATAATCTGATCAAAAAACAGGAAACTAAAGCAATCTTATTTCTCCTTACATAGAAATATGTGAGGCCATCTTCCTCACATACCATGAACTGAAATCTAGATGAGAAGACATATGTTTCTTCATGCTTTCTAAGGTTTCATCTTGAAGTCAGGTGGATGGATGGGCTTGAATCCAAAGCAAGGTGGAAAACCATAGCATATACTGCTACCTTTGGTGTGGCTAGCAAGCAAAAAGAGATATGGAGTAAGTCTGCCAAGCAGGCTTCTTCCATTTGTTCCATCTCTGCTGTACTCTACCGAAGGGTCTTTCCATATCAGGATGGTTCATCACCCTCAAGTTATCATCACAGACACATTCAAAGGTATGTCTTACTAATCAGGTTTATTTTTCTTTTTAATATAATGAAGTTGTCAGTCAAGACTATTCATCAGGAACTGATAAGATGGCCAAGTAGGTGAAAGCATTTGCCACATAAGGCTGGATGTCTGAGTTCAATCCACACTCCACATAAAGGCAGGAGAACCAGCACCGTAAAACTCTCCTCTGAGTTTCATATGTTCCCTGTGGCATGTTTTCCTCCACAAACATAGTACACAAACATAGTTCATACATGAAAACACAAATAATAATTATAGCAATAGTAGTAGTAGCAGTAGTATAAGGCATAGAAATCACAACTACATAAAATTGAAATATTGGTAAGATCAATGTTTTCTACATAATAGCATGTGAAACAAAGCAGCTTAACAGACCAAGTGAGGAATGGAGAGATGGTGCAGGGGTTAGGACTCTACCTTAAAGCAGTAGTTCCTGACCTCAGATCCCAAGTCCCATATAAAAATGCCAGGCAGAACCTGCAGTGGTCTGCACTTCCATGTTGAGGGGAACCTAAGAAATCCCAGAGCCAAGCAAAAATGAGATAGAAGCAATCCAGATGATTTCTGAAGTTATCGTGGTACTTCACAGGGATACATAGTGCCTCCTGATATACAGACACACACACACACACACACACACACACACACACACACACACAGACCCAATTAATATCAGAGTGACATCATAGGCTGAACAGTTGAGAATAATACATCAAAATATTTCAATATTGAAAATATTAAATGAGTATGTTTCAGTGACATGATGAGAAATAATAATAAAGGATCTTATAGAATATACATTAAAACATGCAACAATCACTAAAATAAAAGCAAATTGAACATACAGTTTTTTCTTGGATGAAGCTTTAATAAATTTGAATTTCAAAATATTGTTAGTAGGCAATGATTGGAATTTATAAATTAGAAGTGAGTGCAAAGAGAATTATGAATTTTTATTTTAAGGTATGATAACCTGTGTATGTTGTTGCAATCCAAACTGATTGTCAGAGAAGATTTTAACATGAGCAAATTGCTTCATTTTTTTCCTGAAGTTCTTATTCATTCTATTACAAAATATTTTTCATAAATAGAGAACTTCTGCTATTATTTTCTTCACAAATTTTATTTGATGGAGATCAAAGCTTTTTTAGATACTTCAAATTAGTCTCATCTTGTTCCGGATAATTGTGTCATAAAATATCTAGTATAGTACTAATGCTTTAAAATATTATATGTTACTATGAAATGTTAATGAGTTATATTTTATTGTGCTGTTAAAATGAATATGTTTAGATTTATCATTCAAATGAACTATAACGAGATATTATTCTTATATTTTTAGAAATTTTAAGCATATTGAAAAAACATTGGGCTAGATTTTATTAATATATTTGAGAATAATTTACTTTATTTTTAAAAAGGGCTATATTTCATGTTCTACTGTTATTGTAAGCTTGTTTTAAAGGCACAAAAGAATTTGATCTGCAGATATTATTTAAGGACATTTATTGTCAAACTTATACATGGTCAAATATATATTTAGGATATATTATTATTACTAATATTTTCATGATGAATAGCAGCATTTTAAAGTGTAACTTACATTTTAAAAATCATGAAACAATTTAGAATTTGAAGTACTTTTATTTTTTATAGGGAAACAAATCTTTATTATTTTCCTCACATTATAAAGATACATATCCTATGTAAAGTTTTCTAACAATACAAAAATAAATATTTTGAAAAGTACAAATTTCATCCTAATCAAATAATTGGAGATAAATCCTTTGAAGTTATGATATGCACGTATCCTTCTAGAAAACTTTTCTGCATATATTTATGATCCAACACATTTATATTTTATGAAAATACTCTGCAGTTTGCTTTCCTGTCTCTTAACAGGCCTTCTTCTTTCTACATGACTATAGATTAAGCATTTAACAGCTGCATAAAGTCATTGCATGATGAATCAGTTTACTTAGCCATACTCCTATTAACAAGTTATTGGCACTTCTTTACTAATACAAACATTTTGGTGAATATCAGTGAAAATATGCTTCACACATTTGTTTGACTATTTCTGTCAGAATGTCTCTGTTACTATCAAAATGACATCCATATTTAGGAATAGTACGCTAGTACTAATCACAGCAATCCACAATTAGTAATAAGATCTGCACCTCACATGTGGGCCAGGAGCCGGATTCAGCCCGAAAATGAAAAGCTAAGGATGAGCCATCAAAGTCCTGGCTCCTGACTTTCCTTATAAAGAAATCCATATAATCATCTGGTGGAGAGGCAGCTGTGAACTGTGAGTTCTTCGCCCTCAAGCCAGTTAGAGGTCACCATCTGCATCCAACTCTGGACAGTCTGACTCTTTTGCATAATGCGGTGAAATGGCACTGGATTTCAAGTGATACCTTGGACCTGCTCATCTTCCCTGCTGTCCATTTATCTTAACTTGCCTGAAAGACGGCTGGAGATGATTCCATTACTAGATATAAGATAATCAGCAAGCATAGTTTTTCCATGGTCAATGTGAGCCAAAATACAGATATTCCTGATGTTGGCAGTGTTTTTCTGGAGCTGAATCATCTTGTCACGCTACTGAGCACCATGGTGACTTATTGCCTGAGCCGGCTCCGCACCGCACCTCAGCTAGCACGGGGAGACTCGCCTGCTGGTGAAGTACTTTTAAAATACAATCTTGCCTATTAGTTCCAGTATGTAGATAAATAAGTAGAGTACCTTCTGAATAGCAATGCAGGAATGCCTTTGTGCCTACACCAAAATAAATTTATTTTAATCATGATCTAGGTCACATAAAATCTGTAAAGTTATTGAAATTCATCTCTAAGACACAATTAACAAACTCTGCACAGGACATATTGTCTTCTATTTAAAATCTAGATCAGTTCAAGGTACCTCCTCTATAAAACAGTAGTCAATCACTTCACCATGCTGAAAAACACTGCTCTTAAGATATTTTGCAAGGGGAACAATCAAACTAAAACACATGAGTATATGGTTTGAGCCATTTTCAAGTCATATGAACATGAAATAGGCTAATTTATCCTTCATTATACAGGTTGTCCAAAGGAAATTTCTGTGAAGTAGTGATATTGTAATTGAACGCAAAACAGGCAATGTTTTATAATGAGGAAAGGTTAACTTTTTGAATAATCTGGGCAAATAAGAGCAAACATAACAACTCTTAAGTTAGAAATATGCATTACCTGGGAAGAATTGCAGGGGTGTTAGAGTTATCTTTCATTGAAAATTATTGAATATTAATATTCTACTCAAAAGAAAGTGCAGGAATAGTGTTCTTTAACAGTAAACAATAATTAAGGAATGTTTTCCTAATGATAATTGGTGCATCCTTTCTCTTCTTAAATGTTAAAATACATAATTAAAAATAGGAATAGAATTGGAATAATAAATGTCAGCATTGACAGCACTGATGTCTTCTCTGAACTAGAGAGTCAGGAAGAGTGAAGGAAAGTGTAATGGGAACACACCTTGAGCAAGCCCTTCATTTAAGCGAAGTCTCCCAAGCACAGAAAACCAAATGTCCCATGTCCTCCTTCATAAGTGGAATCTAATTCCAAGCCCTCATAATGTCATACCCAAGGGAAAATCTTATTACTCTTTACAACCACAAAGGATTCACAATAGGAAAGTAGGGCAAGGAAGATCCAAAGAGAACGAAGATAAAGGAACAAAGTTCAACTGAGAAATGAGGCCACCAACAAGAAAGACCCATAATTAGCAAGATATCCAATCCAATCCATGGAGAGGATCTTAAAGCCCAGATACTATGCAACCTTGTACAAGGGCTAGAATAGCAAAAAGCACAACAAACAACCTGAATACAGACAGAACAGCGGCAACCCTACAATGTTCACCTGGAACCAAGCTAGCTAAATCTCTCCCCATGGGGAGACTCAGGGAACTTTGCAGAACAGGGGGCAGTGAGACTGTAAGAGTCTCAAGATGAGATCTGTTGCTGGGTCGCTCCACTCAAAATATGGCAGCTGCAGCCAGGACCTCACCGCAACAAGACTTGAACTCATCGGACCTGAATAGTAGTGAGCATGTCAGCATATCCCCCATGGATTGGCACGGATCTCAGGAGTAATAATTTCAGGCAGTAGGCTCCTTAGGGGCAAGGGGTTAGACAGAAGTAGGGGAGTATACATATCAGTGGGATGCCTAAGGAAGGGCCTCTCTCTCTGACATAGAGCCATGAACCCCCATGAGAACATGATACAGAAGAAACCTCAGGATCCTAAGGAAAGGAGAATAGGAGGAATTACACTGGGTCCACATAGTGATAAGGAGGGTGGTTTGGAATGGGATGGGATGGGAAAGGGAGGGAAGGGAAGTAGGAAAGGAGGGGGGTGAGAGAGGTAAGGAGCATGTATTTAAAAATCTAAATTTAATAAATTTATTTTAAAAAAGAATTGGCAGCAAGGGATGGGGAAGTTCCAGTCTCTAAAATGTGATCCAGAGGGGCTGGAGCGGTGGCTCAGGGGTTAAGCCTCTGCCTTGCAGGCCGAAGGTCCTGAGTTTGGATCCTAGACCCCACGTATAGACGCCAGGCAGAAGTGGGGGCGGCTTGCATTTCTGGTCCTGGTAGGGCGGAGCCTGTGAATCCCAGGGCAGAGTAAACGAGGAGGAGGTGGAGGCGTCCATGGTGGTTCCCGAATTCATACGTGGTTCTACACATACACATACATGTTAACAAAAAAAAATGTGATCCAGAATAGAGCTGGGAGGAAGAAAACGAAGGCTCAACAGTGAAGAAATCTTAAGATGTGTTTACAGTAAGAAATCGAATTAACACTTGCAGGTCGCTACCTCAATAATGGTCAAAATATTCTTTCATCCTAACTGAATGTGAGAAATGTGCTTCTCATCACTGACGTTAGTTATGTAGTTGCCTTTAAAATATCAGTTGAGAATTCTGCTCGTAAATGAAGCCTTCGTTAGTGTTTTTAAAGAATTGAGATAATTTCTATTACTTTTATTCTTTTCATTTTCCATATAACACTAGGAAAAAAAATCTACTTATGAACCCCTAAGATTTCAAGATATAGCCAGGACTGGAATGCAAATACATGCAGATGACTTCAATAATGATGAAATTGCCCCAGAATGAGCTGTCTCTTTTGGAGACAAAATCATTGATTCTTGACATATTTACCATATATTGATACCACACCATAGATATTGGAGTGGATAATAAAGTCTTGAAGGGAAGAAAAATCATTTTGTGACTCAAAAGTTAAGAAGCAAGACAATGACTGCACAGTTGTAGAGTCCCCTGGAGAGTTGTTGCAAATTGAAAGCAGTTTATCATGGCTACAATGAAGTCAGTGACAGTCACAGGATTGAAGACAAATGTATTAAAACTGTTTTTCTATAAATTTGCACAGAAAATACAAAATGGTAGAAAACAAAGTTAAAATATAGCTGTATACATGATCATACAAAACAAAATGTTTATAAGTATTTTGGAAGATCAAAGAGAAACATACATACTTAATCTATGTATTTTGCTAGAAGATTTTAAGTAAATATACAGAAATAGAAAATGAGATACAAGTGTATCCCATACTACATCATACCATAGAGATACATTAATAGATCAATTGTTTCAATGTCAATACACCCTAAACTTCTTATGTCCCAAATTTCAGGTGTATGTTACCTATTATGAAAATGTTACAGAAGATTGTTGTATTTGTAGGACATTAACAGCATCAACTTTGATCAATGGAAAGAAATGGTTGATGTTAAGTTTAAGAAGGGACCTTCTTAGGTAGGGCATCATTTTTCTAAGATTCCCCATCAAAAATCTGCAGATCTGATTACCAGTTCAGCATACAATTTAGAGAAAATATGCTATATTTTTTCACATTGTTTTGTGTGTGTGTGTGTGTGTGTGTGTGTGTGATTTTTTTCTCTAATTCCAGTCAAAACATTGATCATACAGACAACATTTTCATGAGTAAAATGTTAAATTAGTTCTGAAAGGTGTCCTTGTTTCCTCTCGGAATAGTTACTCACATTGTATTCAATATTTCTGATCTTTTTTTATTTCATTATCCAGAATATTTTTTCCACTGGGCTATCATTCAATAACACTCAGCACAGTAGCATATCTGACATATTGTTTGTCCATATGCTTGTGAAATAGATAGCACAACATCTGAAACTTGTTTCATCAATGCAACATGACATGCTTTTTCTTTAGCAATATTTATTTACAATATAGCTAGCGTATTGCATTAGGGTTAAAATTCTGTCTAGTCTGTTCTTAAGAAGACATTTGCGATCTGTGAATTGGCAGAAACAGACTATAGAAATATCACAGAAGAAGGAGTGGTAAGATTGTAAAATCCTGAAGAGGCATAAAAATGTGGTTAGACAGTATCTTGCAGATGTGATAGTCATGAATTTATTGAAGTTATCCATATTTCCAGAAAACTTGCATAGAATTTGTCCTATTAACATTTTCACCATAGAAGGAAACTATTTCAAAATGCTTCACACCTCTCTGAGAGACCAATGATGATTAATTCTGATGGAGGAGGGAGGTAAGATGCTTTCCTCAATGCTATGCCCACTGATAAATGATTTGTGTGTCAACAAGTACTCAGGCTCATGCCATCATTTGAACTGGGGTCCTCATGTTTGTCTGGCAAGCACATTGCCAAACATTTTTATCTTTAGAAAAACTATAACTACTACATTATGCATAGATTCTTGACACAAATTAACCCCAGGGTTTTTTTTTTTTCTTAATCCGTCAATATTTGAGTCTGGGAGGATAGGTTGGCAGAGAAAGTGAATGCCTCTCACACATACAAAGAAGGTCTTCAATCCACTGATCCCATTTGTTATGGTTTGAATGTGAATTGTCCCCCACAGTTACTTAAATCCTTAGCTGGTGTTGATGTTTGGGAAGGTATTGGCTGGCACCTTGAGGAGGTAGAGTCTTGCTGGAGGAAGGCATGTCACAGAGGGCAAGCCTTGGGGCTGGGCAGCCCTTCCTACTTCTGCAAACAGTCTGCTCTTCATTTTGCTGCTTGTTCTGTCTGCTTCCATGATAGATGCAATAACCACAGCCACTTCCAGCTTTTGCTGCCTACTGTGTCTTTCCTGCCACAATGGAACTATATCCCCTCTGGAGCCATAGCCAAATAAATGTCCCTTTCTGCCTTAAGCTGTTTGTATGAATGCTGTCTAACAGCAACAGAGAGATTAAGTACAACACCATACCAGCTTCAGATAAAATGGCTTCAGAGTCTGAAACCACTGTATATCTACAGGAGATGGGATATAGAAATTCAAGAATGTCTGTCTGAACAATAGTGAACTAGGAGGAAACTGGGAGTAGAAAAAATCAGAAGCCTCAAACACCTGATAGCAAACATCCATCTAAACACGTCTCATTTTACCTTTAGATAAGAGGAGAAGTCAAATCATTCCACTCAAGACAGAGCTGCCGCAACCAGGAATTTACTACAATAAGACTTATCCTAATTAGACCTGTACTACTGCTGACATATTAGCATTTCCCCTTAGATTGTCCAGAAACTCAGGAAAAACAATTATAAGCAGGTGGAACCATAGGTGTTAGAGTTGGACAGGTGAAGGGAGTGCCCTTGTCAATAAATCTAATCAAGGAAGGTCCAATTAATCTTCCACAGGTGCCCAGAACCCTATTAGAGCAGACAACCTGAAGGGAATTCTGGGGCCCATTCAAGTAGACAGTTAGGAGGCCATATGCTTTTCAAGTGTATAAAAGAAATATTTCCTTTTAAATCAGTTTCCCAAATGAAGAGATACATATAACAATAAAATGATTGATTGACTTATTTTTGGAAAAATATTAGCAATATTTTTCAGCAGCTATTGTTCACAAAACATAAGAAAAGGCACAATGTCTTATGTATAGATGGATAATGTGCTTATGATTCATTTTCTAAGAACTTAGATCAGTTTTCGTCAATCTTCCATCCCAGTCTTTTTTTCCTTATAGCTTCGTCTTCTTTTTCTCTTCCACACTTTTTATTCTTTTATTGTTACAGTGAATATATGATGTTTTCATTTCTTAATCTCTACTTTCATTCCGCATTTCTTTCCCTTACAACTGTCCTCATTCCCGGCTCAATTCCATCCTATTTTCATGCCTTTTCCATCCTATTATAAACTTACTTAAGTACAATCTTGTCTAATAGCCACAATTTTCTTTTCTCCATATATAGTTAATTTTTCTTAGAACTCCACTTCTAATCATTGCTTTGAATACATGTGTATTTAATTAAATTGTTTTTGACAACTGACAATTTTCATTTATCAAGTCACTAGTAATCTTTTGTACTATACAGTGTCCTCGGCAAGTTCTTTGTCTTTCTCAGGTCTAAGATGTTGTCATACAAGCATAAGGTCATAGGTTTAATCCTAGAACTGCTAAAAAAAGAGTATGTGCTCTTGTCTGTGTCCTGTTTCTCTATTCTCATCGTGCTGTGTTTTAGTGAATACAAATCACTTATCTTAATGACATCTAATGGAACAAACTTCTTTTATTTCTTGGTGACTTATATGCCTTTACAATGTATTGTCCTTATTCCAAGTCATTATGTTTCTTAAGAATATTTTCCTATAGAAAATGGTTTAAAATTTCGTGATAGTTTGCATTCTTTTTTTTTTACAGGCTCCAGTTTGCATTCTTAAGAAAGGTTATGCTTACCATTTATTTATGTTTGTTTTATAGTTATGTTTATCATATGTGTGGTTAGCATTCTCATTTAAGTTTTATTCAAAATAAAGCAAGCAATTCTTGCTTTTTATATTTGCCTTCAGTCAACATAATGGTCCAACAAAATTCAATGCTTAAAAGGTGTCATTTGAATGATAATTTTTCTTTGTTTTTTTTAGTTTCATGCAATAAGCATTGTGAAGAAGTTAGCAACACTGAGCAACTTCGATAGCATGTGTTCTTTATCAAAAGTCATGAACTTGTTGACATGGTGTCATGTGGTTGAAGTCTCAGCACTTCAGGTTGAAGAAAAAGGATTGCTGTAGTCTGCGATGAACCTGATGTGAATGCTGAGAACCAGGACAGCTAGAGTTACAGGCCAAGGTCCCTCCACTAGACCACAGAGACAAAGCTATGTCAACAAATAACAGTCAGAAAACTGAATAATGTGTTTAATAATAAAGGATGAACTGAGCTACCACACTATCAGTGTATTCAAATGTAGCCTTTTTAATTTTTGCATAATATTATGAATGCTCAGCACTTAAAAATTTTGTCGAATACTAACCTACAATGATTTTCAAAGGTACAAGTTCTATTGAGAAAATTTAGATGACAAAGAACTCAGTATTTTGGCAAAGAGAAAACCAATTTGGTTGGATTTTGTTTACCCAATTTTAGTTTTCAAAACTTTGCTTTTTTGATAATTATGATCAAACTCAGGACCTCAGGCATGCTAGACAAGCACTCTACAGCAGGCTAAATCCCCAGTTCATTTCTGATATCTTAATATATCTTTTTCTGGCAGGAGCAGAACATTTTCTCCAGAAGTAAGCAGAATAAAAGGGCAAAGTCAAGATTACAAGCTAGAAGCAGCAGTGCTTCTACACATTCTATTAAATGAAGCATAATCTGTCTTCAAGTCAAATGATCATTATAGTGTACATCAATAAGGGGTCTTTGTCACAAAGCTCCAACTTTTAATTTTAATTCATTTCAAAAGAGTGGATATGAGATGAAATTTATTTATGCAAAATCAAGTTATTTCAGTAAAAGGTAATTAAAGAAAAAGAGCTACATGTAATAAATTGTTGGAAGTAACTGTGGACATGAGATGAAATTTATTTATGCAAAATCAAGTTATTTCAGTAAAAGGCAATTAAAAAAAGAGCTACACAGAGTAACTTGTTGGAAGTGACTGATAAAAGGAAATGAAGATAGTTTGAAATTAAATCATGAGTTGCTTCTTTTCTAAACAGAATGCTAAAAATGAATACTTTTCACTTTGGAAAATTGCATTAAATTACATTTTTCTATTCCCACCAAACAGTTACACTTTGAGGAACTGTTTTCTTCTTTATCATTATATTCAACAAAATTCTGGAAGCTCTTAGGCATCATTATTGTTGGTCTTGATTGCTAGTGAGGTGAGCTTTAGAAATGCTTAGGAAACAGCTGGAGAGGTGACAGTGATTTAGCCTCTGCCTCTCAATCAGAAGGTTCTGAGTTTGAGTCCCAGGTCCTATGTAAAAAAAATTTCAGGTAGAAACAGTAACAGCCTGAACTTCAGGTCCTGGTGGGCAGAGCCCGGGAACTCTCAGAGTGAAGCAGCAAAGGAGGTAGAAGCAATCCAGGATGATTCACAAAGTCAGCCTTTGTCCTCCACAGGGAAACACACATAGACGTACACACAAAATAAATGAGTAAAGTTTAAGAAAAAAGAAATGCCTCAGAGAGTAGATAAACACATTTCAGGGTATTTTAGTGAGAATTTTCTCCTAGACTAGTAAACCACTTTGCATCCTAACCTACTGGTTATTTTAATTCATTGATGGGTTAAAAAGTTTAATTGGCCACTGGGAGCTAGTGAGCTTGGGAAGGTTGAGTCTGGCTGGAGAAACTGGTACTGGCCGTGTGTCTTGAATGGGGATATACTGTGCTCCACTTTACATATTAATTCTGTATTCAGTGGGGATACTGTGATGTGAGAAGTACAGTTTTGCTTCCTGTACACCATGAGGAGCACATTCTCTTTACCCACTCTCTCAGCTGTGATGTTCTAGGTCACCACGGTCCCTAAATCAACACAACCTAGCACTGCAGACATGCACTTCTAAAGTCAGGAGGCAAATATATTTTTATACTTTAAGTTGCTTCTGCCAATGATGTGTCACAGCAATATACAGAAATATACAGACAAAATTTATCAACAGAAGCAAACTGTCGTCGATCTGATCAATCCGTTTTCAACTACACAATGAAATAAGATGGAATCATTTATCATGTCAAAGATTTTAACTTCTTTTCTGAAAAAAATCTTTATTATCTCAAAGAAAATCTTAAAATAGGATTAGACTTCACAACATTCTGTAGGAAAAAAAATTCCCAAATCATAAACTGAAATGCAGCATCACAGAGCATTCCATGACCTACAAAGGCAGGAGCACAAAATAAGTATTGGTCATGACAGCACGCTTTCACTTTTCTTATTGAAAATAAATGCTACAGTTACTCTTTTCTGCTACTCTGAGACATTAGGCACACAGCCTAAGGGAAAAGGTGAGATTTATTTGGTTTAAGGTTCCATAGGAGATAGAGTTTATTTATGGCAGGAATTCTATAGCAGAAGGCATGACTTGAAAATAAAATCAGGATGTTGGTTCATGTTACCATAGTCATCTGGAGGCAGAAAGATGAAGAAGAAGCTGAGAAGAAGCAGGCCTGGCCTACCAAACATTGAGGGACCTTTTTTCCCTTTAGGACTTGCCTTCCTCTAGCAATTCTCCACCTCTTAAAGGTGCCCCAACCTTCCAAAACATTAACATCAACCAAAGCTGCAAACACATGCAAACACAATCAACCTTGACAAAAATGAACAACAACAACTTGATTTTTACCTATATTTTTGTAGTTTGCTCCGATGACAATACAAAATCCACTACAATTGTTATGTTTTAGTAGTTTAAACATGATACTTTATTGCATCTGTTACTGTGATAAATATGTGGCACAAAAAATGACACAAAAAATTTAGACAAAAAAAGATAATTTTTCTTCTGATGGAATGAAAAATATTCCATGATGGCATGAGAGTTTCCACCATGCGCCAAGGGATTTAGAAATGTCTTATCCACAGTATGAGCAGAGGGACAACGACCATCACACACCTACTAGCTTGCCAGCCTGCTGAACATCTAATCAGCTCTGTCTGTCTTATCTACTTGTCCAAGAAATAGTGTTTTTCAGTATGGGCTTGGTCTTTCCATACCAATTATGCAATTAAGACAAACTTCTACTAGCTAGCTATAACAGTAGTTATTCCTCATAGGAGTGCCTAAAGTCTCTATTCTTAAGTGTCAGTCTGACACCTGAAACTAACTGCCAAGCACACATTTGACTTAAATGCAAACTGCTCATTTCTGCTCCTCTATTTTATCTAACATTAGTATTATTTTTGTCTTTGATGTTTACCATGCTGAATTCAATAACTCAATCATGAGTTTTTATAATGCTTGTTCTTAATTCTTTAGTGTATGTATTAATAACTTTTACTTATAAAATTTCAATTGTTCTCTTTGTCTTTTTACTGCTTACATCTCCCTATTTTCCTGAAATTTCCTATTTTACATGTTTTAATGATTCATCTCTCATTTATGTTAGTAATTCCCTTTTTAGCTTTAAACTTTTTTATTTTATTGGTGTTTAAAGCATGAATTACAATTACCTTTGTAATTCCAACATCTTCTTTATATGTTTTGCACATGGTAGTGAACGTTAATTTGGTATCTCTACATTTCAGCTATGATATTTTAATCTCATGTGAATACTTTTTTCCTTGAATCCGATCTCTATCATTATTCTCCTTCAGAGAAATAAGTTTTTGTGATCTGTTCTGTGATCATTGGGATACATTTCTGAATATACCAAGACCTGTCTCTTTGGCAAATTCCTATTTCTGGTTCCTTACTTCATGTTGCTGTGAACATTCTACTTGTCTCCTTTCTTCATTTCTATGAGTTCATGCTGATTTTTTTCCACCGTGTTTCCTTAAAATAATATTGCATAAAATTTGTCAGATTTCTGCAAAGAATTGTATACAGAGTCATGGATCCAATTCTTATTATTCCCTGTTTATTCATACTCCTTACTTAATTTCTTGACATTTTGATAGGTTAGACTTCTATTAGTCTTTTGGGACATGAAAACTTTTCTTTCCAACTCTTCATATTAAATCCTAAGGAAGGATTGGGGATGCAGCTATGTCAGTGTGTGCTATTAGAAAAGGAAAAGGGAAAGAAGAGTGATAGAAGGAAATAGAGAGTGAAAGAGACAGGAATTGATGAAAGAATGGAAGAAAGGGAGAAGGAAGGAAGGAGAATTGGAGTGCAGGGGGAAAAGGAAGGACTAAAAACTGTGTTCCAAGGAAAGTGCAGGATAATTGTCTGTCATTTAACCACATCACCTCACTCAGGGACAAATTAATTCCAACCTCATTTATATTATGAGACAACAAATTATTTCGATGCTTTAATGTTATTTTTTGTCCCACTTTTAGATCTGCTTTTTTCAAAAGATAAACAGGCACCACTCTTTCATATGCATGCCTCACATATTTAAATATTTTTTTATCTCCCTGCAATCCATCCTTCTGTGAATGATGTATTGTCTTCTGTCTCCTATAATCAATACGATGTTTATCTTACAACAAAAATGGATCAGCAAAACTTTATTTCCACTTCAAATACATTTTTGATCTAAATTAAATTCATCCATTTGACTAAATGTTTTGTGGAACTTTCTCTGGCAAATTCATCCAGCTTAACTTTCCTTTCCTCGTAACACAGACAGTATTGAATCAGCATCATCAAGTGGTGTGCCCTTATTGATTCTATACATGGGGCCACCGATCCGCTAAATTTTCTTCTTACCAGCTGTGTATAAAAATTTTCTACATCGTAGAGGATCATAGGTCCACAAAAATCTCCAGAAGAGTAAAATACATTTGGAATGACAGTGAAGTGCTTATTAATTATGTGTCTAAATACAAAGGAGGGATTCCCAAGCTTACTTGGGAATAATTTTTAATCTCTGCAGATGGAATGAGGAAATAGTTGTTATTCTTTTTTTATTTATTTCTTCCACTCATACAATGTTGATAAGTACCCCATTCCCCTCCTTCCCTCTACCCCTCCCTGCATTCTCTTTGCTCCCTCCCCCCTTTTTCTTTTCCTTTCCCCCCTCCCTCCCTTTCTCCCAGTGCCCCTTCCCCCCATTCCTGGAGCATCCTTTAGTATGCATGACAAACTTCCCTCTGGGTCCTCCTCTCTGATGAGGTGTAAGGACTCAGTAGCATTGCCTAGAACTCTTTTTTAATTTATTAGTTTTACAAGCTTATTGAGTACTAATGCCTGATTCCCTCCATCCCCTTCCCTCACATTCCTCTCTCTTCACCTCATCAGTTATTTTTAAGCTTATTTTATTATTTTTATTACATTTTATTTTTTTCCTAATCATACGTGCTCAATAGGTAGCCCAGTCTTCTCCCTCTCTCTCCACTCCCCCACCATCTCCCATTGCACTTTCTTCCCCTTTCCCCTTTTATTTCACCCCTCTTCCTCCTTCCCCTTCTCCCAGAACCTTCCCCTTCCTCCCTCCCATCCTCTGAAGCATCCCTTAATGTGGGCTCCAGAACCTCCTACTGAGTCCTCCACCATTGTGAGGGTTGAGGACTCAGTGGATAGCTGGGGCCCACTCTTGGGAACTCTATTATGACTGTTAATCCCCTGCCTCTAAGGATCCTACTGCCTGAAACCTTCTCCCCTGTGATCCATGCTAGACCTTGGGGGGTTGTTGACATGTCAGCCATTGTGCAAGTCAGGCAAAGTCCAATCCTGGCTGCTGCAGCCCTAACTTGTGTGGAGTATCTTGGATATCATTCAGTCCTCCCCATCTTTAGGCTCTTACAATCTTGCTGCCCCCTTTTCCCCCCAAGCTTCCCTGAGCTTTATGATGGGGAGATTTGGGTGGCTTGGTTCTATGTGATTAATGTATGGTCTTTGGTGTTCTGAATTATGATTTCTTTTTGTTTTCAGTTTTGCTATTCTTGCACTCCCCTTACTGCATCCCCATTAGTATGGAAGATCATCTCTTAACTAAATATAAAAGACTGTTTAAACGAAGATCTTAATATAAAAGGACACTCAAAGGTAGATGGAAGAATTTTGACCCTTCTCATCTTTAAGTATTTAAAGCTGAAATGTAAGTTTTGAAATTTTTTATTTGTCCAGTTATATTCTTACTATTATAAAAGTCAAAAGAATGACTGAAGTACAGAGAACACTTTTTAACCAAAAGAAAATATGAACATTAAGTTTAAATAATTCCCTCCATCAGTGAACAAATACGTTATTATCATTATTTCTACATATTTACAATTCAAAGATATTTTAACTTTTGGTGTGAACAAGGAATGTTCTTGTTTCTTTAAAACTACAGGCTGTGTACTTTAGGCTCAAATCCTGTAATGACCCTTTAGCTGCTTCCTAGCAGTGTGCATAGGACTTTAAATGGCCAGGATTAGAATAGATGAAAAGCTTTTGAAATGTAGATCTAGTATTAATGGTGATAGACCCATCCCTTCCTTTCTTTCTTATTTCAGATAAGACATTATATTACAATTATAGTACTGTTTTACATCTAAAAATCTCTAATGATTTCTCATAAAATTTAAATGATTAATCTTTTGGGGATGTTTTGGATGTTGTTTTGCTTATTAGATTGCAAAAACGCTGAAATTGAAAAGACAATAGTTTTCTATATGTGGTTCCCCTAGTCTAGAGTTTAATAATCATTTCCTTAGGATAAATTGATATAAAAGTTTTCACATTCATAGGTATAAAATTAAGACTGATGGTTAACAGCATAGAAATGCATTTGTTAGATCTTCAACCTATTTAGTTATAAATGGAGACTTTTTAAAAATGTTTTAAGTCCATAATGCAATATTAAATTCAATTATACATTGAAATTTACCAGAATTCATAATAAGATAAAAATATATTTGAATTTAAACTTAAAAACTAGGCTGATGTTTTTCTAATTTTGTTTTTTTCAAGTTCTATTTTCTCATGGCATTCTCTCATCTAAAACCAGTGTTATAACTGTTTTAAGAGCTTATTATAACTTTTCCATGAAACCTCTGTTGATGTTTCTGAAATGTGGAATTTCCATATTCCCCATGTCATGCCACATGGACTGCTTTCATGTTAGATTTCTGCCCTTAAATGACTTAATTGAGAAGAAAAACCTAATGATTATTCAATTTTAGTCTTTGCCACATTGTTCCCTAAATCATTATGCCTTTTAGTTTCTAGTAAAAATGCAGAATCACTAAAACAATTGCAACCATAGTGCCCCACATGTTCCCTGTATGAAGGGCTTACAAGTGTACTATATACACCCACATTAATGTTTCAACGTAAGAAGAAAGGCTATCCTCCTGCAAGAGCAACATGAATCCATCTGTTTAGATAAATTAACCAGCCACCAAAAGAAAAACACTACTTGTGATAACTAATCTTGATTGTCAATTTGGCTTCACTTGGGATTAACTAAGAGATTATCTGCCAGACTTCCAGAAGAAATTATATGTGTTAATATATTTGGAACATAAAGACCAACCCTGAATCTTCAAGGAACCTGTGCTACCTCCAGATTCTGCTGATTACCATGACTTTTAGGCTACAGTCGACCTTTTTCTCCCCTCTGAAACTGTAAACCAAATAAATTTTCCTTTTCTCTCTTTAAGTTGCTTGAGTTTGAGTGTTGTCTCAAAGCAGCAGAAAGAATAAAGTGTGACACTGCATAACTCTGTTTTTATGAACCATTGATCATAATTAAAATTATCAAAAGAGGAAGTGTGCTTGTAGTCAGCAGGCAAGAGAAGAAGATGGAAATCAGAGTATTGAGTATGGAGTTTTAAATTTTGTTTGATTGTGTTTTGTCTGTGTCTGAGAGTCTCATATTGTTTGTGAGGTTTCAGTTTTGTAAGATGAAGTTATGGAGATGTGTTTAAGAATAGTGTTAGTGCACTTAACCAAAATGTTAACCAACATTTACATTGGTGAAGATGATCAACTTGAGCTTTAAACAACTTAAAAGTAATACACACTGAAATTTTACATTTTGCTAATGATCTCCTTTCAGTAATACACAAAGAATTACATTTTCCCACCATTTGTCCTCCTCCCACACTTCCAATGCATGCTAGAGGAGCAGTCTTTCACTGTGCTCCTCCTCAGACTTCAATTCTCTTTTTGAGTTGGCCTTGTACAACCAGCCATATTTGACTCACTAGTGTGAATACTTGATTTGTCTTCTGGTTCTGCCTCTTACATGGGAAAAAATTTCTAAGTCAAAGTCTGAAGCTCGATTGCTTTTCTCTTCATTTCTTAATATTCTCTTAATATTACTGAGGAATTCCATGTGTCACCATTAGTGATAAAGATTTCATATATAATATCTCATTTGTACTTCTTACCAGATCTATGAAGTAGTACAACTTCTGTAGTAATTCACACTAAATGTTCTTCTAACATCATTTTACTCAGCTGTTAAGTAGGTATTCAAGTCTTTCTGTGGTAAGTAGTGTACAGACTTCTGGAAGGAAATTATTCCCTTCCTTGTTTCAAATAAAACAGTTGACCTATCTTCAAAATTCTCAATTATTAAATTTACTTGAAGGTATTTTGATATTTTATATAAACTAGGAATTATTTAAATTTCAATCAACTTCGTTATGAATGCAGACAGGTTCAGCAGAGTTTAAAATGCCTGAATCCTAATGACAGGGTGTAAAAAATGATCATACACTGTTGGTAAATGATTTTGGGCTTTTCCTAAGAATGTAGTTTGCTGTATAATTTGCATGAAATTATTTGGATGAAAACATCATGCAAATGATGCTATTGCATTTTGTTTGCAAAAATTAAAAAATAGGCACAATGTTTCATTAAAAAATAAAACCATATTCTTATTTGATACATTGAACAACTCAAATCCTGTCATTGGTTTCATTGATATTAAATTCCATAAACTTAAATGTATAGGGCCTTGTTAAACTGCCCTGTTTTTCAATTTGATGCCATCAAAAATGCTTTCAACATATTTTGTTCATAAATCAAAAAACCGCTCTGAGCAGTATTTATAAGGTTGGATCAACCTGCACAGCTGAGCAAACATTTTACCTGATGAATTTAATTAAGAGTTTAAATCTGCATTAGCAATGAACTGAATGGCAAATGTAGTCCTTGAAAAAAATATGATTAGAGGCTTCTGCTCTTTCCATATCTTCTTCAAAAACCTTCTTCCATGGAGATTTACCTCCTGTAAAATACCTCCAGTCTTACAGGTCAATCTAACTTTGCCCTTCATTTATCCTGCAAGCTCAACCTCTTAGTATGATGAGAGGCTCTTAAAAGCAGAATGCTAATTCTAAATGCAGAGAGCTCTGCACGCTTCTCACTTAAGGGAGAGATAAGATGCTGAAGGTCTCAAATTAAATCTGTCTGGACTATACAGTTAGATCTGGCAACTCTCGACCTGAGTACAGCCTTGCAGCTTTGCCATCTTTATTCCATGAATAAAGCCCAAATCTTAGAATAATTTTCCTTTTGCATTTTTTCTGAAGTGAGGTTATTTATAGTATTTAGGAAATACCTTATTTGAGAAGAAATTTGCAATCGCAAAAAGAGTATTATAGTAAATAAAATTCATTCTTGTACTGTATACCTGCTCTAAGAATAACATTTTGTTAGTGCTTGTCATAATGAAATTTCTTAATAGTGTATGTGTTTTGAAAGTAACTAAATCTCATGCTTGTACAGAGCATATAAGTTTTCCTTAATGACATTTTCCAGTCTTCAAATGTAATTTGAGGTCATTAAATCATGTTGAGTAGTGAATCAGATTAGTACAAAATGTTTGGGGACAATAAAGACAGTAAAGGTAAATTGAACTTCTCATTGAGTCACTCCAAGGTTGAGTATTGTGGTGATTTTCACAGCTCAAGTAATCACCCAGCTTACTGTAGTTTTTCTCCACTGTCAAGTCACTAGTGGGTATTCTCACGCAGCATACCTCACTTTTAGAAAGAGGTTACTATGTTTACCTTATCTTAAAGAGTAGAAGATGTGATTCTTTGCTGAGTCAGAATATCACAAAAAATTCACTTGAAAATCTTATTTAATAAAATTAAATGAATATTTTATTTGAAAATTTCATACAGGTATATAGTTTATTGCAATTCTTTTCCCTTTCTTGCTCTCATCTACATTCCTCCTGTATTATGCAACCTTCTTCCTAAAAGTCCATTTCCCACATTTATTGTATTTATGAGTCTAACCAGGATCAATCCTGTGACTACGGGTTTGGAACTGTCCATCAGAGTCTGTCATGTTCTTCAGTTGATTCAGTATTGAAGACAACGGCCATTCCTTTCCCACACTTCATCAGTACTCTTGAGTTCTGTAGGGAGGCGAAGCCTTCCAAGAGCCATTTCAAGACTGCTCACAGGCCCAGGTTTGCAAAGTCCCAGGACAGGTTGTTGTGAAATCAGAAATGCTTTGCCTCTGTCATGCTCAAAAGGGAGCATTTCACAGCCCTTCTTCTTGACTTCGGGTTTTTATATTCTTTCTGCCTGCTCTTTATTGAATCTTAGAGCTGGTGGTATAAACATCTCATTTAGGACTCAGATCTAAACTGTCACTTATTCTTTATGCCTTAAGCAGATACACATTTCTACATTACCCACCATTTATTGCTAAGAGATCAGTTGTAAATAGGATCTTACAACAAAGGAACTGTGAGTCTACTGAAGCAGTAGTCCATAGATTGGGCAAAATTATTTGATAACTGTATCTCTGATAGAAAAATAACATCTAGAATACACATGGAAATCAAAAACTGTATATCATTGAAATAACCCAATTAAGTCTTAGAACATGTGTCTCATACACATTAAAGGATGCTCCAGGGATGGGGGGAGGGGGCAATCGGAGAAGGGGAGGGAGGGAAGTCCAGGGAGGAGTGGAGGGAAGAGACCGGGGTACCTATTATGTTTGTATGAGCGGAAAAAAAATACATAATTTAATAAAAAAGAATAAAGATAAGTACAAGAGATGAAAAAAAAAAGAAATGCAAACAACATTTATGTCTTTCCCTGATGCTGGAATTTATGGAGTAACAATAAATTCATAAAGTGAGCTTATTTCATCAGCAGCAATTTGCAAAAAAAAAAAGGTCTCAATAGAAAATTCTAAAAGGCCTGTTTTCTCTGCTGTAACATGATCCCCTCTCTCCTTGTTTCTTCTGGTGGGGCCCTCCATCAAGGACTGCAAGTAAGTAATGAGACATCTGGTTAAGTTCACAGACTTTCCTTCCTGATCATTTGCAACTGATGGGGTAGGATCTCACCAGAAGGGGAGGGCATATAGTCTGGCAGACAGAAAGTAACCATTTTGCAAATGGGAGACTGACTCCCCCCCCTCACCTCAGTCTCCTACTTTTATTCCGTCTAATTCTTTTTTATTAAATTATACTCTTATAATAAGACTCTATTTTAACAGCTTTTTATCTCTGGCCAAGGAGTGAAATTCAATACCCACCAGGATGGAGCCAAGGGCATGAGCAGCAAAACTGAAATAAAAAAAACCCCAACAAACCATAATTCAGAACATCAGAGACTCTATATCAACCACCTGAAACGGGGCCAGCCTAATCTCTCCCCATCCTGAAGTATAGGGAAATTTGCGGAAGAGGGGGAGGTAAGATTGTAAGAACACAAGGATGAGGAGGAGTAATGATATGCAAGATACTCCACACAACTTAGGGCCAAAGCAATTATAATAGGACTCTGCATGATCTGCTCAATGACCAACATATCATTGACCCCTCAAAGTCTAGCATGGACTAAAGGAACTAAGATCCTTAGAAGCTAGGGATTAACAACCACAATAGTGTTCCTATACTTAAGGGGAACACAAGAAGTAGTTCTAGGAAATGCCACTGAGTCCTTGCACCTCATCAAAGAGGAGGACCCAGAGGAAAGTTTGACATATACATTAAAGGATGCTCCAGGGATGGGGGAGAGGAGGCACTGGGAGATAGGGAAGGAGGGGGGAAAGAAAGGGAAAAAAGGGGGAGGGAGCAAGGGGGTCCAGGGAGGGGTAGAGGGAGGGAGGGGACCATTGTACCTATTAAATTTGTATGAGCAAAAAAAATAAATAAATAAATAAATAAATAAATAAATAAATAAATAAATAATTTACAAAAAAGAAAATTCTAAAAGGAAGAAATGCAAATGGCAAATAGACATTTTTAAAAAGCTAAGCATCACCTACCAGGCAAATGAAAATTTAAACTGCTATGAAATGCTAGCTCAGAAAAGTGAAAATGGCTATCAAGAAAAAAATCACATGATTAGGAATACTGGCAAATATGTGGGAAAAGAGGACTTTTTCTTCACTGCTGATGGGAGTGTAAATTGGTATAGCCACTATGGAAATCAGTTTTTGGTTCCTCTCAATTTCATGATAGAACTTCTATTTTTTCCAACTATATCACTACAGACATACATGCAAAGCCTTTTTACCCTGCCTCAGTGCTGCCCGTTCAGTTATATTTTTATTGCTCTATCACAATAGCTAAGAAATGGAATCTCAGCCTAACTTTCCAGCAACAGATGACTGGATAATGAAAATTTGGTAAACAGACACAATAGAATTTTGAAACTGACAAATAAATAAACTAGAGAAATTTATACTGAGCCAGGTAAATTATTTGGGCCCTGAAGAAACAATGCTGTGCATTCTCACTCATATTAGAGCCTTGCTTAGATGTGTGTGTTTTAAGATAGAATTCATGTGGAACCAGAAATGTATCATTGATATAGGGTACAACTTGAGGGAAGGGAAATAACAATATCTAGGCGATAAGAACAGAGAGAGGAAGAAGTTAAACAATGATGGAGTGAGAGATAGAGGGATATAGTAGGATGGAAAGATGATTGACTAAAATGAAAAGTGTATGAACTAATCATATGAAAATGTACTACTTGGTAAGACAGGTTTAAAAAAAGACTCAAAAAGCAGAAAATTAGATTGGAAATAACCTGTAAGTCTATTTATGGACACTTTTGAAAGTCAGGGATTCTCAAGCCTTTGGAATTCTTACTGAGAGGCTTTTTTTGATCTATTATCTATCTGTCTGTATATCGATCTATTTGTTTTTCAATCTTTCTATATACTATCTATCATCTGTATTTATCCATGTTTATCAATCATCTATATACCTACATAACTATAATTTATACACACATGCGTATATATACATATATCTATATCTATCTTATATATATTATCTACATATCTATTCATTCATTCAATTATTGCAAATGCCAGTTTGGGGCCATCTATTTTTTTAAATTTAATTACTTAATTAATTAATTAATTAATGTGTGTGTGTGTGTGTGTGTGTGTGTGTGTGTGTGTGTGGGTGTGGGTGTATGTGTGTGTGTGTATTAGAGGGATCTATGTGTCCTTATGGAGGACCAAGGGTGACTTTACGAATCCATCCTGGATTGCTTCTACCTCTTTCTTGCTTCACTATGGGATTTCCCAGGCTCAGCCTACCAGGACTGGGAATATAGTCCACCTCAGTTTCCATGTAGTATTTTTACATGGGACCTGGGATCTGAACTCAGGATCTTCTGCTTGTGAGACATAGTCTCAACCTCTGAGCTATCTCTCCAGCCCTAGGTTCATTTGCATTTTTATACTTCAGGTAACAATTTGCTCCCCTTTATGTGACTGTTTCTTAATTTTTTAAGTGTGGACCCTTTAGATCTACAGTTCATAACATACTAGATTGTCAATGCGTTTTGTGTCCTTTGTCAATTTTATTAGATTATGATCAAGTAATATATTCCAGAAAGCTGTACTTTGTATATGCTTTACTGCAGTTCTAGGTTCTAGTTCCTCTAAGGAATTCTGATTCCTTTGTTAGTAAAAAATGTTTTAAAATCAAGATTTAGATGTTTCCCTATTGGCAATTGTGATGGATGGTATTGCCAACATGACAGCTAAGCAGCAGGCTTGGGACCCACATGAGAGACATTCTCCAGATTAAACCTATGAGTGGCATCTATACAAAGACTCAGACCATTGTGGCATGCCATTCTCCAGGCAAGGGTTCAGTACTGGATAAAAATGGAGGGAGTAAGCCAGCAATCATGCCTGTATTAGTTCTTGCCCTGTGCTCTTGCTGTGGTTATTAGGGAAACAGATGCTTCTAACTCCTATGAGACTCCCTTGCTGTGATGGTATAAACAGAAATTGTGAACTTATTAAACTCCTTTCTTCTCTCAGTCATTTAGGTCTTGTGTTTTCTTGCAGTGATGAGCACTGAAACTAAAGCAGTATTGTAGTGATAATTATGTCTAAGCAAGAAGCTCTGTATACACTCATATATTGTTCTATTTACAGCTAATTGTACATACTATGTTAGGGAAGTGAGGGTTAATATCAGTGTCCAAATTCAGACCCGTTACCACATGAGTATTCCCTGCCTTCTTCTTCTCTTTATATCTAGCCTCATTCTAGAATATTGGGATGAATAATAAGTCTATTATCTATCTATCTATCTACTTATCTATCTCTCACCAATTATCAATCTATTTATCATATACATATCTATCATCTTTCATGCCTATCAATACCTCTATCTATCCATGTATGATCTATGCTTGTGTCATCTATCTATAATCATATTTCTATCAGAATTTATAATCCATACTTATATGAAATGTCTTCATAACTCTTCTTTTGCAATGCTGCTCTGATCTAAGTCTCACAGACAGGATTCATTCCTATAACTTATTCTCCTTTCAGAAGAGTTCCCTCCAGTGATATGTAATAATGTCATTTGTGATAAAGATGCAGCTCTTTCATACTGACTTCTTGTCTTTATAATATAGCCTAATATACTTTCATGTGTATCATGGTTTGACTGTGAACTGCTTCCATCTGCTCATGTGTTTGAATTCTTGGTGTTAACGTTTCAGAAGGTTGTGACGCCTTTAAAAGTTAGAGCCTTGCCTAAGGAAGGCACATGACAGGCAGTGGGACTTGAGGTTTGGGCCACCTAGTCCTGCTTCCTCTTGCTTTCTGTCTTTCTGTCTCTTAATGCTTCTGGTGACATGAACCAGGCTCCTGCTGCTGCCTGCACACATGCTTTCTGCTATGTGAATCCCAACCATTTTCATAGCCATGAAGAAAAGTAATTGCAAGAGAAATTGATGCTAGAATTTGGTGTTGCTGTGAGACTAAGAGTATGTTTATTACATCTTGATGGGTTGTTTCTTTTTGATCATTGTGCATGGATGTGGCTAATTCTAGTCTTGTTTATTAGAATTTAAGCCCTTACAAACAACTATGTGAGATTCTGTGCATTTTTCGTGTGTGCAGGTATCAGTGTGTACATGCGTTGTGAGAGAGACAGAGACAGAGAAGAGAGAGAGACAGAGAGAGAGAGGGAGGGAGGGAGAGAGGGAGGGAGGTTACTCTGTGTGCCTTTAGAAGTAGAAGGGTGACTTTGGAAATCATCATGGATTATTCTATGTCCTTATTGCTTTGCTTAGGGATTTTCCAGATCCACCTTGCAGGGCCAGAAGTTCAAGTTGTCACCATTTCTAACCTGTGTTTTCATGAGGGAACTGGGATCTGAACTCAAGTCCTTCTGCTTATGAAATAAAGACTTAATCCCTAAATCATATTTTCAGCCTGATGTTGTACATATTTGACTGGAAAATTAGTAGTCAGTTTTGTTAGAATACGAAAGTATAAAACTTTCTCCAAAATCTCCTCCCTTTCCCCTTTCTCCCCTTTTCTTCCTCTTTCTTTTACCTCTTTTGCATTCTGGGCATCTCACAGTTATGTAATGAAATGACATTACTGATTTCATTTTAAATTTCCAAGTGGAAAATGCTGTTGAGTCTTTTTTTTCCTGCTCATTTCCCCTCCTCACAACTGTTTCTTTGGAAATTTTTGCTTATATCTGATTTTCAAAGACTTCCTTGAATATTTTAAACAGAGTTCTTTACCAGATATATAGTAGGAAAAATTTTCTGTTATTTGGTTACTTGTCATTTCACTTCTCTGGATGTTTTTATTAGAGAGGAAAATTTTTATTTAATCTCCACCTTAAAATTATTCCTGGTTTTTGACTATTTTTGAGGAAAAAATGTTCACCAAGTCCAAGCTCATATGGAGTTGGTCATATTGTGTGTGTGTATGTGTAAGTGTGAAACAGCACGTATATGAGCAATCTTTATTTCCACTGCTCACTTTTCATCATGTTTGCCAAATGGTTTCTTCATTGTTTTCCCTAGGTTCAGATTTCTCAGAATGTATTTTCATATGAAATCGATATCATGGTAACAACTTCAGAAAAATAGTTTTGGAGTGCTCCGTTTACTTTTGCTTTCTGAATATTTAACAGAATTTCAGTGTCAGTCTTTGCTTTATATAATACATATTTTGGAGAATTGTTAATAATTCATTGACTTGTTTCTAAAGAGACTGTTCAGGTTATCTCCTTCATCTTATGTAAAATTGTTAGCTTGTATGTTTCAAGTAACTGGACTGTACCATCCAAGTTATTACATTTGTGATCATAAAGCCTCATGAAATATTTTTTCTAACAACCAATTTCACCTAGGAATCTTTGCTACCCTGGGTACTGAAAGATGTAGAATTGTTCCTTAACTCTTAAAGCTACTTTGACAATTCCCTCATAATACAGAGCTGCAAGTAGATGGAGCAGGTCCAAGCCAAAGTTCAATGCCATCCTACTGAGTCTGGCCAATTATGGTTTAATTGTATCAAATGGTTGTAAGTTTTTTAAAGATTCTCTAAAGATTTCTAATGATGTTTCTACACACTTTGAAGAGTTCAATAGATGTGATACCCTAGATGAGATCTTCCTTATTAACTAACACTTCTTCTCTGTAAGTCCTATCTTTCCCTGTAATTCATGGTCAATACTTTCAAATAATATTTTGCAAGAACAAAATTTAAAATCATGAAACATCAAAATAACTCTGTTGGAAGAAGTAACTGTGAAGAATAGGAGTCCCACTTAAATTTCTATTCTGGTGAAAAATAAAATGACATATTTACAGAACATTCCAGGCCAAAATATAGCATTTATCTGGAGTACAGAGCTACTCTCAACAGCATCCCATGGTTTATTAAATGTGAGATCTCTCACACAACAACAGTTCCCATAGTGACTGATGCATTTAATTCCCACAGATGTGGAATTATAAGCAGCAAGCTGTGCTAAAGGTTTTGGTTCCATCCCAGTTCTAATATGCAAAACAGAGACTAATGAAATTATTACCTGGAAATTATAACTTCAGATAACACTTCAAAGCCACAAAAAATCACAAAAAATAATCTTATAAAATTAAAGAAGGAAGAACAACAATAAACAAATAAACAAATAATGAAATGTGGTATCATGAGGTTCACTATTTTCTTCAGAGAAAAAACCTCAACACATGATTGTGAAATAATTTTTAAAAATGCAGCATCAATAGAGCTTGGAGTTTTGGTAAGAAATCACTTTATTGACAATTGTTAGAACTCAGGTATCTATTTTAACCTATGCTATATTAAAGGTGCAATAAGAAAAATAAGACAATGGTAATAAAATATAATAGTTTAATGTAAGAATGCTCTCAAAGCTGTATGGGAATGTGTGTGTGTGTCTCTGTATGTGTTTATATGTATGGATGTATGAGACAGAGAGAGAAAGAGAGAGAGGCAAGAGAGAGAGAAGAGAGAGAGTTTGTGTATGTAGTAATTACCAAAGTGACTTTGAGTAATAGAATGCTATTGAAAATTTTGTAACTGTAAAAACGAGTGTTTTTGTGTGTAATGGAATAAAATCTCATTGTGGGTAAAAATAGTATTATGAAGCTGAATAATCAATAGAAAATAATATGTTAAGAAAGATATAGCAAGACAAAAGAATATAAATTATCCCATGGTCAACAATTACACTGTTGAGGTGTTTCACGTTAGGGAAAAGCATATTACCATGAAGAAGCAAAGAGTAGCATGTATTCATTATATTGTAGTGAATCCGTGACTTGTTTATAATTGTAATATAAGGTAGTTGTGTGGGTGGGAGTAACTGAGAACTATTATAATACTTATTTCTTTGAATCTAAATGCCTGTTAGATACAGAACTCAACTTGGCAAATACATACTGAGAATTTGGGCACATCTGTGAAAAATTAATGTTAAGGCAAGCATTGAACACGTCTGTGAGAAATTATATTTGATGTGGGAAGGCCCATTATTCCATTGATAGATGGAGAAGATGAAGATATCTGGTTTAGTAGCTTGGCATACTTTTGTACAGCCATCCTAGTGTGTGAGAAAGTATATTATTCTCTCATTTCTTTGTATGGAAATGGTGTGACCAGTTCTTATGGTTGCTGACAATATGAATTCTCTTGCTATGCCAAGGGACTGTAATCAATTGCAAAGAAGAATGAACCCTTTGTTTCTCTAAGTTTTTGGAATCCTGGAATCACATAGGCAACAGAGGAGAAATAGAACAGGTTATGAAAAATAAAACATCAGGTAAATTAATTTTTATTTTTGCATTTGTATGAAAACTTTTATAGCCATCTAATGCCTGGGAGAAATATTTGAAGTTTTGGATTGCAGACATAAAAATAAAGTTTACTGTGACAGTCCAGGTATGACAATGACTGGTACACAGTATGGTTGCAATGGACTTTAAAAGGAGCGAACAAGTGATGAAGATTATTTGGAGGATGTTTATCAGGAAAGGATCACAAATTATATATGAATAATTATCTTTGTGTTCTTTTTAAGCAAGAAGGGAGGCATTGGCCATAGTTCCTTAAAATTGAGACTAAAAAACACAATCAGACTGGAAAGGAAAGAACTACATTAGTTTAGGATATTTATACTTTGAAATATGTATAAGAAATTAAGACATGGTGCTGGGAGATGGCTCAGGTGATAAGATCATCCTCCCAAGCAGAAGGTCCTGAGTGGAGATCACAAGTCCCAAGTAAAAATGCCAGGCAGAAAAATTAAGATGATAAATTAAGGAGTGCAGTAACTAGCTGATTAATCAGGCAATATCTTCCAAAGACATTCCAAAGCTTATATAAAACATTTAGTTACTTAACATCTTAGTAATATGTACACACTCATGCACATTCCATACACATATACATTTATAATATATATGTATGCAATACCAGATATTTTAAAAATAAATTTCACTTTTTAAATCCGATTTGCTAAGATTTTGTTGAGCATTTTTTTTTTATTCAATTGTGGTGTGTGTGCATGTGTGTATGTATGTGTGTGTAGAACCACGGGCAAATTCTGGAACCACCATGAAGAGCCTCCACCTCCTCCTTGTTTACTTTCCCCGGGGGATTCAAAGGCTCCGCCCTACCAGGACCAGAAACACAGGCCACCCCCACTTCTGCCTGGTGTCTACATGTGGGGTCTAGGATCCGAACTCAGAACCTTCCTCCTGCAAGGCAGAAGCTAAACCCTTGAGCCACCTCTCCAGCCCCATAAATTTCACTTTTAATCACTTCATGCTTTAAAAGTTGATGTGGCCTATTACTATATATACATGTATTTTATATGCACATAGATATATGTGCAAACACTTGATAAAGCAGATGAGAGAAGATGCAGAGAAAGGGAAAAAGAAAATGAGGAGGATGCGGAAAGGGGGATAAGAACAGGGAGAAGGAAGAGAAGTAGAAAGAGAAGAAGAAGCAAGAACCACAAAGGATTACATTTAGTTTTACATTTCAAGTGCAGCTGAAGGATAGAGAGAGATGACAGACGTGGGATCAGTAAGCAGCAAGGTGCAAGAGACAACTTTCCAGTGGGCCATGTCACTTCAAATTAATTCATTTCTTGTAACATACTCAGTGGGCCAACCACTTGTTAAAGCCTCAAAATATTCAGAATTCCCCTATTGAAATATGAGTAGATATAAGCTTGCTAGTTAGAATTCTAATTTTCATAGAAGAGACTCTCAATCATGATAGATGCATGCCAAAATAGGCAGAGGAATTAGTGTCAGATCAAGTGATAAATGACAGAGTAGGTGAGAAAGAACAACCTGCTTATTTCTGAGCAGAGATCCCACCAGAAGCCTCAAGTTGTCTGTTCTTTCACTCCTCTTTATTTATTGATATAGTCAAAAATATTTGATTTATTTAGAGATAGAGAGAGGCACCACATGCGTGTGTCAAAGAACATATTCCAGAGACTGTTATTTCCTTCCATTATTGGAACTTAGCATTTTTGAGCTCAGATAGATTTACACATGGAATTTTTCCCTGCTGAGTGAGCTGCCAGCCTTCAATAACTTTTATTAAGACATAAGGTATAACTGGACAGATAGTTGGGATTCTCTTTTGCAATCTATTCAAATGGTGGCAAAAGCTTTGCAAGTTAAGTTAACCAGCCCTGCCCGGAAACAACAGGGCCTTCCGGGGTCCATGTTTGTGTTTGAAATAAAAATATTGCCAAGTATTTTGTAGAATGTTTTGTAGTTGATGATGTGCTTATAGAACTTTAAGCAATGCAGTTGTCTTGGAAAATTACTTTATATTTTTACATTTTGGAAAAGAAGAGTGCTTTTTTTGCTGTTTGATTTAAAATACATTGCATATGATAGTATAATCTTCATGGAAAAATCATATTAACTCCTAAGTATCAGAAAAAATAAAGGTTTCAGATAAGCAATTTTCTGGGAAATAAATGAAAAAATATATAATTTTATAACAAAGGGATAGGAAATTGAGTGAACATTTTTACTCACAATAGTAAAAAATGAAAAGCAAAGAAAAATGTTAAGAACCAATTAAATTTATTGACCTATAGTAAAATTTGTATTAAATATAATAAAAGGATTCTAAAAAAAGAATATATCGAATGGTATAGTTCCGATACTTGGTAGACTAGGCAGGAGGGTTGCCACAAGTTCAGTACCAGCCTCGATTGCTTAGTGAGATCCAGTCTCAAAAACGAATGATGTAGGGGGCCAGTGAGATAGCTCAGTGGGTATGGCGATTGCTTGCAAACCTGGTGACCTGAGTTCAATCCATTTAAACTCATATGGTGCATACATGCCTCTTTTTCTCTTTGTCTTTGTCTTTGTCTTTGTCTTTCTCTTTCTTTCGCTTTCTCTTTTCTCTTGTTCTCTCTCTTTCTCCCTATCTTTCTCTCTCCCTCCAATGAATAAATATTTAAAAAGCAAATGAATGAAAAACAAATAAATGAATAATAGATATGAAAAATCACAGATGTTAATTTCAGTTCATTTCAATAGGAAAGATGGGGAAATTTGCATTTAGATGTTCCAAAAATAGAACCCCATTACTCTGTCACCAAGTTGTTATAGTTTTTTATCTCCATTGCTGGCTTAAGGATATAGCCCCCAAAGTTTGAAGAATAAGAGATTATTCTACTTTACAATTTCTGGTTACAGTTGACCATCATACTGAGGAAACTGGTCACACCATGTTACTATTAGATCTGAGAGAGGGATACAAACCACAGCATTCCTTCTAGCTTGTCTGCGTGCTATACTGCCAAATTCCGAACATCTTTTTATCATTCCTATCTTATCCTATCTTATCCATCTGAGAATCAGTCAATCTAATATGGGTCTGCCCACATTTATTAGCTAGTTTTCTATAAATTGTGTCAAAAGTTTGCTATGAATAAGTAATTCTTAATAGCTGGGCCTAAAGGCTCAATTCTCGAATATCAAGTTGATTTTTAAACTAATTGCCATAGGTATCAACAGGTATTTTATATACATGGTGGTCATATTATCTAACAAATTTAAAAGAATTTTGAATATATACTAGTGATATTTCTTTTTCCATGTTTTATAAAATATTTCATTAGGAGTTTTATATATTTTGACACAAAATAATATAGAAGTATGTTTACCAAGCTGTAAGGGAAATTATGACAGATTTCTAGAGTGAATATTTACTTATCAGCAAACAATGTTGAGTTCAGAAATTTAGAGAAAGCATCTTTGTCTTTATTCCAGTATTTTATTCACTCTATATAGTCTATTTTGCATATGAAATATGTTACATCAAATTTAATATACTCTGATAAAATTGTAACAACATGAATTTGAAGTACTTATTTAAATGTAAAAGTAAACACAGTTATAAAAATGTGCTTTAGAATGACTAATGATATAACTAATAAATGCAAAATAGAGAAAAGAACTATCCCATTGCAGTTGTCTTTGTTAGATTCTTATACTACTCAGCATAGCTGTCAAAATAAAGACAGAAAAATTGCATAGTCATTCTAGGGTCCCTTAACTATCCTGTAATATTGGGCTTGTGTGTGTGTGTCGGGGTGTGTGTGAGTGTGTGTATTTATGTGTGCATGTGTGTGGGTGTTCATTATTTATTCATTTTCAATTTAAGTTTTGTTCTGGGTTCCATCCACTTTTAGAAGGCTATTCTATTGGGATATGACAACCACTTACAGGCAGGTATTCTATCTCTAGAAATTACTGAATAATTCTGCTTCCCTGAAAGTTCTCATATGCTTCCTTTTCAGTAGAGAATTATACCATCCTTCATTTTCTTGCAGATCCTGGTCTATTATTTCATCCCTATTGTTTTGAATTTTTTGTCAAAATCATCAGTGGTGTCAGCTTTGATTTCTAAATAAATGTTAGGTTTGTTTATATTATGTTTAAGTCCTCCCCTCTCTGTCCTCTAAAAAGGGAACTATGAACTTTGATATTGATCAGAAAACACTCACAGCTATTGACTGAAGAATTGTTAGGATTTCTCAGGTCAGAGACTGAGATTGCTGAGAGATTTCAGAGAACATTGGCATGGTTAGTTATACTTGGTTGCTCTGTATTCTCTGTATTTATGTAAATTTTAATATGTGAGACCCAGAGAAAGATCAGACTGCAGCATAAATTTTACCTGAAACACTTTATTTTACTTGGTGTTATTGATGTACAGTTTGGGATAAAATTTACATAAATTTTGGCAAAATAATTGAATATTGGATACAGGTGTACGCAACCATCACTTCACATTGCTTAAAAATCTCAAGATCTGTTCAGAAAATTCTACATTCAAAATACATTATTTCTAACACAAGCCTTCATCCTGTGTTCTGCACCTCTACAGTGTAGCCATCTGATGATGAAACTGTATACTGTGATCAGCAGTCCTCCAACTCACCCTTCCTGATGAGCACATTCACTACACATTAACTTTTAACTTAAGAGACAGAATGCGGAGATTTTCTTAGGGAGGCCGGTTCACTTCATACATCATAACACATTTCAGAATTCATTCATTCTCTCTCTTTCTCTCTTTTTCTCTTGTATTCATTTTTCTATGCCTATGCCTCATTGACAAATTAGATTGACTACATCAGGCAATAAACTTTGAAAAAATTGTGGTTTTTATGCTTCTTAGCTATTATGACTTGTGTAGAAATGTAGATGGTGACATCACACCAAGCTCCTCAGTATGCTGCTTTGGTTTCAGTTGTTTACCCAGAAATGAAGTTCCCATATTATATAATCCTTACATTTATAACATTATGGAAGAGTTATACTGGTGTATATTCCTATCAACATTGTGCAAGGGTCCCCTTACCTTTATAACCCTAATATTCATTACTTTTTTTCTTGCTGATAAAACTTATTTTATCAAGATAATGTGTTATCTTTCTGTAGTTGTAATTTACATTTCCCTGAAGAGTAATGATGTGAAGAACACTTCTATGTATCTGTCAGGCATTTGTGTTTCTCTTGGTAAAATGTCTCATATTTTCTAGTTAGTTGTTTCTACTTTTGCAATGAAAATGAAATATATATTTATCTTTTTATTGATGATTTTTGCCCCTTCACATATCCATACGAGTATATAAACCTTTCATTTTTATTCTCTTCTCTAAACCCCAGTTTCACTCCCTCACCTGCCCTCTCCTTTCCTTTTTAACACAGTCAAGTTCTTTTGGTATGTTTTATGAATACTCCATTCTACATAGACCCTCTATGTGATTCTGAGGTTGGTGGGCTTCTCTTGGAACTTGGCATGCATACTTTTTGCCGTATATTTATGTATTAAACACAAACTTCTATATTTTTCAGTTTCATAGTTTAAATTTATTTATTGTTATATTGTTAAAGAAGACATTTTTAGCATGATTAGTCAAAATAATTTGTATTTGCTATTTTTCATTTTCCTTTTGTAATAAAGGCAAAATATTATTACCATCATGAATATTTTACATATTTTTCCTAAGAAACATTATGGATTTAGCTCCTTAATTTAGGTTTGTAATACACTCCAAAGGTTTTTTTTTCATGCAGGATATAAGATCAAAGTCTCACTTCATACTGATGAATATAAATATTCTCTGTCCTATACCATTGTAGCTTCCTTTTTACATCCTGTGCTCCTGACTTGATGATAGTTGAGGGAATGCATATGATAGGGTTTATATCTCCGCCCTGTAGTCTGTGTCAACACTCTGTTTTATCTTTTATTGCACCATACTTTTTGATTACTAAGACATTATTATCACATAATTTGAAATCTGCAGCGTGAGACCTCCAGATTTGTCCAGTTTTCTTAAGAAGACTTTAGTGATTTGAAGTTTCAGGGTTCCAAAGAGTTTCTATATGTTTTTCCAATTCTGTGAAAAATATGATATAATTTGAAAAATATTGCTTAAATTTACATACTATTTGGGGTTGTGGGCATTTCAGCAAGAGTAATTATTCCAGTTCAATAGCATGTGATGGTTTATATTTGCAATATATTCAATTTCAAGCATTAATGCTTTCAATACAAAACAAAGTAGCTTTTGTTTCCATTATTATGAATATGCCTATTGTTTGATTCTACTGTAAATAGCATTTTTTAAAATTTCATTTGGATAGTATTTTGCAAGGGTATAGAAATACAACTTAGGTTTTTAAGGTGATTTTGAGTCTTTCAGTTGTATGGAATTGATTTACTAGTTCATGTACTTTTCTGAAAGAATTTTAGGATATACTATATACATCTTCCTTCTTCTTCAGTCCTTTGGACTACTATGAGAAAGATTAGAGGTTCTTTTGCTGGGCTTAAATAATAGTAAACCTTTATCACTACAAAGTTTCATACAAAGATTTGATTCCACTTTAACTCAGAAATTCTGACATTGAAATCAAGTACCCAATACATTACCAAAATTATTGAAGCTTTCAGCAGTGACTGGGAAACTGAAGCTAAAAAGAAAAGTTCAAAAGTCTATTTTCTAATCCTTAGAAACATCAACTTTAGTGTTAGCCATTTGTCTGTGATATATGAAGAATATTATTATACCATATGCTCTTTAAACTCAATGTTAGACTCTTGTGAATATTATTCTAAGGAGTTTAAATCATATAAGATAAAGGTATAACAGCAATAGCCATTCATATTAATATATTACAAATCAAGTCAAGCTGCATTCATCCAAACCATTTCTCTAAACCAATGATGTTCCAAAACACAAGTTGGTAGAACTGAAAACAATATCAGATATTCAGAGGCATCAGAGTGATGGAATATGAACCCAAAAAGCTTATAATTTATCATTAAAATTACAGTATATTCTAGAATCCTGATCTTTGACTTGAAATCAAATGGGCTTAGTCATTCCGAATTGATTAAGGTAGTGTAATTTAACTAAATAAGGGCAAATACATACTTGTACTTTATCCTGAAGAGTAAAATGTTTAAAAAATATATCTGGCATAATAAAATATCTACATTTCCATGTACTTTCAAGAGCTTCCTTGAGGTGGTGCAACATGATTAATTCTGAACACACTAATAATTATGACACATTGATTCAAGTTCCTTTCAAAATAGGTGGATATAGATGCATCTCCATTTTCTACTTTTTTCTCTTCACAATCCATCTTTCATTTTCCATATCACAAGAACCCAACATACAAATATCTCAATCTTCTTTAGAAAGCCCTTGTCCTTTCCAGGTTAATTGTGTGTGCTCTTATTTTGTTTTAGTCTGAAAGTCAGCCATAATCCACCTTCATCTACTTTGATTTCTTTGCAAGCCTGATATCCAGAGGCAATTTTGCAATCTCAGGCTCTTTAAATTGCTTTTATGTCCTTTGGGTTGGCAAGAATTTCATGTGTATTTTCACTAACTTGATTTAAGAAATTGTCACTATCCCACCATAATAAAAACTGCAATTTCTTCTTTATTTGCTTCCTAATAAAAATTTAGCCTTTCTTAGACTAGCTCATGTTTGATTCTCAGGTGTAATTCATGTCTGGAACTCACTTGAGTTCATAAATGACCTTGATTTTCACATCTGGAAATGACCACATTTGGTTGGAATGAATACTTCCTGTTCTATTTCTGAGAAATGATTCACAATATAGTTGCAGGTTACATTTTTAGTACAGCCTTTGTATATCCCCAAAAGTTTAAAGCTAGAAATTTGCATGTAGCTGCTCTGTGGCATTCATGCAAATGAAGATATTTGTAGATAAAGAAAATTTTGTCTCCAACGAGGCAAGAAGATTTCGTTCTGTTTCGTGTCTCCTAAAACACTGGAAGAAGTTACATAACCACCAGAAATGTCAACATTTTGCATCACAAAGGACCTTCTACTTTTCTTACTAACCAGAATAGTCTCTGGGCTATTTGAATAGGATCTAGAAGTTCATGCCTCAGTTTAAGATTTAAACTCTTCAAATTCCTCCTAAAAGAGAAGCAGAATTGCCCTTGTGAAATTCATAACCTAAAGGAAAATTATTCTTCAATTGTTTTGCAAGAATTAGGAAGAAAAGATGAGATAGGTAATTAACCACAATTTCAAAAGCAAAAATATAAAGTCAACTAAAGTAGATGATTATGTCAATGGAGTTCAAGGAGAGAAAACATATACCAATCTGTTTGGATTGTTATTAAAGAGTAGTTAAGCAAATATATGAAAATAATTTAAATAGAAAAAATAGTGTTACAATAAAGCATTTATTCCTAACATATAATAGGTACTTGACAAATTTTAGTTGTTTTATAATACAATAAAATAATATAGTAATAGTAAATACAATGATGCATAAATAATGAATTCCTTGATATTTTATGACTTGCTTAAACCTTCTATGTTCACATACCTGACAACACTAAGAAACTAATTAAATTCAAGGAAAACATGATAACAAATTTCTGAAGAAATTATTCAGGAGTGATAATATGTTTTTCTTATTTAAATTGCTGAAACTGCTGCAAACTAACTGAAATGTAACCATTACATTGAATTATCATGGATACCAGGGCCTTGTAATACACAAACAAGTAAGCCTAGAACTCAGGAGTATTGTTATGAATTTGAAGCCTGCCTTGGCTAGTGAGTTCCAGATCAGCTCAGGCTCCATAGCAAGACCTTATCTCAAAACAAATAATCACAGTAGTGAATACCATCTTGACATTTTATTTCACCATTTCTGTATTTTGCTACACCATCTACATCACATATCAAATAAACACCTGTTCAATGGTGGGTTGTGGTGTGTTCTGCTGGCCCTGAGTGGCAGGTTTGGCCATACAATAGTATTTGCAAAGTCTGTTCTATAAATTCTTCCCCATTTCAGACACTGTACAATGAGATCCAAGTTGTTATCAAAACTAAACAAAAAAAACCAAAACAAACAAAAAACTAAAACAACTTCTAATTTATAGACACAATATCACTTTCATATCCTCTCAGAAGATACAATCATAGGTTGACATAAAGATAAAGCAAAAAAGTATGATCTTTTTAAAGTTTGGTACCTTACAGCTGTTTAAATATGTCAAATGTACTGAACTATCTGAAACACTTAGGAATGAAGGAGAAGTGTGAGGTATGACTCCTTATGTGTGTGAAAAAATTAGATTGGGGTGATTTTATATTTCTGGCAACTTACTTCCTCCTGCTGATCAAATGGAACAAACAAAAAGGTTTAACAGTAAATGTAATTTCAATTATCTCTGCAAAATTGAAATAAAATCAAAGTCTCACTTATTTTAGAGAACCAAGAATAAGATATCTCTTCTTATTTATCAATCCAATTTGATTACTTTTGACCTGTTCATGGGTCTCCTAACATGGTGAATATCAGAAGAGTAACATTTATTCTGACACTCTGCCAAAAAAAATCACTGCTCATGGATATGACTAGTTAATCCTTCTGCTGAAAATCAAAGAATACTTTCTGGAGAATATTGTATATAATTTTTATGTACCACAGAACCCTCTTAAAATCACAGACTTCCCATTCTTGCTGTTCACAAACGTATAACATGAAAATTACATCACTGGATTACACTGTTCTCTCTTCTAAGGCCTCATTTTTTTTCCCAAATGTTTCTGGAAACTGCAAATGTTTCTCTTAATTGGTAAGATGAATTTTGTCACTTTCATGGCAATGTTCTGGATTCCAGATCATGTCATATGGTACACATTTTAGGAGCCAATTAACCACTTAATGTTCATTTCTGAGTTAAGAGAAGATTATTTTGGAGAGAAAAGTTAGTCAATATTTAATAAGAATTTCCTCCCCAAATATGCTTTTCTTATATTCAAATTTAACAAATAAGAATAAGAGAAAATAAAATATGAGATTGGGAAATAAAAACCTAATCCAAAAATATCCAGCTATCAAGAATCTTGACATATTTCCATGTATCACACCATGTTGGATGTCCCTTTACAACTTTGAAATAGCATGATATCTCTTTTCTCAGAGCATGCTTACATGTCTTCTTTCATTATTGAGATACATATAAATCTTACCTGAACAAAGAATAAACTCAATTTCATTTAAAAATATTTCTTGAATCTAACAAAGAGAGAAAGAAATATAATCAGTGTCTGTGAAGTACCTTTTACCTTGTGTGCTACTGTTGTTTTATTTGAAGTGCTAAAGCACATTGACATTTGCATGAACCTGCAACTTTTATTGTGTTTTAGTAGTGAGCAAGTATATTTATAGGAAAGTTTTATTAGAAAGATGATCAGTTGTATTCTTTGAGGGATTTACTGCAACATGAAAATATAAAACCTTAGAAAGTCAGTTTTCCTTCATAAATGATTACTATCATAGTCCATAACAGCCTAAATAAGTGAACAATCAAATAGTATATAAGGGTTATATGTGATGTGATATTTAATCTCGGTTGTCAACTTGACTGTACCTGGGATTAGCTAACAGATTAGCTGTCAAATTACCTGAAGAGAAAATCTGGATCAATGTATTTCAACACAAAAATAAACCCTGTTCTGGATGCAACCTCTCAGTAGCAGATCAGATAAAAAGAATCCCAAGACAAAAGAGCTCGTGTAATTCTTTGCTCTTGCTGGCAAACTCATCTTCCTTCTGTGATGATTGACATAGTGTGGGTCACCCCAGACTGTCACATGCCATGCTTTTGAAAACACAGTGGATTATATCTTCCATCTGGAATATTACACCAAGTAAATCACACCAAATAAATCTTGCTTGATTCTCATAAATTTCTTAAGTCTTGAGTGTTATCTCACAGCAGCAGAAACAGGAAGTGAGACAGAAATTGGTACCAGGAATAAGGGTGTTGCTGTGAGACTGAGAAATCTGGTACCAGAAAACAAAGTGTTGCTATGAAGTGAGAGAAGTTGATACTAAGAAGTATGGTCATTGCTGTAATGTGGTTGTTTGTTGGGAGGCATATGGAGAATTTTGGAACTTTGGGTGCAGAAAACCTTTGCATCTTGCAGACAGAACTTACAGGGCTATTGTACTGAAAAATTGTTAAAGAATAATGCCAAGAGAGATGCAGGAATAGTGGATACCCAGATTACAATGGTCCAGAGGAAAATTGAAATTGTATTGTAAAATGGAATAGGGACAACTGAAGTAGTGATTTGGCAGAGGGTTTGGGCAAGTTTTATAGTATTTGCTGAGTAGAAGAAATATAGAATAGGTAGTAAAGGAGGGTAGTTGTAAATGCCAGCTAAGGTCACATGATCAGTTACAGAAATGAGGATTGTAATTGCTATGACTGCTCCTGTTCTATTCTGTTAGGAATATACTTGTGCATGTACATACATATTAAGGAGATATTTATGCTATATAATGCAATGTCAACTTATAGTTATGTGAAATTTAATTTACATTATGATATTGTGTTATGGGACATTAAAAACTAAGTATTTTTCAAGGGACTTGTCACTTGGGAAAAAACTGATCATCTTTCTAATAAAACTTTCCTATAAATATACTTGCTCACTACTAAAACACAATAGAAGTTGCTGGTTCATGCAGATATCAATGTGCTTTAGCACTTCAATGTGGTTGTATGTGTAATGGTTATAGTAAGCAGAATTATGATCTTATTTTTATGTCATGAGGGGTGGATATGTGATAGTTAATCTTGATTGTTCATTTGATTACACCTGGGATTAACTCATAGATTAGTTGTCAGACCATCCAAGGACCATTCAATATATTTGCAATATGAAGACCAAACCTAAATCTGAATGGAAACTCCCTGAGCAAACCAGATAAAAGCAATTACAAAAGAGAAGAGTTCATGGACTTTCTTGCCTCTGCTGAAAATATCTTTCTTTCATGATGATGGATGTACCTTGACCTACCTTTAGAATATGCTGTCTGTCATGTTCTTTTTTACATCAAAATGGACTGTCTCTCCCTCTGGAATTATAAACCAAATGGATTTCCATTTCTCCCCTTAAGTTGCTTGAGTCTGACTTTTGTCTTACAGCAGAAGAAAGAGTAACCATGAGATGGCTCAGGGTTAAGACGCTGCCTCACAAGCAGAAGGTCTTGAGTTTGGATCCTAGGTCCCATGTAAAAATCCAGGCAGAAGGTTCTTGTGGCCACTGACCAGGTGAGATGTCCCACCAGTCCCTGCTCACCCAGCCATCCAACCTCTGAAGCCTTCCCTTCTTTGACGTGGGAGCGAGTTGGTTGAATTGTATTACAATTGCAGATATTGTAGCAACAGACAGAGGAACCCTAAACAAATTGCCTTTCAAAGAACCATGGATCTGATCTGCTGAATCAAGAATGGGTGCCATTTTATCCTTTGTCAGGTCTGCCCAGACTTCACTTGAGTCTCATCCTGCTCATTTCCAACACTCACCAGCAGGATAGATACTCACATTTATAGCATACGAGAGATGAGCATACTGAAATAAAAAATGATTTTGCAGCATAGTAAGCCCCATGTGGAGCATATTCTCAATGCTGGATCCTGTGCAACTTGTCTGGTCGTATTAATCCTAATTAGAGGAATTTATTGAGAATTTTCAATTTGGTTCTTTGGAAGAATCATAATGCTTCCATGCTCTTCTTGACTCTTGCTTATGGAGACAAGATCTTATTTCCCTAGTGGATGTCCACTTGAATATGTTCATGAAAACAATGTGGAGCTTGCTGTTGAAATTGGAACCTTAGGGAATTTAAAAATGAATGGCAGTGGCTGGGGAGATGGCTCAGTAGTCAAAGCATTTGTTTGGTAAACAATGGGCCCTGAATTAGAATCTCAAAATACCACATAAAAATGCCAGCTGGATAGGGGAGCATTTAATTCCAGTACTGGATGGTGGAGACTGGAAAACCCCAGAGCAAAGCAACCTGGTGGCAAAATAGTTCACTGTCACACAAGGGCCTCCACATGAACACACACTCAACTGTCCTTGTCATGGTTTGAAATATGTCTTCCACGGTCTCCTGTGTTTTCAGAAGGTTATGGCATCTGTAGGAGGTTGGTGCCAGACAGTTAAAGGAGGTGGGTCTTGAGTGGATTAGTCCCACCCTGCTTCCAGGAGGGGTCTTCTCTTACCGCTGGCAGTCTACTTTGCCCACAGCCATGCCATTTCTGTCTTGAAAGAATATATCTCCCTTCTGGAACTATAAACTGAAGAAATCTCCCTTTCTCTCTTAAATTGCTTGACACTGGGTTTTCTCTCACAGCAACAGATAAGAGTAACTGGAGTACAGCCTTATTATACACACACAAATACAAACACAGACAAAAGCATAAACACATATACAAATATACAGGTGTACATACAAAATATAGAACTATATTAAGCATTATGAATGCAAAACCCAGTTAATATGTGAGCTAATGAACTGAATAGTTCTCAAAATAAGAAATACATATGGAAATAAACAACTTTTAAAAAAATGATCTATATACCCCACAATCTGGTAAATACAAATAAAAAGTACTTTGAGATTCTGTTTTATCCTATCCAAAATGGCTTTCATTAAAAAAACAATATATGGTTATGACGATGTATGAAGAAAGGACCTTATTCACAGGTAATTGGCGTGTAAACTGGTACAGCCACTATAATAATCAGAATCAATGCTTATCAAAAATATAAATATAAAACTATCATATGACTCAGTCCACAATATGATTGCTAAACAAATAACTAAGGCTTTCCAGTTTACAATGGAGTTACTTTCACAACCATAATTACTGTTGCTATATTCACATTAGCAAGGAAATGAAATGAACTTGGATATCAATTAAGAGGTGAATGGATAATAAAATTGTGATGCAAATGCACAATGAAATTTAATTCTGTTCTTAAGAAAACTGAGATTAAGTAATTTTCCACAACTTGGAATATATATATTATTACATTAATTTAGATAATCCAGGATCATGAAACTACCACAATTTCTTAAATTCAACTTTATATGTAAATAAGGATGTGATATGGGTCATGAACCTAGAAAGGGACCACAGGAGTTGAAGGTTTTAAGGAAAGGAGGTGGGGCAGGTAATAGAAGAATTTATAGAATGTAGAAAGGGATCACAGAGTGAAGCACAGAAGGAGGGGGCAGAATACATTGGGATGGTGATTAATCACACCAGGGATAATGTAGACAAAAGTACAATAATGAAACACACCATTTATATGTGAATATCAGAAGTGTTTTATCTACTGATGGTTTCATGTTGGCTTGAAAAGGTACATTGTGGGAAAAGAAATGAGAATTGTTTTGGACAATAAGAAATAAAAACAATGTAAATTCACTATATTCACAAATGAAATTTTAAAAGAATAAAAATGAACATTTTATAAATTTAATATTATTTATGAGAGAGAATATGTATTGATCATGGTGTGAAGGTAGAAGTCAGAAGATGATTTTCAGAAATCATTTCTCTATTTCACCATGTGATCTTCTGGAGATGGAACTCATGCCACCAGTTTTTTTAGCAGGCACCTTACCTGATGAGGTATCTTGCAGATGAAATAGCAAGAGAATGCAAAAACCAAAAAGGCTACGGGTTCACCATACTTACTAATAACAAAGTGTTGAAGATAATTTTATATAGTATTCAGTACTTGAATGCTACCTCATGTGGTATTTCTACAGAAATTTTGGAAGGGAAAAGTTTGAGCATGATGACTTCTGCGAAGTTGAATTTTCATGTCCAAACACAAATCAACCCAAAAGTAAAAGTGGGCAAAATAAATGAGTTAGTGTCAGCTTAGGGACTAGTTTTCTACACAGGACTACAGACTGAGATATGTACTCACATGGCCCAGTTTTACGGTGATGGTGCCTGCATTTCTGACACTGAGAATTAGTGGTGAAGGACAACCGGGCCTATCAGGCCCCAATGTTGAAAGAGAAAATTGAAGGAAAGTCAAGGTTAATACTATGAGAATGAAAGATGCTGTTAACAACTACATGTAGATGGCTATCAGTTAGGTTATAATTGTGACACACAAAGACAGAGACAGATATAGCCATGGAGAGATGTTTTTAATTGATATTGTCATCTGCTGTTAAATGTGTTCATTTCAAATTCAGAACTGCCTGGCAACTTCTAGGACATGAAAATGACCAGCAAATGGATGTTGTCCAATTCAAAAATGATAATTTCTTGTACGTCTTCACTGTAGTCCTGGAATGTAATCACAAAGGGAAAAATAAGATACTGATATAATTCCCCAAATGGAACACATTCTACTATGTTAGATGAAGCTAAATAGGTCTAGATAGACATATATTTGGGAACTTAAATATCTAGAATTGATGAGGGATTAAAATGACAAATATTTATTTAGAAATATGCATACCAATTAGCTACACAGCTATCAAGAGCACCTGCTTTATCTTCCTGTCACTACTGAGTCTGACCTTGGCCAGGGAAACAGTTGCTGAGATTAGTTTTCATCTATCTTCTCTGGTTTCTCCTTTAGTTTACGTGGACTAACTAGCTGTTCGTATTTCGGGAACAAAACGAATACTGGAGAAGAAATTTATCAGAATCTTAGGTACCTTTTTTAAAATAATAAAATGCAAGGTAGACATCTTATCAAAGTCAAAACTAGTTAAAAACCAAAAGGATTCTATTCTAAAAGGTAAAGCAATTTGTGGAAGAACATTTAACAGAAACATGTAAGAGTCAGATGAAGAATTCTTTGGTTCAAGATAAATCTTTCTACTTTAACTTTATTGGGTAAGCTTTTTATCTTTCTGTAAATAGAGTCACTGATACATATTTTCCATATTCCACAACACATTTATGATGTCCACATATTCCTACCTGCATATATTTATCTGATATTGTTCCACAATTCATTTTATTCATGTTATAACTGATTTACACATAAAATTTTATTTTACAATGAATAAGTTTCTGATTAGATTGGAGGAAATTTGTATCTGAGCTATTTGTAATAAAAATTGTGAACATTGGGCTGGAGAGATGGCTCAGGGATTAAAACTCTGTCTTGCAAGCAGAAGGTCCTGAGTTCAGATCCTAGATCCCATGTAAAAATGCCAGGCAGAAATGGCAGCAGCCTGCACTTCCAGTCCTGGTGAGAGGACTCTAGGAAATCCTAGAGCAAAGCAAGAAGGAGGTAGAAGCAATCTATGATGATTCCCAAAGTCTCCCTTGGTCCTCCACAGGAACACATGTGCCCAGTGATACACACACACACACACACACACACACACACACACACACACTCACACACACACACACACACTATATATATATATATATAATTATATAATTTTAAAATTGTGGACATTTTTCATGAATATCGTTTATAAATGAAATGTCAGTGACTTCAATTATTTACATTACCATCAAATCAAGCTTTAGATGCTTGAAATTGAAGATATGATTAGTTAGAAATTATTAGATGTCTCAAGAGACAATATTCACTGATATTAAAAAATTCTAAAATCCTTCCATTTGGTGAATTTGCTAATGAATTGCTGCTCAATATGAATGGAAAAAATAGATCTTAAGAATATAATATAGAAAACATTACAGCGACGGAAAAAGGAACGGGCTGAACGTATCATCCTCATGATTAGAAAACTTTTGGTCAATTATTTATAAGTATCTTTAAATTATTGAAGTTTTGTCAAGTTATTTCTCAATAATTTCATAAACATATATGTTCTAAAAAGTTTTTTTCATCCACTGGTCTCACAGTATTTAATGATTTTTGTGCAAAGAAGTTTCAAATTAATACAAAACATAAGTATGAGGCCATAACGTTTATGAAGCTTAGATTTAAAACTGATTAGAAGTTAACTTATTGATAAAGAGCACAAACCTTAAAAACTGAACTTCATAAACCCACAGAGCAATGGCTTCAGATTTTTGTTATTTCTTGCAAAATTAAGTCCTCTTATTACAGCACCGATGGTCTTTATCATTTAGCCATCTTTCCTCACCTGATTATTTCAAAATTGGCCAGGTACTTTAGGACCCTGCTTTTTACCACTCTTGTGATTTCATCAGGTTTGAAGCACCATTACAAATGACTGCTACGTCTCTGACATAGCTTAAGCCCCCCAACCTTAATAACCAAAGCCAATAATAAGTTTCTCAGCCATGTCACCGATGTAACAATAACATGTCCTCCGTGAAATATAACTACTTTCTGTCACTGTGTACTTGAAAAACCTGTATCAAAAAGCTAATTTGAAGAAAAGAAAACAAAACACATCTTTCTACTGTTCAAAATAGAAGAATGCAGAAGATACATTGGACTTACAGTATGAAAAGTAATGTATAGATTCATAACTATTCTGTCAATAAGTTTTATGTATGTGTACATAGTCCTGACTTGGGTGTGAACTGCTAATACCTAACTTTATGAGCATCCAAAGAATCTTTATGTATGAGGGCTTAAAATCATTACTGATCAGCAACAGATATTCTTATTTTACTCTTTTTTGTGTGATAAACTATTATCATACTAATATCATGATAAATTGACCTACAATTGATACTTGAAAAATCTTATAGAAGTATTCACAAGTTATTATCAACCAAAATTGTAATTCCTTTGTAATGTTCCATTTTTTTACACAGCATAATCTAATAAATGGATGTTAGTTTCATGCTTTTCAGATTTGCTCTTTTCTTTTTTTCTTAATTTTTAAAATTATTATTTATTCAGTTGTGCATGTATGTGCGTGTATGTGTGTGTATGTGTGTGTGTATGTGCATGTAGAACTACGGGTGAATTTGGGAACCACCACAGACCTCCTCCACCTCCTCTCCTTGTTTAATCTACCCTGGGATTCACAGGCTCTGCCTTACCAGAATCAGAAACGCAGGCCGCCCCAGCTTCCGCCCGGCATCTATACGTGGGGTCTAGGATCTAAACTCAAGACCTTCTGCCTGCAAGGCAGAGGTTTAACCCCTGAGCCACCTCTCCAGCCCCAGGTTTGCTCTTTTCTAATTATTGTATATACTGCTTTGATGATTCTGGAAGGTGGTATTGACTGGTGATGACTTTATTTGTCTTTGAATTTGGTGAAAATTTAGATTCCTTTTGCTCTTATTATTTATTGTCTCTGGCCCAAATCCTAAATATGTAGTGCTAGGTAAAATTTTCCCCATCAAATTACATTACACAAAACATGAAATATTGACAAAATGTTTTGTAGATTTATTTGATTTTGGTCACATAATGAATACCTATAATACCTATAAGTTTGTTTCTTCCAGTACTATGTAACACATTCTTCCTATTAGTAATTAACAGAAAGTTTGCCAAAATATAGTGCTAAATGATGTTTGAATTATCTTTCTCATTAGTAACTAAACTATTTCATTACTGCTCTGTAAAAGTACAGAATGAAAGCAAGAGACATATGAGCCTACAAATACTCTGTATTGTATTATGGAAAGTATTTAATTAATATAGAAAGTATTTAAATAGCCAAAGTAGCAACAGATGAAATTTCAAGATCATCATCTGTAAAACTGAATACTTATAGAGATCACAATTTATTTAATAGGCATTGCAAGTACTGGGATATATTATATACTTAAACTAGGTGCTGGTTTTGCAATAAAAGGTTTGTTATTGTTGTGTTTTTAACTTTTGTAAATGATTTTATTATTCCAATGTTATTTCATCTCATGGAATTTTAATTTTAACAATTAGATTATTTTTACTTTATTACTTCCATCACAATGAACTCAAGTATAGCTAAAGTTAAGCACAAATTATGAATGAAGTATTTTGTACATATATGTACACACACACACACACACACACGGAAAAACATTTACTCTTAGGAAACACATCCATCCCTCAAATTTAGAATTGTTCCACTCAAAAAAATCTAAGTTCAGCAATTGTACAAAGGAACTATTTGGAACCTCAATTAGAGAAGCTAGGACACTTTGGCAATCCCACAGAAATGGACCAAACCCATCAACTTCAAAGAAGAAAATGAAAGCATAAGTAATCAAAATGAGGCTGAAATGAAAGCTTTCATGTAATATACATTTTCAGCTCCTGATGCTTGATTTCCTGGCTCCAGAATTTTATGGCAGGCATTTTCAGTTTTCCCCAACTCTGATAGATTTTTTGGTATTGACCTAAGTCAATTTAAATATGTGTGTGTGTGTGTGTGTGTGTGTGTGTGTGTGTGTGTGTGTTGTTATCTCCTAACAAAGATATGACTAAGCTTCCTTAATATGTTTCTAAAGAAAAAAATGTTTTCATTACTCAAAAGTCACCATTTCATTATGACAGGGGGAATATATTGTGTTTCACTGAAGTCCTGAAAATGGCACAAACTGAGCACTGGAGATAAAAGAATTGTCACCTGAAGAGAATGGATGCTATTGCAAAACCAGCACCTAGTTTAAGTATATATCTTACGACTTGCAATGCCTATTGAATAAATTGTGATCTCTATAATTATTAAGTTTTATTGATGATGATCTTAGAATTTCATCTGATGTTACTTTGGCTATTTAAATACTTTCCATATTTGGTTTCTCTGTGTAAACATATCACAATGCAGAGTATTTGTAGGCTCATATGTCTATTGTTTTCGTTCTATATTTTTACAAAGCAGTAATGAAATAGCTTAGTTACTAATGAGAAAGATAATTCAAGATAACTTGAAACCTTGTATTTAAGGACATTGGTCAAAAAAATATTTCAGCTCTTCTCAAGCAGAAGCATGAGAGTTCTGATCAACAGATTCCAGGTATGTGTATGTGTATGACAGCTTACCTGTGAAGGCTAACATTGGGAGCCAAAGAAAAAAAAGGCGTTTGTTTTCTCACCTGCCAGGGTCCAAGCTTTATGAAATATAAATCATACAGGTCATTCCAGCAGATGACGTGTGAGAGTTGCCTACAATCAAATGCAGAAAGAGAAATTACTGCTAACAGTCTCTTCCTTTTGTTTAGTCCCTTTTCCTTTAATTTCTTGAAGAACTCTTATGAGAACAAAGAGTGTTTGTCAACAATCAGTAAAAATCAAAAGGGAAAAAATTAAAAATTTATTTCTGTCAGTTTTGAAGGATTAGCCCAACCTCAAGAAAATAAGTGAGAAGCTTACTCTTCTTATACTACCTAAAGGCATCTGAGAAGGAACTGTTTGAGCAGAGTTGCCTCTTCACAATTGGGAGCAGGGAGAGAAGGCAGAAAATATCCGACAGAGGGCGGCACAGGGCTTCAAAGACCTGATTTTGGAGGATTACTAGCAGTTACAGTCATGTCATGCTTGGGCAAGGGGAGGTTGAAGCGAATTTTTTTTTGAATGACTTAATCAAAATCAATGGATTCTATGGCTAACCTGTACTATATTTGTAGATGAGTAGATCACTCAAAAATGGAGAAAGATAACAAATTTGAATTAATAATGTCAAGTGTTTTCTGAGTAAATTATACATAAAAGAAAAATATATAATATATGATATACAATATGATAAAATAATATGCTAAATAAGTAAAGTTAATTAATCAACACCTAATATGTCTAAAAAAGCCTTGCATGATTCATCTGCTGAGACTGAATGACCTTTTGCTGTCATGTACAGTGAGCATTAACTTTCATTTTTGATTTATATTTCTTGGATTTAGAATGGCCCTTGATGTGAAAGTGTAGTTTGATACTGATATAAAACATAGGTTCTTTTTAACAGTAAACTTCTTTAAAATACTTCCCAGAAAATAAAATTTCTATACCTTTATCCACAAAAAGATCTTTGCCTCCCTGGTGATCTGAATAATCATTTTTTTATTTTTACTATGAATCATCTTTATTCTAAAAATTGCTTAAATTGAAACCTTGTATTTAAAGACATTAGTCAAAAAAGTTTCAGCTCTTCACAGGCAGAAGAATAAGAGTTGTGATCAACAGATTCCAGGTATGTGTACGCATATGACCACTTACCTGCAGATCCAGTCTCTGAATTTGGAAAGTGAGAATACTGGCCACTTGGCTAGTATTCATCCTGTTAAAGAGCTCTGAGTTTGATTAGAGTCCCTGTCCAAAAAGATTAAAGTGGAAGAACTAGCAAGGTTAATTTCTGTTATCAAACAAAGATACTTGCATACATACATGTAAGTCACATCCTTACAAATATACACAAGCACATAATGCACTCATATTAATATGCACATGAAAATGTAAATAAAGTTAGTTAATAATTCTCAGGTGCCTAGAAGTCCAAGACAAGAAGAACGGATAACAGAACATTTTTACCAAGATTAATCAATGTTTCTTAATCTTCTCATGTAGTATGTATGTATCTAATATTGGAAGCATTGGTTGTATATATTGAATGTTGTTACACTATCTCTGATTTAAGGGTTGACATAGTTGTGGCATGGATTAGGCATGGTACATTTTGACCTCACTACAGAACTTTGCAACATTGACCAGTTGGTACTGGCTTTGATGCAATGTCGAGGGGTCACAGACAACAATGGAAGACTTGGCATTGTGTGGAAGGACTGTAGTCCCTGCAAAAGAAGGTAAAAACTTGAGTTGTAGTTTGAACCCCAGACAATGGAGATGCAATATAGAAGGCACCGAAGGGGCTGGCCCAAAGAGAAGCTTCGTGTGCTACAGAAAGCAGTGTAGGGAAGCAGAGCTTTGTAACCATGTAAACATCATGAGTCCCACAGTTAGACTTGATATTTGCTTTGAATTTGGGGTTTTAATTTTGACTTGGTAATCTTACTGTATTTTGATGCTTCCATTTTGAATTGAGAATGCTTATTGTATTCAACTATAAGTTGAAAATATTTTATTTTTGATTTTTTAGAATCTCATAATTAAAAGACTTTGGAGATCATCTAAACGTGGGAACACCCAGTCAGTAATAGATGGGGTTCTTCCTTGGGAAGCCGGATAGAGACAGAGAGGCTAGTGGACAAACTGACAAAACTGGAAGTTAATTGATAAGAGTGGATTTCACTTCTCTGATTTTGATTTTGGATAGTGTGTGACCATTTCCCTTAGCTCACAACACTGACATATATCCTGTACATGAAATGTAACCTGGAGTAGGCCGAATAAAAATTGCTTATTCTAAATGGTTTGGGTCACGAATTTATTGCATCAACAGAGTTATGGTACTAAAACTGGGAGGTTATCTATACTGTAAATGCTCTGAAGCTTATTGAAAATGTCTTAAGAAAAGTCTCTGCCTATGCCAGGTCTGCTCCATGAATCAAGAGTCAATGTATATATGCTTTCAATTCTCTATTTTCATGTAACAAAATTTCGAAGGAAACACCATATGCAACTAAATTAATCTATCATGAATTTGAATTTATTATCATAAAATATTGCATGTGTAAAAACCTACTTACTAGTAAAAGTAGCAAAGATTTTACTACGCTGGAACAATATTGACTCTCATTAGTTATCCTCACAATTGTGTGAACACACATATTGTTTCATTTTAAATACTTGCATTTGTTAAAAAATTAATTTAAAACAATTTCTAGAAATTTCTCACTTGTAGAGTTCTTTTTAATGCCTTAAAAAATCCTACACTATGGAAAGTTATCCAGATACATTTCCTTTTTTTTTTTTTGGAAGAAAAAAGTCATATGACTGAAAATGTTTGAAAATAAAATTACTAGTAAAAATGTATTTCTCTGTATTCATATTTAAATTGGATAACACTTGATTCGTCCAATTTGATTTTAAAGTGAATATTTTTACTTTTTAAGATCAAATAAATTCCATTTTATTCTTTGAGTACACACAATGGAATTCAAGTAACTCATAAAGATTTGGATAAAAAATACACTTGTAGTTAAAACATCAATCTCAGAATCTGGATGTTGCTTTTGAAATGCTGGGAAGTCAACAGTTTTGGCGATTGACACTATTCTTAATTTTAATTATAAAGTGTGCATAACTCATAATTTTTATAACTTTTACAATGTTTAATGATTAATATGGTCATGATGAAAGATTGGGATACTTATTTTATATAATTAGCACAGACAGCATTGCACAGTGTGATGAATCAAAGTATCTAATGCAATGTGAGAGTGAGTTTAGTTTATATTATTAATTCTTTACTGAAATAATTTGTTTTCAATATAATAATGAGTTTTAAAATTTGTCAGTTCATCTTGTCTTGTGGGGATACTGGGACTTTATTCCACTGCCTTTATACTATTGAGAAAGGTTGAACTCAAACACAGAGGCATCTTAAGACTTAAATTCAGGGTCAATTTCATTGATCAGTCACCATAAATACCATTCAATCACCATAAATATTTTAACCAATGATCAGATTATGGATATATACATATATATATATATATATATATATATACATGTATACCACATGATCTAATACATTAAAAACTTTTATGCTTCTCTAGACACAAGTTTTAATGTTTTTTAAAAGTTCCAGTGCCAAAGTTATACAATGTGAAAACAGCATCCTGTCACTTTCATGACTTCCCGAGAAAATCCAACAAAAGGCACAATTTCTATTGATTTTTTTAATCATACACATGATTATTTTGTGACTTTCTCATGGACAATGATATAAAGATAGAAGTACCTTTGCTTATGGCCAGCCATGATGCAAGGTTCACCCAGAATCAGGACAATCTAATCTCTCCCTCTTCTAAGGCTTTGAGACCCTCACAGAAGAGGGGGTGGTGATATTTTAAGAATTTTAAGAACCTAAAGATGGAAAGGTTCACCGATGGACAAGACATTCCATTCAAGGCAGGACTGTTGCATCTAGGAATTCATTACGGTGAGATTTCTCCTTACCAGACCTGCAGGACTGACATACTAACATGCCCTATAGACTATATAGAAATAGACTCAAGAGAAATAAGAACATACAGTAGAAATCTTGGGGACTAAAGTTGGATAAGTAAAGGGAAGATGAGGGAGATGAGAAGGGGGGGAGAATGGAAGGAAGCAGTGATTAGTACTCAATATGCTTGTAAAACTAGAAAAATAAATAATAAAGATAAGTTAAATGGAGAAAAAGAAGTACCTATCATTGCTTACTAACGAAATTTCAGGAAAAGCATTTGATATTGGATGATCTCCTATTACTAATTAGGTATGATTAATAGCTTAATAGAACAGCAAATCGATCTTCCCATATTTTTCTACACTTAGCTCTTTTTTCTCATATAGTCCAGAATTGGTACTATTTTGAATAAAGGAGAACTTGAACCTAAATGTTTTATGCTCTCTTTCTCATCAGTTCTTCATGATTGCATACTGAACGAAGTAGAATTCAAAGGCATATTTTTAGTTTCCATATCTGTTCAATACAGCACATTCATGAATATATAGCTTGTGTATATCACTAAGCAGAATGCAGTACATACTTGGGCGACTCAGAAGTGAAAAAAATAACAGGTGAGGGAAGAGAAAAAAGTTGTTTTTTTTAAAACAATTATGAACAATACGCTTTAAATATATCATTTTATGTAGTTTGAACAAGATACAATAGGTTTGCAAGTAAAAGAGAGGGGGTCAAAGAATCCTGAAAAATTTGAGGCACAGTTTAGGTGCCTTAAATTCAGAATCAGAATTTTCACAAACTGTGCAAATTTGTTCATGTCAGTGAATCTCTCCTGAAAGAGTAGCAACCAGAATTCTGTGAGGACTAAGTGGCCAGACTAGAAATGTGTTTTACAGTGTCTTAAATGTGAGTTGCTGTTTGGCAGCCACTGCTGCTGCTATTTAAGCAAAAATGATTTCACAGCTTTAACACTTAAAGATGACCAGGTATCTTATGATATTAAATTAATTTTCAATTTTGTCCATGATTTTGAAATCATTTACTTATTACTAAAACAAATTTGATGTAAAACTTCTGTCTTTGTACATGAATAACATGGTGTACAGCTATTAATTTTTTTCTGCTGTTATTGGTCATTGCTTTTTCTTTTGTTCTCTATCATTCATAAATTAGATTAAAATTATTACTCCTACATATTTTAAATATCTCCCATTTTTATTTTGGACATTTTCATGCTTGCCACATGAAATGACAGTCTTTTTAATAGTGTTATATTAAGTCCCATATTAAATACACATAGATGAAATGATGTTTTATCCAACTATAGTCTTTTGGAGATTTAATATGTAGTATGTTGTATGACATATATAATGAAAACATCAAAGGTTAGGATGATTATAGAGTAGTTTCACTTTCTCTCTGTGTATTGTATATTTCCCAGTGAAAAGCACAGATAGAGTTTAATGAGGGCTTGTTGAATGCAGAGAATCCAGAAATTCTTCTCTTTTTAGATTAATTATATTAACCATTCCAAAATGATCAAAAATGGAAAAATCATTCCCCTCTCATAAATGGGAGATATATTTTGAGTATTAGTTATAAAATATAGGTTCATAAATATCTGTGCTACTTCTAGTTATATGAATGTGTGCAAGAAGATATTCCCTGGGGAAATATTATGACTGTTCCTACTCTAAACAGCCATGTAAACTAATTGCAATCAAATTAAGTTTTTCCCTACAAGTTGACTAAATTAAATTTCTTTTTTAACTCAAATATTAAGTTGTACTCTGAATCAGGCCATGTGAATTTGTAATCATTTATGGGCCTTTTGACCCTTAATGAAACATAATGCATCATTTATAAACATTTTAAAAAGAATGTTTGAATATCACCTAACAAATGGTAAGAAATTCATATGCTATATTTACATGAAATATCATCAAAAGTCAGAAAATTGAAATTCAGAACCTACCATAGATTTTGAGTAATAAAACTATAAATGTCTTCATTTCCAAGGTTCCATATGTTTCTCCAATGACCACAAATTCTGTTTTCTTTTTCTTTGTTTCCCATGATCATAACTTCCACCATCTCTGCGATGTGTAGCATCTTTGTTTCTTTTCACATTTTTTTAAAGCACAGAATGATGTGGAGGTATCTTTCATGTTAATGGCTAGGAACACAATCAATCTTAGTGCTAATTAAGTCAATATTTAATTTCTAACAGTATAAGTGCGTTTTCAAAATTAGAACTAATTTTTACAGATGTATTAACATTTTTACCCTCCTATGCATTATTTCTATTTTCAAATATGAATGAACTCTAATGATATTGTTTATGTGATAAAAGTATTTCAATTTTCATTTTAATATTTATGTGTTAAACATCTAAAATAAGCATATTTTATTCCAAGAATATTCTATTTATAAATATACAATAATTCATACAATACAGGTAATTCACTGCATATAAATATAAAGCCAGAACTAATAAACATTACATACAAACATTTCAAATTGTGACTTTATAATAAGGTGCTCATGAGTGATTAGTATTTAATAAATATCTGCATAAAAATCACAAGAATGCCAAAGAAATGGCATATTTATTTATATTTATATACACATAGTTACAGAGACACTGAGTTTTAATAATTTTGACTAATCATGAAGTAGTAAATTGTAATTGCACAAGAATAAAACATAATGTATGCAGTTTGACATGATTAATCAGGTAAATTGAGCCATTGCCTCACATATGCATTATTATTTGGTGATGAGAACATTTGACATTTCCTCTCTCAGCAATACTTATTTGTTTGACAGAGTCATTATTCAGAGCAGCTTTCAGACAACACACACTTCTTGTCTAACTGACTCTCTGCATACTTGACCAACCTGTCCATTCCTCTGATGCTTAGGATCTCTCAGTCATTATTCTACACTTTGCCTTTAGCAATTAAATTATTTTAGATTTCTGAAAGAAATTACATGATGAAGAATTTGTCTTTCTATGTCTGGCTTATCTGTGTAGCATGTCTTTCAGGTTAATTCATGTTCTCAAAAATTACATAAATGCCTTCTTTTTGAGACTAATGTTACACAGTGTCTGCATACCTCATTTTCTGTAATCATCCAGCTATCAATGAATTATATTGCTTTAGTACATTGACTTGCTATAAAGAATGCTGTTGACATGGACTAGAGGTATTTCTTTGATATACTGATACATGACCCTTTTGCCATATACACCAAAGTGCAATTAGTGGAACTTCAAAAATCTTAATTAATGTGGGGAATATTGTTCCATGCTTCTAATCCCTGCATTTTGAAGATAGAAATCATATGACTAGGATTTCAAGATTTGCCTGCACTACATGAGGTCTTCTTCCAAATAAAATTATCACTAATAAATATGGTACTCTTGAGACAAAAGAGCAACAGTGAATACATTTTCACTGTTTGATTTAAAACTTATTGTAAATCTAGGCTAAGGAGTTGAGTCAGGGAAGAAAGTGCTTGCTCCCTATGAATAGGCACTGAGTTCCAATGTCTAGCAAATGTATAAAAATGGGGCGTGTTTCTCCAATAATGATATTGAGAGATAGTGATAGAACAATTTCATTACTCACTGACCAGCAATCTAGTCAATTAGTGAATCCAGGATCAGTGAGAGACACTGCATCAAAAATAGGATAGACATTGTTGGAGGAAGACAAATTGACATCAGGTACATACACATACACACACACATACACACACATACATACACACACACACACACACACACACACACACACACACCCGTGCACTCTAATATGAACACTCAATAATGCATTAGGTACACATAAAATGAACAATAAAAACTATATTGCAAAAATATAATAAACAAAGTTTTAGAGAATTGGCTTAAAATAGATGCAGAGACCAATGCAACAAAATAGAGAAACTATAAGCAGATTTGTGGAATATTTGCCAATTGATGTTCTATAAAGTTGCAAGACTGCATATTAAAGAAAGCATTATCATTCCAATGAGAAAATCTGGAATAATCTGGATATATGTGTTCTGAAGAAAGAAAAAGCCCTCATTTCACACTATACACAAAATTCAATTTTAAATGAATTAAGACTACAGAAACATGAGAATTTGTATAATAATTTGAAGAAAACAAAGTTGCAAAGCTTTAAGATACCTTCTGGACATTTTTTACCTTGAAGCCAAAAGTAAAGTAGTGAAAGCAAAAGTAAATGATTCCATAAAAGGAAAAACGCAACAGGTAACACACGAAAAGAGAGAAAACATTTGTAAGCCATACATCTGGTAATGGCTTTTATATACAAAATAAAAAATGAATTCGTAAACCTAGCAGCAAAAAAAAAGATTTGATATTAAAAGTTGAAATAGAACTGAGTAAATATTTCTAAAATTGATACGGAAATGACAGCTGGTATATGAAAATACGTTCTATATAAGCAATTTTTAAAATAATGCAAATTAAAGCTACAATGAGCTATCATAACACACCCGTCGAAATAGACTTTACTAAAAAAAAAAGAAAAAGAGAATTGACAAGATTGTAAGGGAAAGGATAGCTTTTAGGCTATGAGAACGAAAATTAGAACATTCATCACAGGAAGAAGTGTGTGTTTCTTAAAACTAAAGCCTATTTGTCATATTACCTTGCTTATATCTGTTTAACAATATCAAGTTTGTCTGTCCTATAAACAAAGTATGTATTTCCACAGTGTTTGGAAGCTAATAATTGTTCAAGTTTAGTGAGCTTCAACATATGCCAACATGAAATACTGGAAAAGTTTCAATATAGACCTAATAATATACACTTCTTAAATCTTGTGTTTTTTTAAATTGTTTCTCTATTTCTTTATTAAAACTAGAAGTTTGTGTGTTACTTTGTTAAAAGAAAATGGTTAGATGTAGAATAGTTATTTTTATTAATTTAATTTTTTTCTATTCATGGACAGATTAACAGTTATTATTGCATGCACACCTATTCATAGTTTTTGACTTTCTGATAAAATTCCTCTTTTTTGCTATCCTCCTCAAAATTAATACTATTGTGGCCTGATTCCAATTTCATTTGACATTAAATATAGTTATTACATTATTTAGATTATTATCATTAATTATCTTTTACTTTCAACCTCTCGATACCATTGTCATATCATATTTATTTCACAGTTTAAGATAAAATAGTTTTTATTTTCATTGAGATTGAATTTTTCACTTAAAAATTTAAAATTTCACTTAAATTTATAATCATTTTTAGAAATTTGAATTTAATATAATAAAAAATGTTAAAAAAAAGAGAAAAAAGAAATTTGAATTTACTGGTTCCAAGTGGTTAATATAGAGTCTCTGATGTTCTGAATTATGGTTTGTTGATTTTTTTTCAGTCTCCCCATCCTGAAGCTCTGAGAAATTTTTGGAAGAGGGAGTGGTAGGATTGTAAGAACCCAAATATGGGGAGGACCAATGATATACAAAATAATCCACACAAGTTAGGGCCAAAACAATCATAATAAGACTTTGCAAGACCCGCGCAATGACCAACATATCATTGACCCCTCAAAGTCTAGCATGGATTAAAGGCACTGGGATCCTTAGAAGTAAGGGATTAACAGCCACAATAGTGTTCCTATACTTACAGGCAACACAAAAAAAGAGTTCTAAGAAATTCCACTGAGTCCTTACATCTCATCAAAGAGGAAGACCCAGAGGAAAGTTATACATACACATTAAAGCATGCTCCAGGGATGGGGGGAGGGGACACTAGGAGAGAGGGAGGGAGAGAGGAGGGGAGGAAGAGAACGGGGGAGGAAGCAGGGGATCCGGGGAGGGGTGGAAGGAGGGAGGGAGGGATCCTGGGGTGCCTATTAAGTTTGTATGAGTGCAAAAAATAAATAAGTAAATTATTGGGGAAAAAAAGAAATTTGAACTTACTATTTCTAGCATTTTTTTACTTTTTCATTTATTCCTTTTTAAAATTTGAAAATATGTATTCCCTGAAGTGAATAATATTCAAATGATTTTGTCACAATATGTTACAAAAAGGAGGCAGCTTGAAAGCTGTTTTTATCAGCGCTGGGAAGCATCAGGGCATCCTCTCTGTGACTATTATACTATTTTGCTCTCAGGATGTGAGCTCTACTGTTTTGCAAAGTGGTTATTCCTCAGAACCATGATGGGGTTTCACTCAGTTTGTGCTAACTCTATATTAAGTCTTCTAATACATAAAATACATAATACCTGCACATATCAAGTCATCCTCAGGGGAAAAAAAAACGACTTGAAGTTACTGAATTCCTTTATTTTAAAATGTTTTTGGAAAAATAAAGCAAATAAAATAAAATGTGAAGGCAAACAGAATAGAAAGTCCAGAAAGAGAATAGGAAATGTATAAATCAATTGACCTTTAACAGACTAGCAAGGTCACATCATGGAAAAAAGAGAGTTTTTTCATGAAGTGTTGTTGAAAATAGAAATATATCTTGTAATATGTAAATTCTAGAAGAGCTATTGCTAAAACAGTTTGACCCTATGAAGATAAGCAATTAAAAAAGATATAGAGGGGCTGGGGAGGTGGCTCAGGGGTTAAGCCTCTGCCTTGCAGGCGGAAGGTCCTGAGTTCGGATCCTAAACCCCACGTATAGACGCCAGCGGAAGCAGGGGCCTGCGTTTCTGGTCCTGGTAGGGCGGAGCCTGTGAATCTTGGGGCAGAGGAAACAAGGAGGAGGTGGGGGCGTCCATGGTGGTTCTACACACACACACACACACACACACACACACACACCTACATACACACACACTCACACATGCACAATTGAATAATAAAAAAAATTTAAAAAAAAGATCCCAACTCTGGGCACACTTGGAGAGAATTAGAAATTGAGTTAAACCTTGAGAATTTCTGTGAGGATTGTCTAATTGATGGAAAAAGGCTAGCCAATGGTGGGCAGTACTAACCCCAGGACAGATGAATAAAATGGAGAGAACTAATTGAGAAATTGGGTATCTTTTTTATACTTGGTCAGAAATGCTGGTCTGGTATCTTGGGAGGAATTGCCACTCTCTCAGCAGTCCTGTGGATGTGTGGATATGGTGTGGTTAGTTTATCTGTGCCTGGTCCTGATGTGAACTCTCCTACCAAACTGGATTAAAAGATGCAACCAGACTATCGTAAAAGAAAACAAAACCCCTTATTACTTTAAAGATCGTTGGTAGTGAATTTATTGACAACAATGCAAGATAACTACTACAGCATTTGGTACCGGAGAACTGGGATATTGCTGATAAATCTGACTATATGGCTCTTCTGAATTTTGAACTTTTTTTTGAGAAATATGGAAATGTTTTGAAAGTTTGAGAATATTTATTACAGAAATGGTTGAGCCTCAGAATTTGATGTGAAATTCTGTGGTTTGAAAAACCCAGATTCCTTCAGGGACCAAAAGCCTACGTTAAAGCTGTTTCTTGGTTTGGCTGCCTTTAAAAGGACTTTCCCAACATTAGCGTGCAGAAAATCAGTATAGCTGTGGTTCAAGAGTCCAGTTTGCATCTCAGTCTCACTATAGAATATTGCAATATCATTCTGGTGGTAGTGGTTTTGATGCAAGATTGAGGGTGTTCATGAAGAACAGCTGAAATTTGCGAAACCAAGAGTCGGGTTTGGAGTTCCCACAAAGAAAGTGAAGCGCATAGCAGTAGAGGTGAGCTCAGGATGTTGTCGGAGATACCAGAATCATGTGATATATGTTGAGGATGACTGCAAGTGAAGTTTTGACCAGGTCAAGAGAAATGCTGCTTGGACAACTTTGAGCTGTGGAGAAGGACTGGGATTTCCTAGCACCTTTGAGCCACCATGACTACATAATGAACAACAAAAGGTGAATGTTGAATTTCAAGATATGGTGTTTGACTTGGTGAACTGAATCTTAATTTGATACTTTCCTATTGTTTCATAATACTTCCATTTTAAAATTTTATCTGTGTAAAGTATTTAACTTGATCTGATTTAACAGATCCTTATAGTTAATAGATTTCAGAACTTTTTTTAAAAGAGACTTTCATTGTCAATATATAAATTCAACATTTAATGAGGAATACTTTAAAATTGGATTATGAAAATGTTTACATTTTGGAATTAATAAAATTCAATATATGTTATATCTTAAGATAAATATAACATCTGTAGAAATAAGAATCAAAGGGTTACACTTTAAAAGATATATTTTTATCAACATGCCTTCATAGATTAGAGAGGATGTCAGGAGAAATAATATCGAGCAATAGAAAGCTTAAGGACTAGTGTTAGACAGGTGAAGGGGAGTGCCTTTATCAGTGGGTCTGCCCATGAAAGGGCCACTTGGTCTGTATAGATGCCTGAAACCTGACTAGAGCAGATGATCCAGAAGAAACACCTGGACCCATAGAAGCAGATTGACAGGAAAGTAGGAGGGAATGGGATAGACTGATGAAGAAAGGGTAGGGAGGAAAAGAGGAGAAGGAGAAGGGGAGAAAGGGAGGCAAAATGGGAAGGTAGGGAGGGGGAAGGAGGGATTAGGAATAATTACTTATTGTAATTATAACTATAAAACTAGAAAAAACTGAAGATGTTTAAACAAAATAAATAAATAAAAATGACAAGGTTCATTTTCAGATTGTCAAGTGGTGAGTTTCATGATACAGGTGTCAAATTGATGGTTGAAGGTTTGAGCTCTGAACACATTAGCAGAGAGTTAGTAGTTAAGTCTGAGTGAGCCTGCAGAGGAATTGATAGGAAAGATCCAGCACATGGGGGGCGGGTCTAGTCCCTGGTCTAGTAGATACGATGGAGGGAACTGGTTGAAAAAGTGAGCACTTTTGGTATACTTGGCTCGACATACTAATCTGAAAAGTAAAAATTTTACCTCTCTTAACAGTCCTGTAGATGTATAAATATGTATAGGATACGGTGTGGCCAATTCCCTCAGTGTGAACTCTCCTGCCAAGTTGTATTAAAAATGTAACTGGAGTATTATAAAAGAAAATAAAAGCTGTTATTGTATTATAATATGTTTTGTAGTGAATTTATTTGTAACTAAGCAAGCAAACTGTTACACTGTAAACTAAAGAACATTGCAGAAAGAAATTGCAGAAAAGATAAATAAATAGATATTCAGGATCCAAACATTGGAAGAACATTATTAAAAAGCACAGATATATTCTTCAGTTGCCCTAGTGAGTCAGTTCAATCTCAGACAATATTCTCAGGATATGTGTAACAAACACATGAAACATTCCTAAAATTTCTGCAGATGCACAAAAGACCTTGAAGGAAGACAGTATGGGACAAAAAATATGGCATTCAAAAACCTTATCTCCAACTATGCTTCACTATTTCCTAGTCAAAAACCACAGTGGGAAATCAAAACAGAGTAAAAGGCAGTGGATCTGAATAGAGAGCTCAGTATTTAAGCCACAGATGCAGAGTTAATTCTTTACATGGATGTCATGAATGTACAACAACAAATATATTATCAATAAGTTAGATATCCTCATATACAAGAGTGGAAACAGACAATTACTTCATTCCACTTAAAAGTTTCTACATGGATAAAAGACTTAAATTTAAGACTTTTATCTATAAAACAATTAGATGAAAAATAGAAAGTTTTTCATTATGATCTTGGCAAAGATTCTGGATATGACAGCAAAAATTGAATTTTTGAAAGAAATTAAACAAACAGTGCTGTCTTGAACTAAAGGTCCCATTTAGCAAAGGAAAATAGAAAATAAATGCATAACAGATTTTGAGAAAACTATGTATTTATTTGAAAAACTATAGATTTCACAGCAATCATGTAAGTGTTCCAAAAAGCTCAGTCATATGAAATCACTTGAGCAAAGAACCTTTGTAGATATCTCTCAAAAGTAAATAGATAGAGTGTCAATATAATTACTCAGCATCACTCATGTCAAGAAAAGGCAAACTGAAACACAATGACACATCACACTGAACATCATGGATTTTTTTTTTAGAAGACAAGCAATAAAAAGCAGAGAAATAAAATGCTGCTTGAAGAAATGACTGTGAGTAAAGTCATTATTAAGAATCATGTAGTAGTCTCTCTCATATCAATCTAGATCTGTCATATGGTTGAGCCATTACACTTCTGACACACACAGAAATGAAATGAAGTAGCATATTTAAGGGATATGTTCACTCCCATGTTCACTAGTGCATTATTTACAAGTCATGATATAGAATCAATGCAATTACCCATCAAATGATGTGTAAATAAAGAAGGTTTGATATACAGACACAATGAGAATACTTTAGCTTTTAAATGGATGCTATGTCTTTGGAACAATGTGGACAAAATGAAAAGGTTCAATTATTAAATGTGATCATCCAAGTATTAATCAATACACATTTTATCATTTCACTTACACATGGAATCCAAAAAACTGGAGCAGAGGGATCAATAGTGGTGACCAAGGACTTGGAGAATCACCTGATAGATGCTGTTTAAAGGACATAAAATTTCAGTTCATTAGGAGTAATATGATATGGGTATCTATCATTTAATAAGGTTATGATATGATATGGGTATCTATCATTTAATAAGGTTATGATAGTTAACAAAGCTCATTATGGCTTTGAAAATTATCAAGAGTGTATATTTTGCATTTTCTCATGACACAAAAAGAGAAGTTCCATAGATTAAGACACATTTTAAATACATTAAGGTGTTTTTGCAATATATGTTTTAAAACTTAATGTCGAATATAATTTACATAAGGTCTGCTTACCAATTAAAAAATACAAAATAATTCTATAAAACTCTAGGAAGACAGTAGGAAAAATCTAGATGACATTTGGTTTTGTAATGAATTCTTAGATACAAAAGTAAAGGAACAATTCAAGAAAACAATTCATATAGGTAGTGGAGTTCATTAGAATTAAGATATTTTGCATTGTGAAAAGCAAATGTGAGAGAGCATAAAAATAAAAATCAAGTCTGTTAAGAGTATACAGTATATGATTCCAGAGATAAGATATTTTTAAAGCCTAAAGTATGGAGACAATGAAGAGATTAATGGTTATCTAAGAAAGGATAGAAAGAAAGATGAATAAGTAGAACACAGAGTGTTTGTATCATACGGAAATTACAATAATTCACTAAAGGAAGTATGTTATTTTAGATCCATCCCAATATACACAATATACATAATGTCCATATACAGTGAATCTGAATTTAAGTGTTAAATGTGGATGACAATGGAGTGGTGATTTAGATCATTAATTATAACAAGAGTCAAACTCCTTTGGGAGATGTTGCAGCAACAGGGAAGTTTATGTATGTCTGGTGGGCCAGAAATCTTTAGGAATCATCTGTCCCATCTGAAATTTTGTTGTGAGCCTATAATTCTGGAAGTCAGTCTATCTAGCTACAAAAATAAGTTTGGAGTGGATAATGAATACATTTAATGACTCAGCAAAGCATTCAGGTTGCTACCACAAGACTTCATGTGGTCAAATAGAAACAGAAATACACTGTGACAAAATCATGGTACATAATGCAATAGTGGGTTCCATATAAAGATGATCAAATCTGCAGGTAAAGTTAAAGGTCTTGTAAGCCAGAGCAAAGGAAAAGCTATGCTAAATGTTACATCAGTATTACATGTCTTGTGTCTCTGTAGGGTTATGGCGGTGTAGTCTGATTACATTGGTGAGGGCATTGGGTCTCCAGGTGGTGGCAAAGTATTGTAGGGTGTGGAACCTTCAAGAAGTGTAGACTTGCACTTGGGTAGCTGGGGCTAGCATTGTGGTTTTACAGCTCAGACCCATTTCCTTTTTTCTACCTGCTTTATAACTGCATACTCAATGTGACCACCACTTCAGTTTCCTGCTACCAGAATGACATAACCATAGGACAAAATAAACCCTTCTTTCCCTAAGCTCTTTTGTGTCAGGTATATTATTACAACTATGAGAAAGGTAACTGGTAGAAGTAGTCTCCATGTGGAGAATGGAATGAATAGTGGTGGTGGGAGATTAAAAAAGGGGGGATTTTTACCTTCAGGGGGGCTTTGGCTGTTGTAAGTAAAATATCATCACATGCAAGTGTAAGAAATGCAGTGAAGTTTATGAATCCAAATATTTTGGAGATAGGGCCATACATACTAAGAGGCAGGCTGAATTAAAAAATAATTAAGACTGACACACTCATTTTAGAAGATGCCTTAGATTGCAAGTCAGTGTCATTTGCTGAGCTGTTGAAGATTTTATAAGGAGCAGGTTTTGGTAGAGGTTCTCTTCAGGACCTGAAGATTTTAAAATAACCTGGAGGAGAGTCATGCAGATGCCTTAATTAAATATTTGTTCATGAATTTTGAGCTTGGTAGAAAAGCTAGGAATGGGTTCAATAACAGGAAGAAGACACACACAACCATGAAAATAGATGTAATAACTGAGAGAAAGAATATAGGTTAAACAGAAGGTAATATCAGATAAATTCATAGATCTGACTATGGAATTTGACTACATAGAGGTTCTTGAGGGCCTTGCTGAAATTCTGTAGACTCATAAATACAAACCACATTTTTTTATGTACAGGACATTAAATTGAATTTAAAACTTCATTTTTTGCTTTTATGTTTAAAAGATCATTTACTTTTCATTATTTGCTTATGTATGTATAGGGAGTACATACATGTATGTGTATATGCATGTGTGTGGGAATACATGTGTCTTGGGTACATATATGTGCCCATGTAGGTAGAGGACCAAAATTGATGGCAGTTATCTCCTTCGATTGCTTTCTATTTTTTTTTAACCAATTTTTTTATTATTAGTATTCATTCAATTGTGCGTGTGTGCGCGTGTGTGCATGTATGTGTGTGTGTGTGTGTGTAGAACCACGGACGAATTCGGGAACCACCATGGACGCCTCCACCTCCGCCTTGTTTACTCTGCTCCGGGATTCACAGGCTTCACCCAGAAACGCAGGCCGCCCCTGCTTCCGCCAGGCGTCTATACGTGGGGTCTAGGATCCAAACTGGGGACCTTCCGCTTGTAAAGCAGAGGCTTAACCCCTGAGCCACCTCTCCAGCGCCGATTGCTTTCTATTTTACGTTGACTTTTTTAGTTAAAAAAATCCCCCAGAATATTCTAGAGACATTTCTATGAATTAAAAAAATGAAACTAAAAATGTAACTTTATATCGTCTAAACAGGACAACTTCTGGCACAGAAGGAAGAGAATAGGAGACAGCATTCTGTAGATTTGCAGTCATAGTTACACAGGTTAGAATTGGTTACACAACAATGAGTATAGCAACAATAAAACTCTAGTAGATGATGCCTGAAGGATAGCAGCCAACGTTTATTGAAAAAGAAAGGCACCCAGTACTTACCATGCACCAAGAGCCAGAAGTTTCATCCTGCAACCAGAATCTGAGTCAAGAAGTAAATAGAGAAAAACCACTGAGCAAATGCTTCAATAATATTGATTTTAACTTTGAAACTTTATAACTAGTATTGCACTTTTCTATATATTTCCTTCTACCTTCATTTTCATAGCCCTTGTGGGGCATAGGAAAAGCTAATGAAGTTGCAAAATTAGAAAAGTTAATTGTGTTTCAATCTAAATCATATGATGTCGATAATCTTGCTATTATACCCTGTCAATTTCTGCTTAGTTCTATAAAAATGCTTAGCAATTTCGGGGCTGGAGAGGTGGCTCAGGGGTTAAGCCTCTGCCTTGCAGGCGGAAAGTCCTGGGTTCAGATCCTAGACCCCACGTATAGATGCCAGGTGGAAACAGAGGCGGCCTGCGTTTTTGGTCCTGGTATAGCGGAGCTTGTGAATCTCCAGGCAGAGTAAACAAAGAGGAGGTGGAGGTGGTCCATGGTGGTTCCTGAATTCGTCTGTTGGTCTACACACACACACATACATACACACACCCACATACGCACAATGGAATAAATAATTAAAAAATGCTTAGCAATTTCAAGAATATATTTCATAATTTAAATGGGTCCTTAGTAATTTGTTCAATACTGATTTTCATTCATCTTCAAATACAGAGAAAGTGGTAGTGTTTTAATTAAAAAGTTTGTTATTGTTTATTTTTAAAATTATCACAAAATTATCTCTTGTCATTATAAATATTTGAACTTCTCTTAACTATTTCATGAACACTTTTTTTTCGTTTTTGCATTTTCATGGGTATTTGTGCCAGAAGTCTATATGTGTATTCACATGTGTGTGAGTTTATGTATGTTTGTGTGAGTACCTGTGGAAACTCAAGATTAATATCAGAAATTATCCTCAATTGCTCTTTCAACTTATTCTTTTGAGGTAGTCTTGTTGTGGCCAGTCAACCTGAATCTGGAGGTTCCAAGGAGTTCCAAGGTTGGAATCACAATTTGTCTACCATACCCACTGAGAATTTTATCTGGGATTTGGGGATCCAAACTCCTGTGTGGGGTCGGGTGGGGTGGATTTAAACAATCATCTTCCCAGTCCTCATGACCAGTAGTTAATGCTAAATATATTTGATGATCTCTTCATGCTGAAATATCTCTGACAATCAGAAAGTCTCAATTATACAATATTCAAATAAAAAAATAACAAGCAAGTTCCACAGTTTTGATAAAAATAATAGACATCAATTTTTAATCTAACAATTGGTAGATTACTTTAAATTCAATTAGGTCTAAAATAAGACTATAGCAACTTACCAAGGATATTCATCTTGTGTTATAGGTTGAGTAGTCTTGCAGTCTTTTAAAAATCAGAGCTGATCCTGCAGACTTGGAGTTGTGATGTTGTTCCCTTCTTTCTTTCCTTTATTTTGTTCTTCCTCTTCCTCCTTTCCTTCCTTCCTTCCCTGTCTTCCTTTTTGCCTTCTTCCTTCCTTCTAAAGCTATATTTAATTTGTTTTTACTTCAATGTTTTCTGAACAGTGTCTCATTTCTTCTTATAATTTCTTATTTCTTTACTTAAATGCACATCAAGCCTCCTAGATTTTTAAGTTCTTTTTGAATGCTATATTTAAAAAAAACTAACCATGGTTTCTCTATCACTTGTTTGTGTATGCTTATTTGGACATTCTTCTTTTGATCTTCGTAGAGTTTTTTCTTTAAGTACTTAGTTTGTAGTCAAGTCTAGACTTTGTCCAAGTTCTTCAATGAATCTTTGCATGATTTTAAATTTTATAACCTTTCTTATATTCCTTATATTCCCAAAACCTGCTTTTACTTCTTTGCATCTTTCTTTCCCTCTTTCTTGCCCTTTTTCCCTTCTTTGTCTTTCTTGGGTTCATTTGAATCTGTGACAGAGTCTTTCTTATCCTTCTTTTCCTTCTTCCCTTCCTTCTTCTTTGAATCTTTCTTTCCTTCTTTATCTTTCTTGGAATCTCCCTTCTCACCTCCTGAATCCCCAGAAGAACCTTTGTTCTTTTTTTCTTTCTTTCCTCCTTTCTTATCATCACCTTTTCCAGCTTCAGAATCTGTAGGTGAATCTTTGCTCTTTGAACCCTTTTTACCTTTTTTTCCCTCTGCCTTTCCTCCGGCCTTTTCTCCTTCAGATTCTGAGCCTAGAAGCTTGTCCTTGGAACCTTTTTTACCTTTTTTGCCCTCTGCTTTTCCTCCTGCTTTCTCTCCTTCAGATTCTGAACCTGGAAGATGGTCCTTGGAACCCTTTTTATCTTTCTTGCCCTCTGCCTTTCCTACTGCCTTCTCTCCTTCAGATTCTGAAGCTGAAGGCTTCTCCTTCGAGCCTCTTTTACCTTTCTTCCCCTCTGCTTTTCCTCCTGCCTTTTCTCCTTCAGATTCCGAAAGTGAAAGCTTCTCCTTTGAGCCTTTCTTACCTTTCTTCCCCTCTGCCTTTCCTCCTGCCTTTTCTCCTTCAGATTCCGAAACTGAAAGCTTCTCCTTTGAGCCTTTTTTACCTTTCTTCCCCTCTGCCTTTCCTCCTGCCTTTTCTCCTTCAGATTCCAAAGCTGAAAGCTTCTCCTTTGAGCCTCTTTTACCTTTCTTGACATCTTTCTTCTCCTCGGTTTTTTCCCCTTCAGATTCCGAACCTGAAATCTTCTCCTTTGAGTCCTTTTTACCTTTTTTGGGCTCTGCCTTTCCTTTACCCTTTTCTGTTTCAGATTCTGAAGCCGAATCCTTGAACTTCTTTGCATCCTTCTCACCTTTTGCTGCAATGTCCTTTACTTTAGCTCCTTTCTCCAACTTTGCCTTATCTTTTGATTCTGTTTCTGAATCTGATTTGGGTTTCTCTGCTTTCTTAGTTATTTGTGCAGATGGAGGTCTGTTTTCATGTGTTTCTTTATCATCCCCCTTGGAGGGTAGAGTTGTTTTCAATGATAGGCTCTTCCTGGCAGCTAAATAAACAGATGGTCTCTCGGAAATTCTCATCAAGGAACGATTCATCCATAATGGTGGTCTATGAACTCCTAACATTTTTTCATCAATGACCTCAAATATTGTTTGGAATAATAGTGAAAAATAGTGAGTTATATATTCTTCATTGATAGACAGAGGAAATATATTTTGACTTCAATAAAATAATTTAATATTAACAATAATAATAAATTAATTACAGTTTAAAGTTTATTCTTTATTTTGGAATGTCGTATTTTCAGCTAAAGGATAATTATGCCCCTATTTGACACTTACTTTCAGTTGAGAGGAAACTCTTGGTTTCCTAGAGATTATACGTTTAAACTAATAAGAGACCTGCAATAAATCATGACATACTGGTATCTTCATTCACTATTGGACGATAACATTTTTAATATACGACTATGAGTGTGTATTCCTGAGAAATCTGGGATATCTTATATACTTCATATATCTATGTATATACATGTGTGTGTATGTGTGTGTGTATGTATGTGTGTGTATTCTCTGAAATCAGTTCTAATCCAGCATATACCAATAGTTACTGTCAACCATCATGTCTCTGGAGTGTCACTGTTATTTAAAGTGAAATTTCTATTACTCCACCTCAGGTACTACCAAATTACAAAAATGATGATTATAGGCACATATAAAATACTTTGCTTTAAAATTCTGTTAAAATATTTGCCAAAAATAAGTGACCAATAGGGAACTTTGTAGGAAGGTCGAACAATGAAGAAGAAAATTTAAACAGTAAAAATTGAAAAGGAGCACTGACCACAAGAGATAATATTCATTTCCTAAAGTGAACATGAGATAATGATCCATGTAGCTCATGAAAAAAGTATTTTAAAAATTTCACATCCCAAGATCTCTCCAAAAATAGTTTGAAATGTTTATTTTCCAGTTTTTAGAATTTTGACTCTATTATTTAGAAAATAGGGAAGCACTGGAAGTTCATCATGTGTAATTGATTCTATACCTGTAATATGGAAATTACCACACCGAGTGAATATTTGTTGAATAATAATACTGTTGTAACTTAGGGTCTCTAGATTATTAAATTGCTCTTAAAATTTATATATTGCATTGAAGTAATGCAGAATAAGCAGCTACTATGAAATAATCAGTAAATCGAAATGAATAAAATATTTTTAATCAGTAGAAACAGATTTATGTTTAATGTGCTGTTCATATTAAATTTAGCAATGAGGTTTTGTCTTATTTAATTAGATTCAATTTTCTTCAAAATACATTTTATCACTAACCTCATTTCAAGCATTCAATAGACACACTAAATGTCAATGAGGTGAAGTGTGTTATAAACTTGTCACGTTACAAACTTGTTTTTTGGCCCTAATCTGTAGCACATCTGACAAATTCGTAAGAATATTACTGACTGACACTTAGCTATTATTAAGCTATTACAAGATAATGGCATATACTTACAGGGATCTTGTTCTCTAGTTGGGAAGGTAGTGATCTCCTCTTTTTTCCTGGCCGTGGTGGCTTGGGAAATACCAGGGCAAAGTGTTGTTGATTCCATGATTTTTTGCTTAATTCACTGACTAAGAAGAAAGATAGACCATACTTGAAATGAGTAGTTAGACTACCATATGTCTGATACACAACTACAAATGAATTCATAAATGATCAAAACCATTGGCTTCATTAATTTGGTAAAACATGACATTGTTTTTGATCAACATGAAGAAATACTATTCTACTCAGGTTGGAAATAATTAGATATTTCTAGTTGGAAATAACTAGATATCTAGATAGCTAGACAAACTATTCACCATAGAATCAATATATTCTGCATTATTTCTGATATTTATATTTGTTCTCTCTTTCCACTTATTTTCTTGAGAACAGAGGGATGATGTCTTAAATATTGTCTGTAGACACCACCCAGAATGAAATATTTGATAGATATGTGATGAATTAAGTACTAAGTCTTAAGATCTCATCCAGTAATATTCAGCTTCATAGCTACTAGAGTAGATACAAGGATCACCCTAAAATTGGAGATACTCAATAAATAAGATGCATAAGTACACCTCAGAATGTGGTTAAAAGAGTAAGGTTAGCAGAAACTATATCAGAACTAAGGATCTATTTCAGTTTCAAGTGAGGTCATTTATAGATCTCATCTCCATATTTTAATATTTAAAGAATTTTATTATGCTTAAAATACTTCCTATAAATTTTGAAAATCCATCTTGATATTAGGATCAGTGGGACAAATGTTCAGAACAAGCAGCTATTTCATTCAACATATGAGGGAAACTGCTTTATATGCAAATTCAATAGACATTAGATATATCTGTCTTGACTAACATTGATTTTGAGGGTTAGTCATATCCTATAATCAATCCAGAATGTATTGAGATGCGTATTAGAAGATATTTTTAAAATTCAACATTGTATTTCAAATATAAAAAAAGATTTTATGATGTTTTACATGAAATTAGAACTGCAAATTTAAAGTTATAATGCATATATGTACAAATGGTGTTCACTATGGCTATAAAAAATGTACCTTCAAGAGCTAATATGCATTAATAATTATAGCTCATAATAGTGTTTCTTTCTCATAATAGTATTTCTCATAATAGTATTTCCTTTCTTATTTTGAATCTAAGATTTATTATCTTATTTCTTAGTCATCAATCATAAATATTTTTAAAATGATTATTGAACTCTCTCTTACCTGGAATATAATTATCATATGTCCCAAAGTTCACTTTTTGGCTAAGAAAATAATGTGATATTTTAGTTATTGCACATAAAATCAGTATATTTAGTAACATTATTGTACATAAGCAATTTCCATCAAAAATTAAATAAACATCCCTAATTCACATATTTCCATTATTATGTAAGACAATTATTGATAGAATACAAGAGGCAAGTAAACTGGTCAAATTTCAAGTGAACTAAGCTGCAATATACTAGGGTCCACAAACATTTATGTAAAATATACATATGCATTGTAATATCTGAAATGCATTCAAAGTTAAAATTAATTTATAGAACCATGATCAAATAATTTTTGTTCATCAAATTACAAATTTTCTTGTAATTGATTTTGACCTAAGATATCACTTCTAACCTTCTTTTTGTGTTAAAGCTAATCCTCAGATAATCTTAGAACTTTACCAAATCCAAGTTAAAAAATGATGTGTGTGTGTGTGTGTGTGTGTGTGTGTGTGTGCATGTGTGTGTGTTTGCATGTGTATGTTTTAGGCTTGTACTTTTTGTCAGTGGGCCCTGAAAATATTGTGGCATCTTATTAGTTTTATTTCTAGGACAATTTGATAAATTATGTTGAAAACAATTTCCCATTGATAAGTTTATGCCTTCTATGACATTATATCAAAATATATATTCTCATAAACATACATTTTATAATCTAGCTTTAGCCACTAATATATCACACACTTGCTACAGTTAGTGTCCAGGCAAATGATAATGCATTCAGTCTATGTTAAACTTAGTTTAAGTTTGATATGGTGTTAGAATGGAATCTTGTGAGTTTTTCATTTGTTCTTAATAGAGTTCAACAGTAAGATGTGTCTATGAGCCATTCTCTTCTATTGCTCCTTCTTATTAGGCCACATTAGATCCTAAGTGAATTGAGGCTTACATACATAAAGACATAGTTTCTTACTATTTTCACTATTTTTAATACATAAAATTAAAAATTTTATAAAATGAGAAGTATCAAAACTTATGAAATCATATTGCATGACCATAAAAGAGAATCTGTAGTATTTACATCATGTTACTGTAAAAAAATGTATAAAATCATCATTTTGAATGTTTCAGTGTAATCTGATATTCAAGATTTATTTATTTATTTATTTATTATCTAGACCGATACCCAGAAAGCCCCAAATATCATCATCTCTGTTCTCCAATCACTGAGGTTTCAAGCCCACAAGGAACCACATAGTATTTGTTACATGGGAAAGTAACTCAGGTCCACAGTCTTGTGCATCAAGGACTCTCAGCTACTTGTCCACATCTCCAGCCTCATTTTATGTTTAAGTTATTATGAAATGAATATTTTATTTCTTTTTCAGTACATCTGTTGTATATACAAAACCTAATGATTTTTTATGGGTAAATTTTATCCTACTACTTTCTCAAAAATGTTTCCTTAAGAAGAGGTTGTTTTTTTGTAGATTATTCTGGTTTGTTAAAGATAAGATGTCAGAGCACAATATTGGGGAGTCAGGTTTCCCCTTCTACCATATGTGAATTGATTATTGAATTTAGGTTGCTAGCCTTGAGCAGCAAGTGCCTTTACCTGTTGAATCATATCTCTGGCTCTCAATTTAGATTTCAATTTTAAATGCTGTAAGTTTTTGCACATTTAGTATAACATTGACAGCAGGTTGGCCATATCTAAGCTTTAATATATTCAGGCAGCTCTTTCCTGTTCTTAGTTTAAAACAATATTCTAATGAAAGAAAGAAAAATCATACATATAAAAGTATATACTGTATTATTTTATTATATGCTTCTCAAAAATAATCAAAGTCCTCCTGTCTAGGACCCAGACTCCTTGATCCTCAGGTAAGGCCTCTAGACCATGCCCCAGGACCCAGGACACCTGCTCCTCCCACTAGCATCCAGAGTGGCAGGCAGTCTACTCTGGCACAGAGGGAGGACCCTAGGCCATGCCCCAGGTGATCTGCAAGCCACAATAGACAAGCTCTCTTCCTGTGCCTCACCTGGACCAGCGCAGACTTTCTGCTCCTCAGAATTCAACAGAGTCCAGAGAAAACCCAAACAACACTCTAGGGGACAAACACCATACATATGAAGTCTTCTAAAATCATACCATCACATGGGAGAAAATCTTCACTTATCCAAAGATAAGTAAACCCTTTTTACCATCTTGTTCCTTTCAATTATTAGCCACTGTAGTTTAACATTTCCATATAGCCACCTCAAAATGCATACAACTTCAGGGACTATACAAATCACCCTCACATATCATCAAGGAAGTAAACCAAAAAAGTGCACTACCGTACTAATCTTCACTCCCTGTCTACTAAACCCGACTTAATTGATATACAAACAATCTAATAGCCTCATCTAGGAAATACACCAACACCAGGCAAGCACATACAACTCCAAGGCAAACACTAGTAATAAATGCTGAAGTGTAGTAATACCATCTAATTCTGTTCAGTCAAAAACACACAGAAACAAAAAGGTCTTAAGAGTTAAAAAAAAAAAAAAAAAAAAAAAAACAATGCCCAGGTCACACAGCAAATCCATGAGAAACAAAAACCAAGACAACAAATCTCCCACCAAAAGAATTAACACTATAATGACAGATTCCAACCAGAACAAACTCACAGAAAATAGCCAAGAAAGCCAGGGCCAAGATAATGGTTTTCAAAGTCTATCTTTACCATAATCAATACTATGAAAGAGGAAATCCAGGAGGAGTTAAATAATTGCATTAACCACTTTGAACAGGAACACAACAGGCACTTGGAAGAGATTACAAAAACAGTTGAAGAAACAAAAATAGGCATAAAACAGTTCAAACAATCTCAAGGAGAATTTAAAAATTAAACTAAAAGATAAGTTATCTTTAACACAGAACTCAACAGAGAGTCTTATCAGCAGAACTAATGAAGCAGAAAAGAATATCAGATCTTGAAGATTAAGTGGAAGAACTAATCAGTTCAATGGAAGAGTTTGTTAAAGCTAAATAGGCACTTGAGAGGAATATTCAAGAGTTATGGGACACCTTAAAGAAGCCTAACATGCACTTCATGAAATACCAGAGCAAGAATCACAAAATACCACATCTGAGAAAATTTTTCAAATTAACATAAAGGAAAACTTTCCTCATCTAAATAAAGAGAGGCCCATCCAAATATAAGAGACATTCCACATCCCAAACTGACATGACCAAAATAGAAAATCGCCATGGCAAATAATAGTCAAAACACTCCACATATGAGACAAAGAAAAGGTGCTGAGAGCTTCAAGGGAAAAAAAAGTCACTTTTAAACCTATTAAAATAACATGATTTTTCAATGGAAACAGTAAAAGCAAGAAGAGCTTGGAGAGATGTATTTCAAGTTTTGAATGAACAAAAAAAGGTCAATCCAGGCTGATATACCCAGCAAAAATATCAGTCATGATCAAGGGTGAAAGAAAAACTTTCCAACATAAAGACAACTTGAAGGTTTACATATCTACCAAACCAGGCCTTCAAAAAATGCTAGAAATGATACTCAAGCCTGAAGAAAAGAACAAGCATATCCAGAAGGACAGAAGGGAAGTATTTTACCACCAAAACCTACAAGCCAAATAATATACTTATGAAAGCTTCAGGAAAGTGTCAGGAATTAAAAGTAATTTCTCCATTATAACACTAAATGTCAATGGAATTAACTCACCAATCAAAAGACACAGATTATAAACATGTATTAGAAATCACAACCCATCCATCTGCTGCCTTCAGGAGACAAATCTCACCACAAAAGGTAGGCACATTCTAAAAGTAAAAAGCTGGTCCAAAATTCCACAAGCTAATGGTCCTAGGAAACAAGCAGGATAGCAATTATTCTATCTGACAAAGTGGAGTTCAATCCGAAGAAAATAAGAAAAGATACAAAAGGAAACTTAGGAAGACTTCACAATATTGACATATACACAATTAATATGGGCTCCTCAATATTCGTTAAGCAAATGCTACAAAGTCTAAAGCAGGAAATCAATTCCAAAATGATAATACTAAGGGATTTCAATACTGCCCTCTAAACCTGGGATAGATGGTGGGAAAGATCAACAGGCCAAAAACTTGACAGAGACACATTGGAACTTTATCAAACCCTTAATGAAATGGATCTTACAGATCTCTATTGAGCTTTCCATCCAAAGAATAAACATTTTTCTCAGCATCACATGGAACTTTTTCCAAAATAGACCACATGTTGGCCCACAAAACCCATCTCTACATATACAGAAAAGATGAAATTTTAACGTATTACCTATCAGACCATCATGGACTAAAGCTTGACATCTGCAACACAACAAACAAGAGAAAATACACTAATTCCTGGAAACTAAACACTATGATGTTGAATGAAAATTGAGTTCAGAAATAAATCGTAAAAAAATTCAAGATTTCCTAGAAGTGAATTATAACGAAAATACAACATATCAAAAGCTCTGAGACACGATGAAAGCCATCCTAAGAGGTAAGTTTATAGTGCTTAATGCCTATATCAAAAAAAGAAACATCACAAATAAATAACTTAACAATGCAACTTAAAGCTTCAGAGAAACAAGACCAATCCAATCCCAAACGTAGTTGAAGAGAGGAGATTAACAAAATCAGTGGAGAAATATCCAAAATTGAGATAAGGAAAATGATACAAAGATTCAACTAGTCAAAAGCTGGTTCTTTGAAAAAATAAGATTAATCTCTAGCTAAATTAATCAAAAGCAAGAAAATACAAATTAACAAAATTATAAATGAAAATGGAGTTATCATTATGGATATCCAAGAAATTCAGAAAATTATAAGGTCATATTTCAAAAACTTATATTCCATGAAATTTGACAACACAAAATAAATGGATGAATTCCTAAAGAAACACAACTTTTTGAATCAGGAAGTTTTGAATTATTTAAATAGTCCTATAACATATGAGGAAATCTTTGAAGTAATCTCAAATCTTCCCACCAAAAAATGTCCTGGACCAGATGGATTCAGCACAGAATTCTACCACACATTTAAGGAACAACTAACACCAATACTCTTTTAACTGTTCCATCAAAGTGCAAAGGAACACTACCAAATTCTTTGTATGACGCTAATATCATACTAATCTCAAAACCTAATAAAGATACACTTAAAAAAGAAAAATATAGGCCAATCCCTTTTATGAACACATGAAAAGATTCTGAACAAAATCTTAGCAAATTATATTTAAAATATATCAAAAAGATCATTCACTGTAATCAAGTAGGCTTTATCCCAGGCACACAAGGTTGGTTCAACATATGCAAATCAATAAATGTAATCCACCATATAAACCAATCCAAAGTCCAAAACCACATGATACTTTTTTTATTTTTTGTTATTTTTGTTATTATTTATTCAATTGTGCATTTATGCACGCGTGCGCACGCGCGCGCGTATGTGTGTGTGTGTGTGTGTGTGTGTCTGTGTGTGTGTGTGTGTGTGTGTGTAGAACCACGGACGAATTCAGGAAACACCATGGACGCTTCCACCTCCTCCTTGTTTACTCTGCCCAGGGATTCACAGGCTCTGCCCTACCAGGACCAGAAACGCAGGCCGCCCCCGCTTCTGCCTGGCGTCTATATGTGGGGTCTAGGATCTGAATTCAGGACCTTCCGTCTGCAAGGCAGAGGCTTAACCCCTGAGCCACCTCTCCAGCCCCATGATACTCTTGATAGATGAAAAAAAAAAAAAAAAAAGCTTTTGACAAGATTCAAAAGCCTTTCATGATCAAAACCCTAGAGACAGTAGGAATGGAAGGAACATTTATCAACATAATAAAAACTATATACAACAAGCCAACAGCAAGGATTATATTAAACAGGTAAAGCCTTGAAGCATTCCCGCTTCAATCAGAAACTAGACAAGGCTGCCCACTCTCACTTGTACTTGACATCTTAGCTGGAGCCATAAGACAAGAGAGGGAGATAAAAGGGATTCAAATCTGCAAGGAAGAAGTTAAGTTATCTCTATTTGCAGATGACATGATCAATTGTATACCTGACTAATTCTAAAAACACCACCAGGAAACTCCTGGAACTAATACAGTTCAGTGGAGTGACAGGTTACAAAATAAACATGCAAGAATTAGTGGCTTTCCTATATGCTTTTTCTTTTCTTTGGGATTTCCCAGGCTCTGTTCACTAGGTCCAGAAGTACAGATTGCTGCCATGTCTACATGGTCGTTTTTTTGTAGATTCTGAGATTCAAATTCAGGACTTTCTGCTTGTGAGGCAAAGTCTTAACTCCTGAACACTCATCAGTCTTCAAGTATGTATTTCATTTAGCATTTTACTATACTTTTGCATTATTGTAACTCCAAATACCTGTTATATATGTAAAGATCAGTAAATTTACTTGGTGTGATACCTCCTTCTCTATGTGATTTAGTCAAATCCCACCTATTGATTATATCCTGCCCCAGGATTTTAGATTTTTTGATATTCCTTCAGCTTCTGTGAAAAAACAGAGTGAAAACAGGGGAATATTTCCTAGTACTGAATGCTGTCTGAGTCACGCAATTATTCGTATTGGATTTTCTTATATTGTCTCTGTTGAAATAAATACCAAAATCAATTGCCAGTGGTTACAGATTGATAATGGGTAGGGAAGGATTTATGGGTACTATATTTTTCTTTCTTAAATTTTTTTCTAACAGTTTGCCAACATGAGTTTATTTTGAATGACTTACTCAGTGATTGTCTTGTAGTCTCTGAAAGTTATTTGTTTACTGCAGTTTGTGACAGGAAGAAGAGAGATGAGATTGAGGAGACTTGCAGACAGAGATTACTGAACATGTGAGAATGCACAGCCATCAAAAATTTTTCCTCTGCCAACAACAGTCTCTAGCCAAGTTATCTGACCTACTATGGAGTTAGTGCAAAAAATAACCTTTCTAGTCTATGAATATTTCTAGTCATGACAAAAAGTGAGCACCTTGATGATGTAATTCAAGAGAAAACCAAGCATCAAATGAGCTAAGATTGAAAGTATAAATATGTGGACTTTAGATACCTGGATACTTACAGATATTTTTGAGATACTTCCCTATCTCTTACACTGGAAATAAAAGGAGAATGGGGACTCACGTGGAATGAATATTAAAATGGAAACATTAGGACAGCGGAAGAAAATATCAAGACTAAAGTCTCTCAAGGTAAATCCTGAAATTCATTGTCCACCTTTTGTTTCTCATCAGGATGTCAGCTCAGCTCAAAATCATTTGGAAAATACATTTCAACTTTAAAGTTCACAGTTACACAAACAATTTTTCACAGACTAAGCTGAATCTGTACGCACAGCCCTCCTAAATACATATTTCCCATGCTTCTGGCCTCTCCAACATCCTAGATTGTCTTCTTCAACTAATAGCTTCAACCTCTATTGAAGAAACTAGTCTCAGTCATTCTCTATGAACCCTTCAATCTTGATTCACACCCATTATTACAATTTACCTAAGTTCTGAAATGAAGCTTAGATGTAACCTGGTCCAACACAAAACACAGTTGGATCAATTTCTGTTGAAATTGTGGTGGGCATGGAAAAGCCCATTTCCAAGCAGCCAAAAGTTTTAGAGAGCATAAGACTACTTCAACTTAGAATTTATTTCACTAAACAAGACTGGGTTTTCACAAAACAAAATCTCTACATTGTAATATATATTTCTCCCAACTTATCAGTGTAAAGCACTAGGTAATTTTTTTCAATGATGTTCATTTCTCCAATAGCCACAACCGTTTGTCTGTTTGCCTGTTTCTCAACATAAACTGCAAGATTGCCAACACAACTCTCCATTATCAAGTAAACCAGTCCATCCTTTTTAAATTCCATCTCAAGAAAGTATCTATTCTTTTCATCATAAGTTAGGTGTATGTCTTTTTCAGCATTACCATATTTGAAATAGCACACAAAACCTTTTTCAGTGGTTTTTACAAGTCACGGTCTTCAAACATTTACAGATTCCTCCAAAACTGTTCAAAAGCCACAAAGGCCATATAGCCAAATTTATCAGCTATATCCCACTTCTGTGATACCAAATTCTGTCTCCATTTACCTACATGATGATAACAAATTCATGACAAAACAGCTAATGTGAACATGTATTTTATTCTCCATTACAGTTATAATTGTTTTCCAGTTATGCCGCGTTCCTATCCAACTAATCTGGTACAATATGTCTCAGTTTGGAAAAGATGGATTCAAAGTAACATATTTTGGGATAAGGACATGGCTTTATTTTAGAGAAATAAGGAAAAATATGGGAATTGTCAGGTCTTGGTGTTTCTTCCTAGTTCAGGCCTAAAGCCTGTTCCCTGGGAAGGTCACAGTAACCCCATGGGCAAGTGCTAGGAATTTCTCAGTATGTCAAAATAAAGTCCATGGACAGGTGCTAAGCATTTTTACCTAGGTTTTGTTTGGGATAATTCAAGTTTTGCCTCTGGCAGGAAGAATTCTTCGGGGATTTAGGAGTGCCCTTTCTTAGGGATTTTTGGAACTAGCTTCCTGCTCTCTGTTCTAGAGAAGAAGCCTGCTTTTTAAGTTTCAGTCAAATACTAAATAGAAATTTCATGTCTAGTCATTTACAATAAGTAGACTTGTTAATCAGAATGTGTGCACTGATTTTAAGGAAATTAGAGAATAATTTCTAGAGTCTTAAAACATAGGTGGGTAAAATTCCCACCTACGAACTAACTCAGAAATTCCAGAAGTACAAGACTATGCTCTCAGTCCACCAGAACCTTAAAAGAAACTGTGATACCCTCTTACCCTGGCTGAAGGCCAAGGAAGAGACCATCATGCCAGAAAGTCTAGATGCCAAGACTGCCCCTAGAGATGGTATTTGCAATCCAAACTGGGAGAATCCATGTCAGAAGCAAAGGGGGCCGTGTCACAGAGATGGACCATCTGAGTGCATTCCCACCAATGATCGCCTCCGCCCCGAAAGAGACACCCTCGAAAGAGACACCCTCGGCATATGGGGCCTGACTGGACCCCAGGTTTGGAGTATGCATGGTTCAAAGATGGGTCATCTAACTGATGGCAATACACTTCTGGAATTCCTCAAAGGAAGGCATAAGCAACCTTACTATTAGGGAATAGAAGGATGCTATTATAGAAGTTATTCTTTTAATAATTATATTGCTTAAGTGTTTTTCTTCAGTGCATACCTCAGTGCTCAATTGACAGAACCAGCTATAGCTTATGGGCCTTGAGTATCCAAGTCAAGGCCTCCTTAGAGATGTAGTTTAAGCTTGGATAGTAGAGACTGCATGAGCTGCATACATCTTCCCAAGTTAGAACCTGCTGCCATGCCTGGTGCCTATGTCGACCTGCCTGACTGAGAGTATCAACCTGGAGAGGACAACAGCCAAAGCTCACGCTGGGACTTATGGGGTGTTGGGGACTCCTATAGTTAATTGTAAAATATGTTCCTTGCTAAAATCAATAGGAGATTATTCTGCCTCTGTATTTAAAAAAAACAGTTAAAATGTGGGCTCAGCCCCATAGCTATCTGGTGAAGCATTATAGATTAGATAAGTTTGGAAATACTGAGAGAATGTTTCTGTTAAGTGCCTTTGCCCTGAAGCAATGGGTTAGGTTCTTGAAAAAATGTCCACCCTGAAGGTGATTTTTGCTGACTAAGAAATTATATGTCTGTTGTAGGTGCAACATTCTTTATCCCAAAATTTTCTGTATAAAAGTTGTCATGAAAGTTTCAATAAACGGGTTCAGGATACACTCGGACGAGAGGGAGCTGTGTGTGTTCTGTTCTTCGCCCAGTCCTGGGGAGCCCTGGTCTCGAGGCCGCGACTCTGGTCTGCGGCAAATTGTTACTCCAGCTTAGCAGGAGAGTTCATACCAATACCAGAAGCCAAGAAAGCTGCCCATATTATATTAATGAGGATTTCTCATAGAGAAGCAGGCCTTACTCACCAAGCACCAAGGTCCCCAGGTTTGCTGAAGAATGCCAGTTTTCTAAATTCCCTCAATCTTATGCACCTGAGCAGAGAAATAGTCCCATCTCCATGGACTGGATCTTCTTTCATCAATTAAAGAGTCTCTTAAATGTATATTTGGGACTTGCCTATCAGTTTTACAGAGATTTGTCAAAAATGAAGTCTGCAACTGAAAAGTTGGCACCTATGTATCTAATAACCCCTCCGACATCAAAATATGAAACCATGAATTTCTTCTTAAAGAAATTAAAAGTCGAGAAGGTTGGTTGCTTTTTATTTCTTGTCTTATCAAATCTGTGTTCAGCAGATAGAAAATTACCACTTATAGTCATTGAAGTAAAATGGGTTATTTCTAGAAAATTTAAATTCAGGTTTCTCTACTTGAAAATAAGGTTATTTGATTGAATTCTTTCCCATTTTCTTTCTCTAACACCTAGAACATATGGAGTTCTTAGAGCACTAACAACAAAAGGAAATCAAAAGCGATGATCATTGCAATGAAATTCTTTCAAACTCATGTAGTATTCATAGCAACAATTACACCCTTGGTATTTTATGGTACAAAAACATTTAAATCATTAAGGCATATGATAGTTAATCCTAGATATCAACCTGACACGCCTGTATTAACTAAGATCAGCTGAGACCACATATGGAAAGATCAACTGAGACCACCTGAAGGGATTATACTCACCCTAGATCCCTTTGGAACCTACATAGATCTCATAGACACCTCCTAGTAATGAATCATATAAACGGAACCACAGAAAATAGAAAAGAGAGATGTTCCAGGACTGCTCCAGCTATGTGGAGTTCCACTGTGACTTAGCCTGCCTGCCAGCTTCAGCAAGCCATGCCACTTCTATCACCTTGAAAGACTGTAACTATTTCTCCTCTTGAACTGTAAGTTGAATAAATCTCCATTTCTCCCATAAGTTGTTCGACTTTGGGTGCTATATTACAGCAATAGTGAAGAGTAACTGTTACAAGGTGTAATGTTATTTTGGTATGCTTGATGTCAAATCCTAGTTTGCCATTTAATAGTCATCAGTAATCCCTCAGACAGAAAAACTGAACAAAAGTCATGGATAATTCAACAAAATTTCCAGTACTAGTTATGTGATACCTCCTAATAATATGTTTGTCAGAGAGGTCTCATAGGCACCCACATATAGACTTCTGCCATTGCTCTTGGTCACACTCCAAAATCTGACAGAAAGGTCATTTTGTAGAAGACACTATATATAAGGCACCCTGCTTCCCAGGTACTCACCACCAGAACCCTGATCACCCACTCCTCCTAGCCTTCCCACCATCCAGCCTGAACAGCGCCAAAGAACACGACTGGCCAGGACTTGGGTGGACTACTGGCCATGCCCCAGGTCCCAGGTGAAGCCCGCCAATCATCCTTAGCCCCTCCCCCCTTCTGCCTGCCAGGAACACACACTCGCTTGCTCTCAGACCAGGTAAGACACCCTCTGTCTACTAAAACTGACTTAATTGATGTACTAACAGTCTAATAGCCTCATCTTGGAAATAACAATAACAGTAGACAAACACACCCAACTACTAGGCCAGCACTAGTAATAACTGCCAGAGAGCAGTTTGCCAACTAAATCAATTCAGTGAAAAACACATAGAAACTGTAAAGACTCAAGAGACAAAACAATTCCCAAGTCAAAGGATAGATCCATGAGAAACAAAACCCAAAAAAACAAATCTCCCACTGAAAGAATTAACCCCATAATGACAGATTCCAACCAGAACACATTCACAGAAAGTAGCGAAGAAAGCTAGGCCCACGATAATGACTTTCACAGCATGATAATTACCACGATCAATACTATGAAAAAGGAAATCCAGGAGGAGTTAAATAACCGCATCAACCACTTTGAACAGGAACACAACAGACACCAGGAGGAGTTGAGAAAAACAGTTCAAGAAACAAAAACAAGCATAGATCAGTTAAAACAGTCTCAGGTAGAGTTTAAAATTGAACTAAAAGACAAGTTATCCTCAACCCAGAACTCGATAGAGAGTCTTACCAACTATTGAGGCAGAAAATAGAATTTCAGAATTAACCAGCTCAATAGAAGAGATTGTTAAAGCCAAAAAGGTACTTGAGAGGAATTTTCAAAAGTTATGGGACACCCTGAAGAAGCCTAACATGCACATTATTGGAATACCAGAGCAAGAATCCCAAAATACCACACCTGAGGAAATTTTTCAAACTGTCATAAATGAAAACTTCCTTCATCGAAAGAAAGAGAGGCCAGGGCTGGAGAGGTGGCTCAGGGGTTAAGCTTCTGTCTTGCAGGTAGAAGGTCCTGAGTTCAGATCCTAGACCCCACATATAGACACCGGGAGGAAGCTGGGGCTGCTTGCATTTCTGGCCCTGGTAGGGAGGAGCCTGTGAATTCCTGGTACAGAGTAAACAAGGAGGAGTTGCAGGCAGTCCATGGTGGTTCCCGAATTCGTCCACGGTTCTGTACACACACACACACACACACATACATATACACACATACATACACACACATATACATGCATACACGCACAATTGAACAAATAATAAATAATAAAAAAATTTAAAAAAGAGAGACCCATCCAAATACAAGAGGCATTCCACACCCCAAAGACATATACCAAAATAGAAAATCACCATGGCAAACAATAGTCAAAACACTCCACATTCAAGACAAAGAAATGGTGCTGAGATTTTCAAGGGAAAAAAAAAAGTCACTTTCAAAGTTAAACCTATTAAAATAACAAATGACTTCTCAATGGAAACAGTAAAAGCAAGAAGAGCTTGGAGAGACATACTTCAAGTATTGAATGAGCAAAAATGTCAACCAAGGCTGATATACCCGGAAAAAATATCCGTTGTGATTGAGGGAGAAACAAAAGTTTTCCAGCACCAAGACAACTTGAAGGATTACATGTCTACCAAACCAGGCCTTCAAAAAAGGCTAGAAATGATACTCAAGTTTGAAGGGGAAAAAAAAACATATCCAGGAGGACAAAAGGGAAGTATAATACCACCAAAACCTAATAGCCAACTAATACAATAACAAAAACCACTAAACAGAAAAAAATGTTCGGAATTAAAAATAATTTCTCCATCAGAACATTAAATATCAATAGAATTAACTTACCAATCAAGAGACACAGATTACACACCTGGATTAAAAATCATAACCCATCAATCTGCAGCCTTTAGGAAACTCATCTCACCACAATAGATAGGCACATTCTAAAAATAAACGCTGGTCCAAAATTCTGTAAGCTAATGGAACCATGAAACAGGCAGGGGTAGCCATTATGCTATCAGACAAAGTGGACTTCAAACCAAAAAAAAATCATAAGAGACACAGATGGTTACTACATTTTAGTCACAGGTACAATTCACGAGGAAGACTTCACAATACTGAATATATATGCACCCAATATGGGGCCCCCCACATTCATTAAACAAATCCTACAGCATCTAAAGCAAGAAATCAGCCCCCAAATGGTAATTCTTGGGGATTTCAGTACCACCTTCAAAAATGGGATAGATCAACAAGAAAAACTTAACAGAGATACATTGGAAATTAATCAAACTCTTACTGAAATGGACCTTACAGATCTCTATCGAACTTTTCATCCATGCACCAAAGAATACACATTTTTCTCAGCAGCACATGGAACTTTCTCCAAAATAGACCACATACTGAGCCACAAATCAAAACTCCACATATACAGGAAAGTTGAAATTCTAGCCTGTACCCTATCAGATCACCATGATCTAAAGCTTGACATCCACAACACAACAAATAACAGAAAATTCACTAATTCCTGGATTCAGGGGGAAATCACAAAGGAAATTCAAGATTTTCTGAAAGTAAATGATAATGAAAATGCTACTTATCAAAATCTTTGGGACACAATGAAAGCTGTCCTAAGAGGTAAATTCATAGCTCTTAATGCCTACATCAAAAAACATAAACATCACTAGTAAATATCTTAACAATGCAGCTTAAAGCTTTAGACACACTAGAGCAATCTGTTCCCAAAAGCAGTAGAAGAGAGGAGATTAGCAAAATCAGGGGAGAAATATCCAAAATTGAGATAAAGAAAACAATACAGAGAATCAATCAGTCAAAAAGGTGGTTTTTTGAAAAAATCAGTAAGACAGATACACCAGTAGCTAAATTAACCAAAGGAAGAGAAAGAAAACACAAATTAACAAATTAGAAATGAAAATAGAGTTATCACTACTGATACCCAAGAAATTCAGAGAATTATAATGGCATATTTCAGAAACTTATACTCTGTGAAAATTGACAACACAAAAGAAATGTCTGAATTCCTAAGTAAGCACAATTTACCTACATTGAATCAAGAAGTTTTGAATTATTTAATTATTCCTATAACATATGAGGAAATCCATGAAGTAATCTCGAATCTTCCCAACAAAAAATGTCCTAGATCAGATGGATTCAGCACAGAGTTCTAACAGACATTCAAGGAGCTAATAACACCAATATTCCTTAAACTGTTCCATCAAATAGCAAAGGAAGGAACACTACCAAATTCTTTCTATGAAGCTAATATCATCTTATTCCCAAAACGTAATAAAGATACACTTGAAAAAGAAAACTGTAGGCCAATCTCTTTGATGAACACAGATGCAAAGATTCTCAACAAAGTCTTAGCAAAATAGATTTTAAAACATATAAAAAAGATCATTCATGGGGATCAAGTAGGGTTTATCCAAGGTACACAAGTTTGATTCAAAATACACTAATCAATAAATGTACTTCACCATATAAACCAGTCCAAAGTCCAAGACCACATCATACTCTCAATAGATGCAGAAAAAGCTTTTGAACAGATATAACAGCACTTTATGATCAAAACCTTAGAGAAGATTGGAGTGGAAGGAACCTTTATTAATATAATAAAACGGTATACAACAAGCCCACAGCAAGGATTATACTCAATGGGGAAAAACTTGAAGCATTCCCGCTTTGATCAGGAACTAGACAAAGCTGTCCACTCTCACCGCTTAAGTTCAATATCATACTTGAATTCTTAGCTGAAGCCATAAGACAAGAAAGGGACATAAAAGGGATTCAAATCAACAAAGAAGAAGTCAAGTTATCGCTATTTGCAGATGACATGATCTTATACCTGAGTGAAACTCCACCAGAACTCTACCAGAAAACTCCTGGAACTAATACAAAGTTCAGCAGAGTGGCAAGATACAAACTAAATGTACAAAAATCAGTGGCCTTCCTATAAGCTCAGAATGAAAGAAGTGAAAAAGCCCTGACAGAAACGCTCCCATTTACTATAGCCCCTAAAAAATGAAATACCTTGGCATAAACCTAACCAAGGAAGTAAGAGACCTTTACAATGGAAACTTTAAAACCCTAAAGAAAGAAATTGCTGAAGACACCAGAAGGTAGAAAGACCTCCCATGATCCTGGATTGGCAGAATCAACATCATAAAAATGACCATCCCACCAAAGGCGATATAGAGATTCAATGCTATACCAATTAAAATCCCAAAGAAATTATTTAAAAAAGTTGACCAAACAATCTCAAAATTCATATGGAGGCACAAAAGACCCAGGATAGCAAAAACAATCCTGAGTAACAAAAACACTGCTGCAGTTATCAATACCAAACCTTAGTCTATACTACAAATCCATAGTTGTAAAAACAGCCTGGTAATGGCTCCAAAATAGACACACGGATAATGGATAAAGGTTGAAGACCCACATGTAAGCCCATACAACTACAGCCATTTGATCTTTGACAAAGGACCCAAAAAATCCAATGGAAAAAGAAGAGCATCTTTAACAAATGGTGCTGGCAAAACTGGTTGTCCACATGCAGAAGATTAAAAGTGGACCCGTACTCGTCACCATGTAGAAGAATTAATTCCAAATGCATCAAGGGCCTCGACATAAGGCCAGAGACTATAAAAACCATAGTTGAAAGGGTAGGGAACTCCCTCGAGCTGATTCGGTTAGGCCAACAGTTCCTAAATGGACACCCAATAGCACAGTCACTACAACCCACACTCAACAAATGGGATCTTGTGAAATTTAAGAGCTTCTGTTCAGATAAAGAGATTGTAATTGGAACACAAAGGCAACCCACAGAATGGGAGAAAATCTTCACTAACCACATGTCTGATAGAGCTCTATTATCCAGTTAGAAAACTAAACACCAAGGAAACAAATGGACCAATTAAAAAAATGGGCCTTGGAACTTAAAAGAAACTTTAACAGGGACAAAATTAAAAAGTCCAACAAATGTCTTAAAAAAAATGCTCCACATCCTTAGACATGAGGGAAATGCAAATCCCTGAGATATCATCTCACCCTGGTTAGGATGGCAAAAATCTACAATACAAACAACACCAAATGTTGGAGATGATGTGGCCAGAAGGGAACTCTCCTACATTGCTGGTGGGAATGCAGTCTCATGCAACCACTCTGGCGAGCTGTCTGGCGATTCTTAGAGAAGTTAAAGGTTGAAATGCCATATGACCTTGCTATTGCACTTTTGGGAATAAACCCCCATAGAGCAAAAATTCATCTTGATAGCTCAAGCACGACCATGTTCATAGCAGCACTGTTTACAATAATAAAGTCATGGAATCAACACAAATGTCCAACAGTCGATGAGTGGATAAGGAAAATGTGGTACATTATGCAATGTAATGCTGCTCAGCTATCAAAAATGATGAATTAATGCCAGGAATAGATGGAATTAGAAACAATCATATTGAGTGAATTATCCCAGACACAGAAAATTAAGTACCATATGTACTCCCCAATAGTTGGATTCTAGTACCAAACCCACTTAGAGACACTCAAAGATAAATCTCTGTAATAACTACAGTAATTGTAAAGATTATAAACAGGAGGGAAGGGGAAGGAGGCCACACCAGAAACAAGGAGAGAGGGGATCATGTTACAGCAGAGAAAATAGGCCACCATCAAGGATTGCAAGTAAGCAATGAGACATCTGTTTAAGTTCACAGACTTTCCTTCCAGATCATTTGCAACTGATGGGGTATGATCTCATCAGAAGGGGCAGCATATAGTCTGACAGATCGAATGTAACCATTTTGTAAATGGGAGACTGACCTCCCCCCTCACTGTGGTCTCCTACTTTTATTCCATCTACCTTCGAATGTACTCTTATAATAAGACTCTAATTTAACAGCTTTTTATCTCTGGCCAGTGGTGACATCCAATACCTATCAGGATGGAGCGAAGGGCATTGCAGGAGCAGCAAAACTGAAAAAAAATCAACAAATCATAATTCAGAACATCAGAGACTCTATATCAACCACCTGGAATTGGGCCAGCCTAATCTCTCCCCATCCTGAAGTTCAGAGAATTTTGTGGAAGGGGGGCGGTAAGATTGTAAGAGCACAAGGATGGGGAAGAGTAATGATATGGAAGATACTCCACACAAGTTAGGGCCAAAGCAATCATAATAGGACTTTGCATGACCTGCACAATGACCGATACATTATTGACCCCTCAAAGTCTAGCATGGGCTGAAGGTCACTAAGATCCTGAGAAGCTAGGGATTAACAGCCACAATAGTGTTCCTATACTTAAGGGGAACACAAGGAAGAGTTCTCCAAATGCCACTGAGTCCATACACCTCATCAGAAAAGAGGACCCAGAGGAAAGTTTGACATACACATTAAATGATGCTCCAGGGATGGGGAGGGGGAGGCACTTGGAGATAGAGAGGTAGGGAGGGAACTGAAGGGGAAAAGGGGAGAGAGAACAAAAGGGTCCAGGGAGGGTGGAAGGAGGGAGGGGACCATGTTCCTATTAAGTTTAGATGAGTGGAAATAAATAAAATAAGAAGAAACTATATATGTTGATCACAGGAATAAGTATATGACCTTATATGAACAGGAAAATAATAAAAATTGTCTGAGATGAAAACTGAAATAAAGGAAACAAGAAGATTAGGAATTTTGAAAAAAGTTGAAATGGAAACTTAGCTGTAAATTAAAGCTAAGCTAACTAAAATTGAAAACCTAGCACAGATAATGTATGGGACAAAAAATAGAATATCAGATTTGGAAGAAAAACTGGTAAACAAAATCATTCAATTAAAAATTTAAAAAACAAACAAAAAACTGAAAGGAATATTGAAGAACCATGGGACACCATAAAGAAATCAAATTGGTACACCCATGAAATTCCAGATCAGGAAATCCAAGAAGATACTCAAACCCTGATCTTTCAGGCTATCATAAATGAGAACTACCCATGCCTAAAGAAAGAGCCCCATCCAAGTACAAGATACATGTCATATATCATCAAGATATCACCAAAATAGAAGCACAAGGAGGAAAAATAATATGATAACAGTGTAGATACAAGGAAAAGAGAATGTCTTGAGAGCTGCAAAAGAGAAAAATCAAATCATACTTTAAGGCAAGTCTATTAGAATAACATGTGGCTTTTCAGAGGAAATAGTGAAAGCCAGAAGAGATGGAAAGACATTCTTCAAGTCCTGAAAGATCACATACGCCATCCCAGGCTATACCTAGCCAAACTATCAATCATGTTTGAAGATCAAAGAGATTCCATGACAAAAATAAACTAAAGTCCTTCTTCTTTTTCAAACCAGGCTGGCAAAAGACACTAGAAAAAACACTCAGGGCAGAAGAAATTTATCAACACACTAAAGAGATTAGAAGGGAAAATTAATGCCAATTCAACTATTAGGCAGAGAATGACCAACACAAAAAACCAATAAATTCAAAAACTGACAGGAATCAACAAAATTTTCTCAATTATCACCTCAAACATCAATGATTGCCATCCCAATCAAAAGACACAGACTAACAGTGTGGATAAAAAGCCAAACCCCATCAATTTTCTGCCTCATAAAAACATATCTCACTGAAAAATTGGCACTATCTCAGGACCAAAGGATGATCAAAGATTCTCTAAGCAAAAGAAATCGAAAAATATGCAAGAGTACCCATCATAATAGATGACAAAATAGATTTCAAGACAAATTAAATCATAAGAGATGCAGAAGGATGTTACTTATGCATCAAGGATTAATACATCAAGAATTAACAATTCTAAACTCTTATGTTCCAAACATAAGCTTACCCATACTCATTGAAAAACACCACAATGTATAAAACAAAAATCAACATAAACAGGATAATGATATGGGGTTTCAACACACCACACACATTGAAAGACAGGTCAACAGGCCAAAAAGTGAACGGAGACATGCTAGTACTAAATCAAACCATGAACCATATGGAACTAACAGACATGCACTGAACATTTCACCCAAACAAGAAATATGCATTCTTTTCAGCAGCCCATGGAACTTTCTCCAAACTAGACCACATACTAGACAACAGAGCAAGTCTCTACAAATACAGGAAAATTAAATCACATCCAGTACTCTACCTGACCATTATGAAATGTGGTCATAAAGATAGATTTTTATAACAAGATAAGTGACAGAAAGTACTCAAACTCTTGAAAGTTTAACAACATGCCAATAATAAATGAGGAATGCTTCTGGATAAATGTAAAACCAGAAATTAAAAATATGCTAGAATGCAATGGTAATAAAAACACATATCAAAACCTTTGGGACATGAAGAGAGGTCTTAAGAGGTATGTATAGTATTCAATGTCTACATCAAATAAATGTAACAAGTAGCCTTTCTCCACCCACCCTAGGTAAGAACCCCCTGCTCACCCCCAAATCCCAGTTCCCACTAGTCCCAGTTCCTCCCCCCAGCGCTGCCCCAGGCCGGGGAGGACCCCTGGGCTACTCCCCAGTCCACAGGTTAATTGCTCCCACCACCAGCACCTCTCCCCTTTCCCCTACCCGCCCAGAAAAGAATGCTTCTCCTGAAGGTACCACGGTCTCGTGGGAGGATGATTCCATTTGTCAGGGAAGTGCCTGAAACCCCTGCAAGTGGTCTGGTTTCTTGAGGCGGGTCTGTCTACATAGCCCAGGCTGGCCTTGAACTCACTGTCTTCCTGCCTCTGCCTCCTGAGTTGGGATTACAGGCTCATACTGTTGTGCCTGGTTCATCAAGCCATTCATTTATAATCACAGTAATTTGAAGGAAAATTATGCACCATTCCAATAAATGAGGAAAAGATTGCTTGTTGACTCTTCTATGTGTTTTTCCATTGTGCCACTGGCCCACAAATCTTAAACAATTTTATTATTTTGAAAGTTTAGTTTGAAAGGAATACTGTTCTTTCTTTTTCTTTTCTTTTTTTTTTTAGTTTTTTAACAAAACTTAGCTTATAAGTAGGATGTTTGTTCTTTGTGTGTATGAGAGAGAGAGAGAATGTTTTTGTGTATTAGCATGGTGTGGACCTGTGGAGGGTGACATCAGGATTCATCCTGGATGGCTCTACCTTTTGCTTTACCCTGGGATTTCCCAGGTCCTCCTTCCAGAGCTGAAGTATAACCTGCCACCATTGACACCTGACATTTTTGCATGGGATCCAGGATCCAAACTCAGGTCCTTCTGCTTTCATGGCAGAGTCTTAACCCTTGAGTCATCTGTCCAGCCCCGGATTTTTATTCGAGAACACACTGCTCCCCAGGTAAGCAGCCCCTGCTCCTCCCCAAGTCCTAGGTAACACACTAGTCCCAGGTCCTCCCACCAGTCAGTCAGAGCAGGTGCTGCTCCAGGCCAAATAATTCAGTTCAGTCAAAAACACACAGAAATTGAAAGAAGGTCTTAAGAGATGAAAGGACAATGTCCAAGTCAAAGTGCAAATCCACGAGACACAAAACCCAAGAAAACAAATCTACTTAATGAATTAACCCCATAATGATAGACTTCAACCAGAACAAATACATAGAAAATAGCCAAGAAAATCTGATCCAAGATAAGGACTTTCAAAGCATGATCATTACCATGATCAATATTATGAAAGAGGAAATTTGGGAGGAGTTAAATAACTGCATTAACAGTTTTGAAGAGGAACACAACTGACACTTGGAGGAGTTGAGAAAAACAGTTCAAGAAAGAAAAATAGGCAGAAACCAGTTAAAACAGACTCAGCAGAGTTTAAAACTGAACTAAAAACCAAGTTATCTTCAACCCAGAACTCAACAGAGTCTTACCAGCAGAACAAACGAAGCAGAAAATAGAATTTCAGATCTTGAAGACAAAGTGGGAGTATTAACCAGCTCAATGGAAGAGGTTGTTAAAGCCAAAAAGATACTTGAGAGGAATATTCAAGAATTATGGGACACCCTGAAGAAGCCTAACATGCGTACTCATGGAATACCAGAGCAAGAATCCCAAAATACAACACCTGAGGAAATTTTTCAAACTATCATCAAGGAAAACTTTTCTCATCTAAAGAAAGAGAGGCCCATCTATATACAAGAGGCATTCCGCACCCCAAACAGATATGACCATAATAGAAACCTGCCACGGCAAATAATAGTTAAAATACTCCACATTCAAGACAAAGAAATGGTGCTGAGAGCTTCAAGGGGAAAAAAAAGTCACTTTTAAAGGTAAACCTATTGAAATAGCAAATCACTTTTCAATGGAAACAGTAAAAGCAAGAAGAGTTTGGAGAGACATACTTCAAGTATTGAATGAACAAAAATGTCAACCCAGGCTGACATACCTGTCAAAACTATCTGACATGATCAAGGGAGAAAGAAAAATTTTCAAGCACAAAGACAACTTGAAGGGATACATGTCTATCAAACTAGGCCTTCAAAAAAATGCTAGAAATGATACTCAAGCTTGAAGAAAAAAACAAGCATATCCAGGACAGAAGGGAAGTATAATACCACCAAAACCTAAAAGCAAAACAATACACTTACAACAGCCACTAAACATAATAAATGTCTGGAATTAAAAATAAGCTAGGGATTAACCACAAGAGTGTTCCTATACTTATGGAGAACACAAGAAAGAGTTCTAGGAAATGCCACTGAGTCCTTACACCTCATCAGAGAGGAGGGACCAGAGGAAAGTTTCACATACACATTAAAGGATGCTCCAGGGATGGGGGGAGGAGGCACTGGGAGATAGGGAGGGAGGGGAAAAGGGGATAAATGAAGGAAAAGGGGGGAGGGAGTTAGGGGGTCCAGGGAGGGATGGACGGAGGGAGGGGACTAGTGTACCTATTAAGTTTGTATGAGTGGAAATTAATTAATTAATTAATTAGTTAAAAAATTCTTCATTATAACATTAAATGTTAATGGAATTAACTCACCGATCAAGAGACACAGATTACAACCTTGGATTAAAAATCACAACCCATCAATCTGCTGCCTGCAGGAAACCCATGTCACCACAAAAGATAGGCACATCCTAAAAATAAAAGGCTGGTTTGAAATTCTGCAAGCTAATGGAACCAGGAAACAGGCAGGGGTAGCCATTATGCTATTGGACAAATAGAGTTCAAATCAAAAAAAAATCATAAGAGACACAGATGAATACTACATTTTAGTCACAGGTACAATTCACTAGGAAGACTTCACAATACTGAACATATATGCACCCAATACGGCCCCCTCACATTCATTAAGCAAACCTTAGAATGGCTAAAGCAAGAAATCAACCCCAAAATGATAATTTTTGGAGATTTCAAATAAATGTAACCAGTAAACAACATAATAATACAGCTTAAAGTTTTAGAGAAACAAGAAAAAACTAACCTGCAAAGCAGTAGTCATAGAGAGGTTAGTAAGCTCAGAAAGGCAGTAACTGAAATTAAGACAAAGAAAACAATGCAAAGAATCCGACAAATAGCTGGTTCTTTGAAAAATTTAGTGAAAAGTGACCATCCCTTAGTCAAATTAACCAAAACCTCAAAAGAGGAAACACAAATTAATAAAATTAGAGATGAAAATGAGGTTGTCATAACAGATATCATGGAAATCCAGAGAATCATAAGGTCATACCTAAAAAAAATCTATACTCTATCAAATATGACAATCACAAAGAAATGAACAAACCTCTAGGAATATGCAATGCATCAAAGTTAAACATGATGAACTGAATTATTATAAACAATCCTACAAGTGGTAAATTTGAGGCAGTAATTAATTATGAGTCTCCCTATCAATAAAACTCCAGGACCAGACCAATTTATCACATAATGATTGACATATCCACATTCTGTGGACCAGCAAGGAATCCTAGAGGAATAATTGCATTCAGTGCCATCTACAGGATTAGGTGTTAAACAAGCGAAAGAGAATATCTCTGTCTATGGGTTTACCCATACAAGGGCCACTTATAGTGCCACAGAGGCCTGATTCTCCACTAGAGGAAATGACCCAAAGGGAACCCAAGGACTACACAAACAGATAGTCAGGAGGCTGAGACAGAGAGGAATGGATTGGTGAAGGGAGGTAAGCGTGGAAGAAAAATAAGAGAGGCACCCACTCATTTTGTCTGTATAAAAAAGAAATTCTAATTAAATAAAAAAATTACTGAGAGAGAAAATCAATCAACAATGTCATTCAACTATGAAAGGTATAAGCTACAATAATAATCATCCTGGTAATAGGTGATCATTAGTGCAATAGTGACAATGTTATAGGGATTAATAAACTGCTTTCTCTCTAGATTTAATGTCTGTGCTTTAGCAGGAAAAACATTCCTTGAATTGCAAACCTAGGCCAACTACCTTTTAAACATCTTTCATTATATTCATAAATTGAGGAATGCTCAGCACTCAGTATAGAAGCTTCCTTTTGTAAAATAATGTGTTTATTAAAGAAAATCACAACTGGACAAAGTGCATTTCCTTTTGTAAAATAATGTGTTTATTAAAGAAAATCACAACTGGACAAAGTGCATTAAATGTGGCAGTCGACTTGTCACCCCTTCACCCCAAGACTCAGAGAACATTGTGGAAGATGGGGTGGTAAGTGTGTAAGAGCCTCAAGTGTGAAGCCAAACATTATCTTATGGACATGAGAGTTCTGAAACATCTATGAACACACTACAGCTATGAGTACTTTTGGAAGACCTACACAGCATTTGTCCTCTAAATTGTCCTCGCCTTGGAGGGTGAAAGATCTCAAGAGGTCCCACACTTCCTTGAAATATTGTTGAGGATTAATAGTGGGTAGAGGTAGAATTGACATAATTTCCTACTCCAGAAAGTGTTCAGGCATATGGCATCAAAGGCAACCAAGATTGAAACTCAGTGAGTCGCACATATAAAAAGATGTATAAAATTAGGAGGCAGAACTGGTAAGAGAGAAGAAAGGTGGTTATGGATAAAGGAGGAGGAAAAGAGATTGGGCATTAAGGTGTGAAAATACTCTAAATTCATTGTACTCATAAATTTCATAAAAAACTAAATGCGAGTATTCCAAAAAGTAGGCACAAACACCTAAAGACATTTGTCTTCAAAATATATATACCATATTTTCTTCACTTTACCAGAGCTCTGGAAAGAGCCCTAGATACTTTCTCTATATATTCAAAGTTCTTTTTCTTAAACTTGGCTCAAGACTTCTGAAGAAAAGTTTTTATATTAAAATGTATGTTTAATTTTTCTACCTTGTTTTAATAGATAATAAGTAGAACAAATGTATCAGCAAATAACATCGTATGTCTAGATAATATACTTCACTTGTGAGAAGTATGAATACATTATGTTTATTATAAATACATAATTATCACTTGTGTGGTCTAGTTGTTATAAGTCTGTCCCATTACACTCCAGAGGATTAAAAATATCTGACTCAAACCTTATAGAGCTCAATAGTTTTCAGCTACTATAACATTAATAGAACAGATTCACAAAAAATTTTCTAGATAACTTTGAGGTGTTAGTTCCCCTAATTAACATCATGAATTATTTATTTTTGTTTAAAAAACATGGTGTGATTAAAAAAATCAAGTCAGACTTTTGGAGAAAAACATTCAAATCCATGTTATTTTACTGATGTGTATGAACTAAGTTTTAGGTAATGATGATATCGCTCAATAATGCATATATCTTCTTAGCTCTCCTCTCTGTTTTTTTTTAGTGAAATAATAATACTACAATAAGCAGTACTTCACAGTAAATGTTTAGCCAATTAGAGAATTTTGAGGATTTTAAACATAAAATTTGACAAAAGGACTTACACTCTTGGTAATGACATTTCTCCCACCTATGACTTTCCAGGACTTAAGTTTTGTAATTTCACATTGGTGATGTTGAATAATGACATCATAAAGAGAATAAGAACCCTCAGATTTAAAGAAGATCTGAGGGAAGAGCCATTACTGTCTTATTCTGTATAAATTTTAAAGCCAAAGTTTACTTTCTTTAGTTATGAGTGAATTTTAAAATCAGAGATTCTTTTACAGTCCAATAAAATACTTTTTGAAATTAGTTTTAATATATTGACATGTATGATAAATGATTCTAGTTACCTATGATGATCTATTAGAAACCTAGCTCCATTTCATTCATTCAAGGTTTTAGGCATATATTTACCTAACTTTTGCCTTCTAAATCCCATGATTTAAAAATGGGCAAAAGGTGTTAAATGAAGCTAAAATTGATCAAAATGATGAGTGTAATATGCTATCTTGCGCATTAATAACTCCATATTTAAGCATGTTTCCAACATTTATCTGTCCCCTGAAAGGGATAATATTCTCTGACATGTATTTGTGTCTTCTTGATGGATGATTTTCACAATTTAGATCTCTGCAATTTTATTGTTTTACTCTCTCATGACAATTGTATTTCTGAAAATTTCTTACGAAATGGCTATTTGGTAAGAAATGATAATATAAAAATCTGTAATACTATAAACAGATTTTATAATTTACTTCAAATTTATGAAAAAGTTTATAGCATCTCTACTATCAGCATTTAGCAGTATCTATATTATGAGTGGGCAGACCCACTCTGGAATAATTGAGTTTAGAATTAAATTTCATATTTTTCTCTGAAAAGTTGATATTTTTAAAGTTCAGTTCAGAGACACAGCTGAAAGAATAAGACAGATTACGAGGGACATAATTCATATATATAATACATACATAAATTATTTATAAATATATTATGATGTATGGAAATAATATATCATGTTCTCCTCTTCTTTTTCCCAGAAAAATATTAGAAGCACAATAATAGTGGAATATTAGCTCCATGATAAGTGCAGGATAAAAGAAATAAGTTCTGTGTGATTTACAATGGGTTTATCATCCATTCCAACATCATATTATGTGAGAAACAAATACTTTACTATTTTCCCTCACCTTAAGAAACACCAAATGCTCTCCTATGAACTAACATGAAGAAAGTGACTTTACTGACAGTTTTTTAAATAATGTTGACAGCTCACACTGGAATGAGTTCTCTTGAATTACTTGAAATGTAGAAAAAAATAAATTCATAAATCTTATTCATGAAATACAATAATGTATTAAGTAAATGAATTAAAATGAGAATAATGAAATGCATCATACTATTGATGAAATTAAATCAGCTCATATTGGAGATATAATAAAATATACAAATAGTATACGTTAAAATCTAAAAGATAATCCTTTTTGTAAATAAAGAGAAGTATACTTGACTTATCTTTGTGGATCCTTCCTTCAAATAAGCCCCCTCTTAAATTTATAAAGGAGCTGTAGAGATGGCTCATGTGTTAAGATTCTACCTCAAAAACAGAAAGTTCTGAGTTCAGATTCCAGGTCGCACATACAAAAATGACAGGCAGACATAGCAGTGGCCCTGCTGGGTGAAGCCTGAGAAATCCCACAGTGAAGCAAAAGGGAGGTAGAAACAATCCGGGATGATTCCTGAAGTCACACTTTGTCCTCCACAGGGAAACACAGTGCCCTCTGGCACACACACACACACACACACACACACACACACACACACACACAGAAGCATGTGAAAAAGTAAGTAAATAAATGAATAAATAAGCTAGATTTATAATAGAATTACATTCCAAGATATCACCAAAATTAAAACTATCTCAACTTAAAATTATATAATGTACTTTGGACTGGTGCTCTAACCTAATTTAAATAGTCCCAGAACAAATAAACCTACATTTGGGCAAAATAATCTACACAAAGTTCATTCAATAACAAAATGCCGAATATCCTGTGTGGTTTGTGGAATACCATGGTAAAAGTTAAACACTGAGTGGTATGTAAACACAAATGTATGTTAAACTTGGAAAAGTCATAACAATTATGCAACCGTCTTAAAACAAAAATAATGAGAGTTCAACCATCACAGAACAGCCTTAAAAATACTGTTTCATTTCCAGCCAATGATGGTTACAGATAAAAGTAGACTTAGAAATTTATTGTAATTCTGTGTAAATAACATTGTCTCAGTGACTGAGTTGATAAAGATCTGTGTCACGTTTAATTTATTTCTGAAGTGACTCCTCGGTCGCTGTGCCAGTGGCACCCATCTTCTCATGCAGCTGGGCCTGCTTTGGTCCTTGTGGCTATGCCACGTAGGCCTGTGCATATGCAGCCTCCACCAGTACCACCCAATACCCCTTTCCCTCTCTCTGGTAATCATTAAAAGAATAATACTCTTCAATAATTTAACAGAGTGCACAGAAGCCATAAGCTAAGGGCTAGTGGACCATACAATTGAGGGCCCCCAAATTTTCCCATCCAACATAAGAAAATCTTCATATCCAAATTTAAGATAAGTAACCTATGTTTACTTTCCTTTTAATCTCAACTGATAGTCATCACAGTTTAAGATTTCTATGCAGCTCACCCAAAGGCCCGTATACCCACCTTTCAGAGTCTTAACCACATACTCTCACACAACTCCGAAGAAGGTAAAAGTCTTACCACGCTTATCTTTAATCCCTGTATACTAGATCCACCCTAATTTATAATCTAAAAGTTGATCTCAAATCACACATAACAAACTTTGACACCCAATCTTAAACTTCTCAGCCAAATCCAGATCCTCGTCAACCAAAGCAGGAATTACATACTTTTTCAGCTGTATAATAATCTCACCTATGAAATAACACCAAGGAACCCTAGATAGACACATTAAACACTTAGGAAAACAATAGCAAAAGCTGTCTAAGTGCAATAATTCTTTTTACCCAATTAGTAAACAATATATACTAAAAAGATACCAGAGATCAAACAAAATCCTTGTCACCCCATAAAACTATGAGATTCAGAAAAACAAAAACAGCAAAACTCGTACAAAAAAGTTCATCCCAGGGGCTGGAGAGGTGGCTCAGGGGTTAAGCCTCCTCCTTGCAGGCGGAAGCTCCTGAGTTAGGATCCCAGATCCCACGTATAGACGCCAGGCGGAAGCGGGGGAGGCCTGCGCTTCTGGTCCTGGTAGGGCGGAGCCTGTGATTCCCGGGGCAGAAGGAGGTGGAGGCGTCCATGGTGGTTCGCGAATTCGTCCGTGGTTCTACACACACACAGACACACACACACACACACAGACACGCGCACACATACACACGCATATGCACACAATTGGATAAATAATAACAATAATAAAAAAGTGCATCCCAAAATGATAGATTCCAACCATAACAATCCCTGTATACTAGCCAAGAAGTCCGTACCCAAGATAATGTTTTTTCAAAACCTGCTTTGTACTATGATCAAAAGAATGAAAGAAGAAATTCAAGAGATGTTAAGTAACCTTATAAGCCAATATGAACAAGAACACAACCAGCCTTATATGAGATTAAAAATTGGAGTTTAAGAAACAAAAGTAGACATAGAACAGTTGAAAAAAATCTCATGCAGTGATTAAACTTGAAATAAAAATGTGCTAACTTCAACTCACTACTCAACAGAAAATCTTACCTGCACAAAACAAGGCAGAAAATGGAATATCAATAGAAAGGAACAAAGTTGGCAAAACAAATTGGTCCAATTAAAGAGATGAAAAGATGCCAGAGAAGAACACTCAAGAGTTATCTTCTTGAAGAAGCCAAACCTGCACATTCAGAGAATACCAGAAGAAGAAACCCAAAAAGCCACATGTGGGGAAATTTTTATGCTATCGTAAATGAAAATTTTCCATATCTAAGGAAGGAGATGCCCATTCAAGTACAAGAGGCATTTCGGACACCAAACATGACCAGAATAGAAACTTGCAGTAAATAATAGCCAAACACTACAGACATGTGACAAAAATAATGTGTTCAGAGTTTCAAGAAAAAAAAACCAAGTCACATTTAAAAGTGATCCTAAAGAAATAATAACATTTTTTCAGGGAAATAATAAAAGCTAGAAGAGTTTGGCGAGAAGTACAAGTCATGAAAGAGAAAAAATGCCAAGCCGAGCTGATATGCCTATCAAATGATCAGTCATGATTGAAGTTCAAAGAAAAATTTCCCACAATAATGGCAAGCTGATGGCTTACATGACCACTAAACAAGGACTTCAAAAGATGCTGGAAAACATACTCAAACTCAATGAAAAGAATAAAAAATCCAAGAAAACAGAAGGGAAATATAATATCAACACAATTTCCAAGAAAATAATACACATATAAAAGCCACAAAACCCCAAAAATGACAGGAATCAAAAAGTCATTTCTCACTTATAATCTTAAAAATCAATGGAATTAGCTCACCAATCAAATGATGAAGGCTACATGCATAGACTGAAAAATCACAACCCATCAATCTGTTGCCTTCAAGAAACACATCTGGCCATGAAAGATAGGCACATTCGCAGAGTAAAAGACTGGCCAAAAATACTTAAATCTAATAGAACAATGAAACAAGCAGGAATGTCAATTGTGATATCCAACAAAATAGATTTAAACCAGAAGAAATCATAAGAGACACAGAAGGATGGTCAAAATTAGTCAAAGAAACAATTCATCAGGAAGACTTTATAAAACTGAATGTATATACACCTAATATAGATTCATTCATGTTTGTTAAGTAAACATTACAATGTCTAAAACAACAAATCAATCAAAAATGATAATAGTAGGGAATTTCAACATTCCATTCTTACAGTCTTACAATTGGATAGGTCAGAAGGCCAAAAATCTGAGCAGAAACACACTGAACCTGAATCAAATCATTACACTAGCAGGCAAGATTGATTTCTATCAAACCTTCCATTCAAACACCAAGGAATACACATTCTTCTCAGCAGCTCATGGAACTTACTCCAAATTAGCATACATATTGGGCCACAAAACAAGTGTCCACATATACAGGAATGTTTAAATTATAGCTTGGACCTTATCAGATTTCCATGGAATAAAGGTAGACCTACACAACAAAGAAAATGCCAGAAAATATACTATTCTTTTTTTTTTATTTCAGCTCATACAAACTTATTAGGTACACCAGTTCCCTCCCTCCCTCCTCCCCCCCCCCGTACCCCCTGCTCCCCCTCCCCATCCCTCTCCCTCCCCATCCCCCAGTGCCTCCCGCTCCAATTCCCAGAGAGTCCTTTCTTGTGCATGTCTGATTTTCCTCTGGGCCCTCCTCTCCGATGACGTACAAGGACCCAGTGGCCTTTCCCGAACCCTTTCCCGTGTTCCCCTTAGGTATAGGAACACTGCTGTGGCTGCCAATCCTTTGCCTCCAAGGATCTTGGTGCCTTTAGCAGATGCTAGACTTTGTGAGGTCAACAGTGTGTTGGACAATGCGCAGGGCATGCAAAGTGATCTTGAAAATCAAATACTGAATTATGAATGAGTTCAGGTAGAAATCAAAGGGGAAATTCAAAAATACTTAGAAGTGCATGATAACGAAAACACTACATATAAAAATCTCTGAGACATGATGAAGGCTGTCATAAGAAGTAAATGTTCTTATAGCACTCAATTCCTACATCACCAAAAAAAAAAAAAAGTGGAAACGCCACAAGGAAATAAATAACCAATGCAACTTAAAGCTTTGAAGACACAAAAAGAATCCAATCCGAAAAGCAGTAGACAAATATAAATTAGTAAAATCAGGGGAGAAATATCTGAAATCCAGATAAGGAAAATGATACAAAGAAGAGCCTGCAATGGAGAGCCTGGTTCTTTGAAAAAAATCAATAAGATTGACAAACTCTCAGCCAAATTAACCAAAAGTAAAGAGAGTAAATGCAAATTAATAAAATTAGAGAGTAAAATGGAGTTATCACAACTGATACCAAGGAAACTCTGAGAATTATGTCATATTTCAAAACTTACACACCATAAAATTTGATAAAAAGAAAGAAATGGATAAGTTTCTAAGTATATACAAACTACTTAAATTGAATCAGGATGAAATGAATTATTTAAATGGTTCTGTAATAAATGATAAAATTTTAAAAAGTAATTACAAATATTCCCACCAAAGAAATCCAGGACAGTATGTATTCAGTGCAGATTTCTACCAGACATTTAAAGAAGAATTAACACCACTACTCCTTGTCCATAATATAGCAAAGAAATGAAAACTTCCAAACCCTTTCTATGAAGCTAATATTACTCAGATCCCAATATTTAATAAAAATACAATTAAAAAAGAAAACTATAGGCCAATCTCATTGATGAACACAGATGCAAATATTATCAATAAAATCTTAGTCAATCAGATCAAAATACCTAACAAAAAGATCATTCACTATGACCAAGTAGGATTTATCCAAGGTACACAAGATTGGTTCGATGTATTCAAACCAATAAATGTAATTCATCATATAAATAAATTCAAAGACCAAAACCACAGGATACTCTCAATAGATGCAGAAAGTCTTTAAACTGGATCCAGCAACCTTTTATAATGAAAGCCTTTGAGAGAACTGGATAGGAATGAACTTACATAGCATAGTAAAATGTATATGCAAAAAGCATGTATCAAGAGTCATTCTAAATGGGGAAAAACTTGAGACATTTCTACTTAAGTCAGGAACTTGGCAAGACTGCCAATCTCATCACTTCTATTCAGTATTGTTCTTGAAATCTTAGCTTGAGCCATAAGACAAGAGTAGTAGACAAAAGGGATAAAATAGGAAAAGAAGTCAAGTTATCCCTATTTGCAGATGACATGATCCTATATCCGAGATCCTATAACTTCATCAGGAAACTCCTTGAACTAACATTTATGTTCAACAGACTAGCAGGTTACAAATTTAACATTCAAAATCAGTGACTTTCTTACACACCAAGGATGAAAAAAGTAAGATAGTCCTAAGAGAATTGCATTTATCATAGCCCTAAAAAATTAAATACCTTGGTATAAATCTTACCAAGAAAGTGAGAAAGAAATTAGAGAAGACACCATAAGGTAGAAAGACCTTCCATGCTCCTGGGTAGGTAGAATTACCATCATAAAAATGACTTCCTATTAAAACCAATATATATATATTCAATGTTATTGAAATCAAAATTCCAAGACAATTCCTTGAAGAAATTGACCTAACAATCTCATATGGAAGCATAAAAACCCAGGACTGCAAAAGTAATCCTGAGTAACAAAAAAAATCTGCTGGAGCTATCACCATACCAAACCTTAATCAATATTGCAAATCCATAGAAATAAAGGCATTGAGCAAGGTATTAGGACCAAAATAGATACATAGATCGATGGATAAAGGTTGAAGACCCAGATATAAGCCCCTATACTCACAGGCATCTGATTTTAGTCATCTGGTTTTGGCCAATAGAAAAAGAACAGCATCTTCAACAAATGGTGCTGGCAAACCTAGCTATCCACCTGTAGAAGGTTGAAATTGGATGCTTACTAGTCACCGTGCATGAAAATCAACTCCAAATGGTTCAAAGACCAGAAACCCTAGAAGAAAGGTTAGGTTATTACCTTTAACTGATCGTCCTAGATCAACATAATCTAAACAGGACCCCAACAACACAGGAAATAGAACCAACACTCAACAAATGGGATCCTATAAAATTAAAAAGCTTTTGTGAAGCTAAAGTTATTGGTAATTGAGTTAAAAGACAACTTATAGAATAGGAGAAAATATTCACTAACCACACATCTGATAGAGGACTAATATCCAAAGTACACAAAAACAAAAAATTAAGCATCAAGGAGATAAATGTATCAATTAGAAAATAGGATGTAAAAAGGAACTTTTCCAAGGACAAAATTGAAATGTCTAACAAATAATTTTAAAAATGTTCCACTTCACTTGCCTTCAGGGAAATTCAAATCAAAACTACCCTGAGATATCATCTCACCCTGGTCAGAATAACAAAAATCCAAAAAACATACAATAACAAATGCTGAAGAGGTTGTGGGGAGAAGAGAGCCCTTCGACATTGCTAGTGAGAGTGCAGGCTTGTACCACTACTCTGAATATCAGTACGACAGTTTCTGAAGAATTAAAAATTGAAAAGCCATATGTGAAAAATCCCTAAAAATGCATCATTTTACTATAGTGGAAAGAGTAAATCCGTATTCATTGCAGCACTATTCACTAAAACAAAGTCATGGAATCATCCTAAATGCCCAACAGCTGACAAATGGATAATGAAAATGTGGGACATGTGTACAATGGAATACTACTCAGACATCACAAAAATGAATTAATGAAATCTACTGATAAATGGATGGAATTGAAAGCAGTTATACTGCAAGAAGTAGCTCAAGCACAGAAATCTGGAGGCTACATGTTCTCCCTTTAAAGGTAAACCTAGTTCCAAGCTTTCATAATGACATACTCAAGGAAAAAAATCTCTACAGCAACCAGTATAACTGCAAAAGATTGTAACTAAAAAATGGAGAGGAAAAAAAGACCCTGAGAGAATGGAGACAAGGGGCCACAGTTCAAAAGATAAATTAGGCCACTATCAAGAAAGGCCTGTAAGTAGCAAGTCATCTGATTCTATCCACTCTTATTTTTCTTCCTGTTTACTGGTATTTGACTGGTTTGAAGAGCTGGGCAAGTGTCCCCCATCATTGGGGAGGGGGTTAAGGGTTGTTTCTCAGTTGGTAGCCAGTTGGCAGTCTGGAGACTAACTCCACTCACTACTATGTCTTTTCCTATTCTTCCCTCTCCTTCCACCCTCTTATTAAATAAACACTTTTTAGCAATGTTTTTAATCTTTAGATAGAAGAGAACCTCAACACCCAGACAGGTTATGCAACCTTGTGCACTACAAGAAACATAAACATTGAAAACAACAGCCAATCACAATGCACAATACTGGTGTCCCAATAGTGTTCACCGTGAATTAGGTCAGCAAGATCCCTCTTCATCCTTAAAGCTTAAGGAACCTTTGCAGAAATTAGAGTGGTTAAGACTGTAAGAGTTTAAATAAGCCCACTGCTGGATTAAACACTCCGCTTAAGACAGGGCTGCTGTGGCCAGGAACTCACAGCAATGAGATTTGACCTTAGACCTGCACCATGGCTGACACATCATGTCCCGATAGACTAGTGAGGATCTCAGGGCCATGGTTTCAGGCAGTAGGATGCTTAAGGAAAGAACGGGACTAGATAGATATGGGGGAATACTCATATTTGTGGGAAACCCAAGGAGTATTCCACTAGTCTGTAACAGAGGTCTGAACCCCCACTAGAGTAGACGATTCAGAGGGAATTCTGGGACCATATAAGCTAGTGCATAGGACAGTAGGAAGAAGCAGGTTGGATACACCAAGAGAGGGGAGAGAGAGAAGGGGGAGAGAGGGAGGGAAGGTGAACAGTGTGGGGAATAAGGGACAGAGTGAACAAGGGAGTGAGGAGATGGTAAGGATATCTACTCTTTGAGCTTACATAACTAGGAAAAATTTTAAAAATAAAAATCAGCTGATCTTTGGGAAACAATAATTGCTCGATTTTGCAAAATATTGATGATTCATTCACACCCTTTGTTTCTGAGTGTAAAGATGATGATTACCATTGTAGATATGTAGTTCAGTGAAATAGTAATATGATTACATAAGATAACTTGTATCTTAATAATAACTGTAAAATTCTGTAGTTAACATTCTAAGCAGGAATATAATAAGAAACAATGCAACAGATGCAAACTTCCAAAAGTGTTTGTTATTTTTAGTTCATATTTTAAAAATTAGCTTAATATTGCTGTAAAGCTAGTTCTCCATTTTATATGTAGAATTTAAAATAGCACATTAAGTAAACATGTGTTATCTGTTTACCCAGTGTGAGAATATTTTCTAAATATTTCAGAAGTGATTTTTTTTCACACTTGATCAGAGCATTTTTCCAAAATCATTAAAAATTTCCATAGTAATAAATAGATTTGTGTTTTCTGTTTGAAGCTCTACATATCAACAAGTTATTAGAAAATTTGCTTAACTACAAATGACAAATACAAATGAAAATTGCATACTAAACAAAATGATATTGAAATATGTGGTTTGGAAAAATTTTTTCTTCATTTTAGTAAATGATTTTTCCTTTTGTATGTTTACGATTTTTACTGTTATGTAATTTATTTGTCAAGTAAATAATTAAATATATACTTTTTCTCAATATATATTAAAATAATATGTTGCTATAAGTTCTTTTCTTTTTTTACTCCACCAACTTTAACTGATAAAATGGAATTATGCCATAAAAGTAGTTAAAGTGTATATGGAAACAAGTATATGAGTTTTATTCTATTAGCTTTTGTTCATTACAATCATTATTTTTGTAAGGATGCCTTATATACAAACAATGGAAAAATCACAAGCTCTTTAGTCTATTGTTTTAGAAAGACTATATTAGCCACTGGCAGAAAAATATAATAAGATCCATAGTTTATACCAGGTACAATCATTTACCCTAAATATGTTAAGTGTTGAAACATGAACCTAGAATGTTAAAAGTATAAGAAAAAAAAAAAAGAAAAAACAACGGAAACTTGGCTTAAGATGTAAGTCTTTTAGGGTTACCCTAGTTAGTTAGCTAAAGAAAAAGCTAAGAGAAATATTTTAATAACAAAAGGTTGTATAAAGGAAATGTACAGACTACATGCAGAGCAAGAGAAAATACATGTAAGTGACAATAAACAGAGCTTAATATCTAAAATTTCAAAGACCCCTGTGAATGCAAATATATTTATTATATAAATATTTATTTTAATTTATAAATATTTATTATATTTTATATTTCTTAAAAGAAAATATGCAAATGATTAACACATAAGTAAATAATAGATAAGAATTTTTGTACATAAAATAAAGATAGACGTGTAACCACTCTACTGATGATTTTGTTATTTTAAGCTAAGGCCACAATAAGATGCACTTGTCATAACGAGTATTATGAAGATGATAGATTAAATGTGTTTTAAAGGTACAGAGGAAATGGAACTATTGTGTACTTTAAAAATAAAGTTAACACCACTTGATAAAGGGATATTCTACGCTCAGTCCTCAAAACCTCAGATGTAGAATAACATGCTTTCAATTAGCTTACCCCAGGGATATTTTCAAATGGTTTTGCATCAATATAGCGATGAGACTTATGTATTCCTATATTTATTACTGCAGTATTTACCAGAGCCACTGGGTTGAGTCAGCTTAAACATCCATCAATAGAAGGATGGATAAATAAACTATGGCATTGTTACACAATACAATGTTATCTAGACCTTAAGTAAGGAAATGCTGGAACTTCCAAATACATGAATAAACTATTGCACATAAAATAAAGTAAAAGAATAAAGAAAAATCCCGTATGTTTTCACACACACACACACACACACACACACACACACACACACACACACACACATGAAACCCATAGAAACAGTGTCTAATTGGTTACAAAGGTTGATGTGTGTTGGGTGAGGGCCAGGGAAAATAAATCTGTAAAGTATTACAATACTTTGATTAAAGGAGATAATACATTATAGCACCTGGGAAGATAGATATGCTATGTTTACATCAGCATTCTTCGTTATACACAGGCAATTACAGCCTCATTCAATACCCATTTACTGCATACTATTATATCCAACATGAAAGCTAATAATAAAATAGTGAAAACACTGATTTAGCACAATAACTTCATTTCAAAATTAAGTACAGCATACTAAGATAACTTAACTGAATTAATTGATAACGTTTCAGAAAGTTCCTATTTTGAGAGTGTCATAAAATTGTTTTACAAACAGTACTCAACTTGAAAAATGGTTTTCTTGCTGTGGACTGAATACATACTTATTTTGTAACAGCTAGGAAGTCTCATATCAATGTAAAACAATACTCACATTTTCAATTCTGAAGAATATTCAGGAAACTTTGCTTATCTGGGTCGATTTATTTTTTTCTAGGGGACTGGACACAAATCATTTTATGACTTTTCCCCCACATGTCAATAAAATGGAAGGGTTTCTTTTCTTTTATTGGAATGTTTAAAATAAAAATTAAGTAATTTATTTATAAATTTAATATTGTTCCTGGTAGAGTTTATACAGATAAAGAATATTCCCAGTTGTTGTTGAGTGGTCTTTAATTTTTGAGGAAATAAAATTCATACTTTTACATAAGTGCTCATATTTGCAGTATAGTCTGATTCTATGCATCTACATGTGTGAAAATTATGAGGCAAAAATTATATTTTTAAGTAGTTCACAACTGAGAATTTATATGCATTTTACTTTTGAACAGTAACACAATCTAACACTTTCTTAAATCTATATTTCATGTCACTAATTTTATGTTATGAAAATTAAATACAGAATTATATGAAGAATTAACCTAGCCATTTAATTCCATAACAAAGGTCCCAGAATTCCTTATTTATTTCTCTCCTTTTCTAACCCAATAATTTGATAATAAAATGGCAAAAATTGTAAAAAACATCTCACTTTCCAGATTGATGAGAGGGAATGAAACCAGAAAAGTGACCAAAAATACATAGGCATTTTTTGACTTCTTGCGTGTAAATGAAAAATTATAAAAACAATAAAAATCTATACAAAAGTTGATGGAAATGATGAAACTGCAAAATAAAAGGAAATAGCATTCATCACACAATGTTTGATGTGATATAGAAAACAATAAAAAGAAATTATGTGCGCATTGTGATTTATTAAACTATTATTTATTACCATGTTCTAATTATTAGTAAAAACTTCACCTGATAATTCAAGAGATAACATGGCATTTTTTCTGTATTTCTGCATTTCATAGTACAGTGGATTTGAAAGCATTGTGTTAAGGAATAGAAAATGAACAAACACATTCCATCACTAATATAAAAATTTATAGACTATCTGAATATGCAAAAAACATATTTTTGTTTTGTTTGTGGGCTTGCTTGCTTAACTTTATCAATCATTCTGCTTTCATAGAAATTCTTTAAAATTCCCTTTCTGAGATTATGGGACATTCTGGTCACCTTGAAAAATTTAGCACTGTCAGGTTGAGATGTGAGATGTCTGTACTCTTCTTGTGGGTGTACAGACAACAGTAAGCAATCCTATTGACGTATTCTCTCTTGCTTGAAAATGAGGGGCAATGAAAAGTATGATTTAGAGATATCTGTATTCAATGAATTGTGTCAGCAAAACTGGAAAATGAGTGAAAGATCCCCACAGAGTCCCTGTGTGTCCTCCACAGCAGCAGTTTAGCTGTTCATGAATCAGTGTTGACACGGCCCTGCCATATGTACACATATCAGAGTTTGCTTTTTCAAACAATACTTTTGTTGCTTTAGATATAATTAGACAAAATGGATTCATTTGGAGACTATCAAATCTCTGTTTTCTTTCCCTTCAGAGAAAAGAAAAGTCCTTGTGTTGGTTAGGAATCTCCATGCAAATTGGATTAGGAATGTAATTATAAACCAAATAAAAAACTTAGCTTCCCATAAACTGTTTAGCTGTGAATTTATCAACGCGCAGGAATTGCACCAACCACCCAATTTCTGAATTATAAGTATGCTAAATAGAATATCTTTCTACACAAACAAACAAATTACTCTTATTGCATCAACAGGAGATAAACATTGTTAGAATCTTTTGATTGCTAAAAACTTTTCATGTACAACATGAAAAGGAGATGAACTAGATCTACACAGCTCTTGAGTCTAATCTCAGAAATTAGGAAACTATGGCATCATATTGTGAGTCAAGGGAAGTGAGGGTTACACAGAAAAATCCTTTATCATAGCAACAGCAAAGGAGATGAACTTGATCAGCTTCTGAGTATATATTACTGTATGCCTGTATTAGAGAAATCCATAAGTTATAAGTAGTTTAAAAGCATAAATTATCATGAAAACATTTGAAATATCTTCTATACCAAAAATAAGTATTTTATTACTGTTTATACATGGATATATGCATAAATGTTTGTAAAGGTAGGTTGCCACATATACATGTAAATAAACAGTATCAAAAATTTAGTCATGAAGGAAAAGCTGTAGTTCTTTTTGTTTGGTGTCAATCATTGCATATATCAATGAAACAACGCATTACCACAGGACTAGGTCATGCTTCAGAGGTTCTTAATAGAATCACAATATTTTCTTAAAAGAAACAATGTTTGTACCCTTGACACTTAGAAGGAAAAAAGAAAATGTGTGTTTAGGGGGATATTTTTTTTCACAGCTAAAGCTTGGGGAAAAGTGGAGGGAGTTTGTGAACATAATTTGAATTAGATACTTGCTTGCTTGCTTGATTATTTTGTATGTATGCATCAGAGGTCACTTGAGTGTGTGTACTTATGAAAGCCCAAAGGTGACATACTGAATCATCCTGGGTTGTTCTAACTCTTTACTTCTTTGCTCTCGGATTTTCTAGGCTTCACCTTCTAGGACCAGAAGTGCAGGCTACTGCCATTTCTGCCAGGCATTTTCACATGGGATCTGAGGATCCAAAATCAGGTCTTTTTTCTTATGAAGCAAAGGCTTTAATCCCTGTCATATCCCCAGCCCCATATTATGTATTTTAAATAAGGCTCTTTAGTATTTATTTATTAAGACGCTAAATAAATATTGAAATATTGATTCCTGGAATGTGTGCCAGTTATCTTTCTGGAGCTATCATAGGTACTTGGTGTAAGTGGAATGAAAAAACTAAAGTTTTTCTTTGGAGCACAGTTCTGATGTTTTCAATCTGTGATCAGTTATTCTGATGCTTCAGGACAGGGATGAGGACACAATTCAGGATGTATTCAAGAAGCAAAACTCCTTAGCTTAATTCTAGGAAGTAACATATTAAGAATGCAGAGTCTGAAGTTCCCATAGTCCCATAATCCCTTGCAGACACCTCCTTCAATGACCTAAAGGCTTTTCACCAGTTCTTTATAAAAAACACTACTACCCTCACCAAAGTACCGCCTTGAGGATAAGTGTTTGCTACATCAAAATTTGAGAGACACTTAAGAAAAAAAGTATAGCAGGGTGGAGGGAAAATGTATATGGCTTATCGCCAAATTTTTAAAATAGAAATACAAAAAATAAAATATAAAATGAGTATAGTAATATTGTTTTGGTTTCAGATCTGATGTTTCCTTAAGAAAATAGGAAATTATAAATTGGCCAAAATAAAAACTAAGAACTAGGATATTAAATGTGTATAATTCATGATTTAGTATCTATTGTCTAGAGTGATTGAAATGGGAAGTGATGTCTCCATTCTGTGTATATGGGAAAGGAATAATAAAATATGAGCCAGCTACTAATGTAGCTCAATCAGTGACTTCAATTAATAATTCAGTGTTTTAGATCCTATTGCGAATGATACTGTAGAAAACATAGAGTATTTTAGCTGCAAATACATATGATGGACAACATTGGTTGTTGGGTAGTGAAATCTACAGAAATGTCAGACAGTTCTTATGATCTCTCGCCTTTCATTGCAGCTAACCAGCTGTTCCAAGGATCTCTTCAGGGTTGAGTGAGCAGAAATGGTGTCTTAGTAAACTTCAATGATTGATTACTCATTGCTCCTCCTTCCTAACTCTTCACAAGGAGGACAAGGAAGTAGTCATCATCTGTTAAACCAAGATGCTGAGTATAATGTGGAGGGAAGGTCTTATGTAGCTGAATGTTATGTATTCCTCCATATGCACATTGTATAAAACTGTACCTGTGCACGTGTGAGTGTATGCATAAGCTGTACGTATTTGCATGCATAACTATGTGTTCACACATGCATGTTTTGTGCCTGTGTAGTGCATGCATGTGCATCTGTGTGCACATGTGTTTGTGGGTGTAAGTGGTGACTTTTGTCTTATTTCTGCTTAATATTTTATTTAAAATATTCAGAAATATCATTTCAGACACTATTATGTAAGACTAAAAAAATAGCATATCCAACATGCAGTTGGATATAGCTTGAATGATTAGCAATTTGGCACATCAGTTTACAAGGTCCAGCCAACCACAATCTTGAGACCTTTAATAACATAGAGAAACTGTAACAAAACTGATGTGCTCTTTTTTTCTCATTTTTTTCTAATGCAATTTCTGTGTCTCTTTTTTACTCAGCTCATATATTTTTCATGCTGGTTTCTGAAATGAATGACCACATGGTATCTTGTGAATTGAAACAATTTCTGAAGTACTAACACTAATATTGCAAGAGATCAATCTTTTAAAAATGCAATTTAACTCCAATGTTTCCTGTAGGTATTTTGACTTATTGTACCCTTAAAGGATCTTTTGAGATATAGTGAATTCAATACTATAATACTCATATTTAATGAAGATTAAAGTACTAGGATGATGTATGCTTCTAATGAAATATACCAGTTATAATTGTTGATACCAATTTGACTGTTTTCTTGCTTTCAATTTATATGAAGAACTCATCAACTATATTGTTATCATTCAACACAAAATTATCTTGTCAAATATGTAGCATTTTCTGTCATCTTGTTAAAGGTAGTATAATTCCTGTTGTCCTAAATCTTTATTCATCCTCATTGATACTGTCAACTATACAGTTGTCTGGATTTGCAATGAAATTTATGACATAAGTGCCCACTGCTACACCAACTACTTCAGTTCACAACCATGTCCCTAGAGACATTCTCAAATTTCTATACCTCATAGCATCTAGTAACAAAATGATATCTCTTTGTGCACTAGAACATATGTATTTACATGGAATCTTTACCTGGAAAATTTGAGTGAACCTTAGCCTTTCTTCTTTGTGAAAAACTTTTTGGGAATAGTATAGCCATTATACCACTGAATACCTAATATTGCCAAGTATAGCAATGTGAACATTTTTCTAACAAAAAAAATCTTTTTCCTCTGATTCGTGTGTTAGTTATTTTTCTACTGCTATGACCAAATTGCCTGACACAGATAATTTAAAGAGAGAACAATTGTTTTTTGGCTGTTGGTTACAGAGAGTAGTTCACATCACAATGGACCAGGATATAGCAAAAGGGAATTCTGGCGCTCATCTGACTACCTCCTTTTCCCACTTTTACCTGCCTGATATCCCAACTCATGGGGCATGCAGTACACATTGAAGGTAGGACATTTACCCTTCAACTAACATGCTTTACAAATATCCATATAGTTATACCACGGGTATATTTCTATCTCCTGTGTAATTCTGAATCCAGTCACCTAACACTGAAGAGTAACATTCTCAATTCCGTACTTTTAGAGTTGCCCCTGACACTGTTCAATCTAATGTTTTTTACTTCTTTGGAAAATGTTAAGTTTTTCTGGATTACTATAGATACAAGTTTTATAATTATGTCTCAATAAGGCTATTGGGAATAAAAGAAGGACATCACTGTAATTCCGCCCTTCCTTGAAGTCAAACTTCTTTGAGGTTTCACACTATACAAAGCAAAGCACAGATCCCCAGCATTAGTCTGTGCACTGAGACTTCTTGATTTTGCACGACAAAGAAAGGTTTGAGAGGGAGCCTCATCTTGGGGAAGAGGGGGAACAAAGCCAGTAAGAGATTTTAAGGCCAGTGTAAACGGCACAGTATCAGCCTGATTAAAACAAATGTAATAGGGCTTTTAATTTGTTAAATATCTAATTCAAAAGATCTGCGAGCACATCAACATACTAAATGTGCTGATTTATAATATCCTGCACTTTTCGATTTGTTGAATGCTTCCAAGATAATGCATATTTTTGATGTAATTAGTTCTTGCTGGTGACAGAAGATTTTCTCACTTCCACAATCAAAATGTCCTTATAAATTATCAAAGTGAATCATAGAACATAGTTCCATGTTTGCAAATATTATGTGTGATACACTTCAAGTACACATTGGAGTTGAGGGAATCAAAACTTATCTCCTCATCAATCATGTCTTATGTCCAAATGAGTTGAAAAACACAAAGCTCATGTCTTTGGAAGCTTAGAGAGCCTGTTACTTTTGTTATAGTTTACTAGTCGACCAGGAAGCCACACAATTTATATATTAGATAAATACTCAAAGCATGATCTCAGCACCTTCCTTTCTCCCTAGTCTTCAGTCAGCAATTCTCTGATATATTTGACAAATTGACTTCATATGGGGAAAGAAATTGATTGCTGAAAAGGCTTTAGAAGCTACAAATGTATTGCCATTATGCTGTGCAAAAGACAAACGCTACTCAGAGCGTTTTGTAAGCATGTATCACACTATTTGCTTCTCACTGTTATGCACTGCTTTGGTTTCTTTCTCAAAACATCACCAGACCTTCACCAGATCATATTCTGGCTCACAATAAGAGCTTCAATTTTACTATGCAATTTGACTAATTGTGGTTCTTAGCATTACTCACCTTCATTGCATGAGGATGCTTGTTCCTTGAGTACCAATTGCTTCTCTGGGATGATTATTATGAGATGAAAACAGTCAAATTCATTATATTTTATATGACAACTTCATACAATAAAATTACTAAAACAGGAAAAAAGAAACGCTTTACTAAGTAAATGAACACAGGGCAGAGACGAGGTGGGATAGGTACGCACTGGTTCTTTGCAGAATTCTCAATTGAATATATCTCTTAAAAGTTCTGACATTCCCCAAGAGTACAATATTTGTGTCAGCTCCCAATAATATTCAGCTTAGAATCAAGCCTTTCAAGCTTGGGCATGGATGATCAAGTTCTAAACCATTCCAGATTCTGAATTCATTGAACATTTACTGCAGCTGCTCAGTGTTATTTTTATATGGGAAGACATCAGCCATTTGCTTTCTTTCTTGCTTGCTTGCTTATCTGTGAAAAATATGCTATTAACAAAACATGAGCTGAGCCAGTGCAATCACTCTGTGGGTAAATGTATCTACGTGCAAGTCTGGTGACCTGAGGTCTATTCTCAGAGCCCACATTGTAAAATGAAAGAATTGACTTCTCAAGCTATCTTATGATCTCTATATTCACGTTACGGTAAGTGCATCTCTGTCTCCCTCCCTCTCTCTCCCTTTCTCTCTCTCTCTCTTTCTCTGTCTCTCCTCCCTCATTTCCTCTCTCTTCCCCAGTATCTCTTTCTTAAATAAATATTTAAAAATAAAATGTGAGTCACATTCAAACCACACTGTGACAACTACAACTTTGTTTGTATCAAATAATGCCTCAAATAACTTAAGTAAATCTTTGTGTGCAATGTAAAATGAAGCCACAAAGGTAGAGATTTCACATAGCATCAAAAAATGTGCAATAGTACATTCACCTCTGACAATGATTTCATTGTTACCACATGCAAGTCTCAAGGACTAACATGTTTTGCACAAAATGCCAGTGGCTGCAAACAAATAAGATGGCTTTGTGTCTCCACATTGGGATGCTGAATAAAGTACGACATTCCAGTCTGCTCAAAATATCTACAAGGCATGTGTTTATGAAAGTGTCTAAGCCACTCAGAGAGTGTTAAAAATTGATACTGAACAAATTTCTATAACAGAAGACAAAGAAAAACAGGCGTATTTGATACTAGAAAAGAAACCTAAGACTAAAATAGCTTAAAATAATCAGAACAGAATGCTGTGTGGTGGAGCCGATAGATTAGAATGGTTACTAGATTCTAGATTCAGGAATTTCATTTGCCATATAAAGCTTTTGAGTTTTCTTGCAGCATTCACTCTCCACCCTGGCTAGGCCTTTGCAGCCACCATTCTACTCAATGAGATTATGACTACAATCTTTATTTTAAGATTCTGCATTTATGAGTGATACCATGCAGCCTTGCTCCATTAATTTGAACTTATTTCACATAATAACTGAAAACAGAAACTCAACAATACTGTGGGGACCCAAGAATACTAAAATTAGGATCCGGTAGGTGATGCTTCCAGGTGCTAGTACATAAAAAACGTAGGGATTGTGTATTATCATAGGTTGAGGTGATTCTATGAGTCAGACTGATTAGTGTCAGCCCTGACTTTTCCCCGAACTATCCACAGAGCTAAAGGTATCAAGTTGAAATTGACCAAATATTTCTTGAAAATTAAACACTGATGCAAAATAAATTCAAAGACAAAATGCTGAAAACTTTTAGATTTGTGGATATGAAAGAAAATTATTGTCATTTAAATTTAGAAAATAAAACTAATGTGGTTTTATTGAGTTGATGCCTTAAACGTACACACACACACACACACACGCTCTGATTCATGTTTTTTTTAATCTGTAACTGATGCTAATGTTTTAGAAAACTTGCAATGCCTTTAAAAGGTAGAGTGTTGATGAAGGAAGGCAAGTTGTGGGGTGGGATTTGGATTTGACCACTGATTTTGAGTTTTGGTAGACAGACCTGCTTCTTCTCCTTCTTTGTCTTTCTCTGTTTCCTGATAGATGCTGTGTATATGCCTTCTGCTCTATGAAATCCTTCATAAATGTATTCCTTCTGGATAAATAAATAAACCTTTATACATGAAGCAGATAAAGTCAAAGTATTGTCTCACAGTTGAAGAATAATACATGCAACATTTGCAGTGTGCTGGAGGAAAAATTAACTTTATGCTTCTGCAGGCTGAGAATGACAAATCCATGAACTCTTGTGCTGATTAGGTCCACCTCAGTAGGAGGATGATTGTGAGTGAGTACTTCTGCCATTCTATGGTTTCTTGATCATCATGTTTATTCTTAACAAATTTTGAAATTATACTGGTGATTGCTTTTCTTACTTGTATAATCTGAGAACTGTTAGCCCAATATATCTTAATTCAACAAGGAAACATGCTATTCTAGAGACTCTAACACATGAGTCTTTAGAAACATGACACCATGGCAATAGGTGAGATAGTCTGTCTATGGAACCATTTTCTTCATTCTATCAATAGATTAGCAATTTTTTTAACTTTTTTAATTTTTTGAAGTTCCCATATATAAATAGAGGGAGTATATATACTTGCCACCTGTCATAATTAGGCATAGGTGTCAACTTGACAGTTGAGGGTTTGAGCTCTGGCTACATTTGTAGAGAACTGATGATTGAGTTAAGCCCAGAGCAAACCTACAGGAGATTGTTTAGCTGATGGGGAAGGCCCAGCCATGGTGGGTGGAATTAGGCTCTGGAATAAAATACCGAGAGCTGGTTAAGAAAGTTGGCATCCTTGTGCATACTTGGGCAGACATGCTAGCCTGGCAAGTAAAGATCGCCCCTCTCTCAGCCATTATGCAGAGATGGTGTGGCCACTTCCCTCAGCCTGGTGTTGGTGTGTGCTCTTCTGTCAAGTGGGACTGAGAATTGTAACCTATCATAAGAGAAAATAAATCCTTGTTCCCTTAAGCCATTTGATGGTCATTTATCAGCAAGCATGCAGGAGAACTGCAACAGAATTTGGTACCTGGCAAGTGGGGTGTTGCTGATGAATCTGACTGTGTGGATTTTGAACAGTTTTGTTGCAGGAACTTTGAAATGTTTGAAGTTTTTGAGCTTGTGAATTACAAATACTGTTTTGCAGAGTTTAATGGGCCATATGCATAATGAAAATGCTGAGAGAGTCTTGAATTGTTTAGACCTAGTTTATGATGAGGGGAATGAGGACTTTGGTAAAGTTGAACTTAAAGATAATGGACTGGTTTGCTTGATAAAGAAGAGCTGTGTTAATGGTCATGAAGCTCTGGATGTGGAAAGGGCAGGCAGCAGAATAGCTGCTGTTATTGGAGGAATGAGTATTAATGAAGGAAAACCTATTGACTTTCACTGGGACGGTGGAAAACTTGATACCCTTTTTGGCAATTTTGTGGTTTGAAAACACAGATTCCTTCAGGGGCTGGAAGCCCAAGTTGAAGTCATTTCTTGCCCTTTGGAAGTTTTGGCTGCCTAGAAAGGTGCTTTTCCAGAGTCAGCACGCTAAAGTTGCTACAGCTATAGCTCGAGTGGACCAAGCAAGGTTTCAACCTAGCTTTGGAATCTAGCAGCATTCCTCCAGGTGATACTGGTTTTGGTTTACTATTGAGGGGTTTGTGGAAATCACCAAAAAGTTGGTACCAAGGGGCAGGTATAGAGTTCTTGAAAGAGAAGGTGCAGCGATGAACCCAGAGTGTTGTTCAAGAAGCCAAAACCATGGTATGTATGCTGAGGAAGGCTGAGAGTAGAGATTCAAAGGAACTCTGCTTCTGCAACGTTGAGCTGTAACAGGGATTGGGATTGCCTAGAACCTTTGAGCCATCATGACTATGTAATGAGTAATAGAAGGTGGACACTGAAATACAGGATGCAGTATTTGATTTGCTGGACTTGATTTAATTTTATATTTTCTTATTGTATCAATATACTTCTATTTTCATGTTTTATCTGTTTTGGAGTATTTAACTTATTTTGACTTGATAGACTCCTATAGTTAAAAGATTTGGGATATTTAAAGAAAGACTTTCAGTTCCAACATTTTAATAATTGAACTTTTTTTTTTAAACAGGAAGATTGACATTTTAAATTGGATTATAGAAACTTTCAATTTTGGACTTTTAGAATTAATAAAATTAAATATATTCATATTATAAGTAATATAAATTTAATGCCTATAGGGACAAAGGTTGAAGGTTACAGTTTAAAAGTGCTATGTTTTTGTGTCAAGTTGACAAGGGGTAGAGAGTCATAGTTAGGCACAAGTGTCAACTTGACAATTGAGGGTTTAAGTTCTGGGCATATTTGTAGAAAATCAATGGTTGAGTTAAGTCCAGAGCAAACTTGCAGGAGATTGTCTAGCTGTTGGGGAAGACCCAGCCATGGTCAGTGGGATTAGGTTCTAGAATAAAAAACAAAGCTGGTTGAGAGAATGACATCCTTCTGTACACTTGGCCAGACATGCTGGTCTGGCAAGTAAGGATTGTCCCTCTCTCAGCTGTTATGTGGTGATGGTGTGGCAAGTTCCCTTGGTCCTGGTGTTGGTGCATGCTTTTCTGTCAAGCTGGACAAAGAACTGTCACCAGTAATCATAAGAGAAAATAAATCCCTTGTTCCCTTAAGCTGTTTGATGGTCATATACCCTTCATTCTCTTCATCAATACACCATGTCCTTCATGCTCTCATATCCCTCTGCAAGTGTGGAATATATGGCTCTTTTTTGACTGCCTGTATTGGCAAGAGTCCGGACATCTATTGTAGTGCAAGTTGCCCTTCAATTGGATAGGCACACGTATAGGGATGTTCCTTTTCTCTTGTCTGGTACCAGTTCTGATGATTCTCTTGTTATAGTTTTTAATTTTTTTCCTGAGATCTTCAATCATCCATGACAAATCCATGTTGATTTGTCAGCCTTTGTGAGTGTCTGAGGGAAGTAGATCTCATTACAGTGAGTTTCTGAATGCAGCAGTCCTCTTGTGACTCGAGTGTCATGACAGGCAGCAACCCTCTACCTTTAATTTCTGACAGTCTTACTGACCCTTTTCTGTTAGACTCCCTGAACCTTGGATGGGGAGTGATTTTGATGATATGATTAGTATTGAATATTCCAAAGTCTTCTATGTTGTATACTCTGACCAGCTGTGGCTCGGTTTAATCTTTCATTTCAAGAGGATGCAACTTGGTTGAGTATTGAGACCTTTTCTTATCTAGATGTATAATAATAAGTGTTTAGATAATACTTTGTTATAATGAATTTGTGCATAACCTTAAGACTTTCTTTTCCTATCCAGTATTCATTTTCTTCCATTCCATTGTTATTTGCACAGGTTTCCATTGCAAGACATGTGTTCTCTGACAATAAAGGGGGGTATTTAGAAACCATTCAGAAAGTAATTGGTTATCTTAAAGCATTGCATACCATGAAGATCATGCATCGGGACCAGTTGGATTTATCCCAAAATGTGGTTGTTTTAATATATACAGAACAATAAGTGTAATTCACCTAATAAACAAAAAAGACAAAAAATCACATGATTCTCTTGGTAGATGCAGAAATTTTTTTTGACAAAATTCAACACTCATTTATGATAAAAGCCGTCAAGTCGGCAGGAATGGGAGGAGCACACATCATAATAATAAAGACAATATGTAAGTCGTAGCAAAAATCATGAATGGGGAAAAGATTGACACATTCCCACTCAGATTTGGAGCTAGACAATACTGTCCACTCTCACTACTTCTGTTTAATATTGTAGTTGAAATCTCAGACAGAGCTTTGAGACAAGATAGGGAGATAAATGGAATTCACATAGGAAATAAAGAAGTCAAGTTGTCCCTATTTGCAGATGACATAAGTCAATACCTGTAAAACCTCAAAGGTTTCACCAAGAAACTCCTGGAACCAATAAATAAGTTCAGTAGAGTGACAGCTTACAAGGCTAATGTCCAAAAATCAGTGACTTTCCCACAAAGGATAAACAAAGTGAGACATATCTGAAAAAAGAAATTCTATTTACCATATGTGATGGTAGAAACAGGTGTCAACATGACAGTTACAGATTGTTTGGGGCACAGCTGCAAAGAATCCATGGTTGAATCAGACCCTTGAACAAGACTGCAAGTGACTCTGATTTTGAAGACCCAGTCCATAATAGGTGGTGCTCTCTGGTGGTGGACTAGATAAAAGGAAGCACAAGAAGGGACTTGCTGTATAAGTTCATTGCCAGTGTGTCCCTTCCTTCTTTATTGCTGCTGCCACTGCCTCTGTCCTTGGGTGACTTCAGAACTACAGTTCTGCCCTTTAAACCTTACTGCAATTCTCGTTGTCATCTGAACTTGGTCTTCTGGACCTTGTGGCTGTCTATCACTGACATCTGAGCCTAGCATCTTAGACCTTGGCTGCCTTCCATCCCTGACATTGGAGCCCAGCCTCTGCAACCCTCCAGTGTGATTGAGTTTCCAGACTTTCCCAGGATCCTTAGGTCTTGTGGGGCATTAGCTCAAAAATGAAGCAACTATAGGTGGCTACTTTGTTTTTTTGCTGGTGGTGTTTGTTTGTTTGTTTTGTGGATGTGTCTGTGTGTTGACTCTGTCTATCTGTGTGAGGCTATGGAGGGCCAAGGGTGACTTTAAGAATCATCCTCTTTTATAATACTTCCTTTTTGCTTTGCTCTGAAATTTCCCTGCCCCCTCCTTCTAGGACCAAAACCACAGGCAGCCACCATATCTACCTGTGGGATCCAGGATCCAACTCAGGACTTTTTGCTTGTGAGGCAAAGGCTTTAACCCCTGAGCCATATTTCCAACTCTGGTAACTACTTTTGAAGGACATTGCTTTTATCTTTCAGTTGATTTAATAAATATATATATTTAATATGTTTAACTTAGTGAAGATTATATATGTGTATATGTGTGTGAGTATATATATATATATATATATATATATATATATGTTTTTCTAGAGAATCCTGAGTAATACATCATAGCTCCAAAGTAAAAAAAGAAAGAAATATCTTGGATAGATATAATGCAAAAGGGCGCAAAAGACCCATATGATGAAAACTTTAAATCTCTAAAGAAAGAAATTACAGAGACTACAGAAGGTGGAAATATCCCCCATTCATTTTCCTGGATTGGTAGAGTTATTCCTATAATCAAACTTATTACCCAGTTCTGCCTGTGGAAAAAGATTGTGGACATTGTCACATGAATATATGACTGTCCATTTTTTTAATCAAGTTGAGTTTAATTGATTTGCCTTTCTACTTTTCAAAAGCTGCACACAAAGAAAAAAGAAAAAAATGAAATGTTCAGTAGGACTTTCCATTTTCAACACATATAATTGATCTTAACCATCATGTATGATACTATGAAGTTGTATTTCTGGAGACATTCTAGGTCTAGACTTGATTGTCTGCGATTCTTTTTTCCAATAGAAAAAATAGAGGTTTTGCATATTTTGTGTGTGTCTGTATTGATTATGATATTTAAAATGCCCATCAGAGGACAAAGTTTTCTTAGATATGTTTGCACACATGATGCATTTCTGTTAATTACTGTCACCTGAAGTTCAATAGATCTCATGAAGTTGCTAGTTCTAACTGAAATTTCATACTCTTGGACCAGTACATCTATTATCAACAGTGTTCCCTCCCTTAGCCAGGCCTCTGGAAGTCATCATTCTGCCCTCTGATCTATATCTCATAAAGCTTCACAATTCTCTGCAAAGAATAAGATCATTAAGTATTAATCTTTATATACCTGGGCTTATCTCCTTAATCATTAGTCTTAAAGGTTCACTGGCAAGGCTCCAAGTGACACTTTGTCATTTTCTTCAAAGGCTGAATAGTATTTTTGTTAAGCATGTACATAACACCATTTCTTATCTAGTCCCAATTGATGGACCCATGTTAATTGCATATTTAGTTATTTTGAGAAACACTACAGAGCACATGGGAGAGCAAGATTCTCTTGAACAAAGAATCACACAGGAGAGCAGTTATCTCTTGAACACAGATTCTATCTTGAATATAATCTCAAGAGTAGGATTACTGGATCACGTTGCAGCTTTAGTGAAAAGTTTTAAAGGAACTTATTTTATATTTCATAATGGCTAATTATACCTCCAAATTCCTTTTTCTTTACTTTGTCACCAACACTTGCTATTTCGTTTCTGGTGAATGAGTTGAGATATAGCTTCATTTTTATTTGAATTTGAATTTTTGGATCATTGTGGATATTTTATCATCCTCTTTTAGCAATTGGTATTGGTTCCCTTTAAAATGTCTTTTCAAGTGCTCTGAATATTTTCTACATTATTTGTTTTCTTGTTATTGAAGTAATTTTTTAAATTTTCATCATTAACTCCATGTCATATACATGGTTTGTAAATATTTTGGCTTATGCCATGGTTTATCTCTTCACTTTGTTGGTCATTTCCTTTTCTGTGTAGAAACTTTTTCCTTTGATACAATCTGTAAAAGCAATTTCCTATATCAGTAGGAACTAATTTGAGAGACTCAATACTCCTTACAAAAGTGGAGAGAAGCAAATTTGATATGATCATGTTAAATCAGTATTCAGCATAGAGCTCCAGTTTCCTCCTGACCTCAGTAAACATGGGAACAATGTTACAGATAGAAGGAAAAATAAAACTTTGGTTTATCCTCAGGAGCTGGAAGCTCCAAAATAATCATGCTTCTGTAACTGAATATAGTTGTTTATAGAAGGACAAATCCACAAGGACCCTTGAATATACTGAGTAATATACCAGTAAAACACGTGTACACACACACAGAAATATGTACACATATATTTAAAATCATATGCATCAGATTGCTTAATTAACTTGTGTGAAAACATGGTAAAAAATAAAGGGAAAGCTCATTTAAATAAAGCAAGTGCAAAAGGAGTAATTTAAACTACCCACCCTCTTTAGCAAAATGCATTTCATTCAGAAAACTGATCTGAAAAATAGATATACAAAGGATTACATCTCAGCAAAAAGATATATATACATCTATTTACATATATATCACATACATATAATTACAAATATATATTACAAAATCCATAAACATGTAAAATGACTCAGTGAATAATTCTCACATTATTATATGAGTATGAGTATATGTGCTTTTCTGTTAAATGCTGTCAACAGTCTTCCAAACTTATAATATTTTACAGTTTGAAAATAACCAGCATATTATATTTAATTTCTCATCATTGAGCTAGTATGAACTCGATTTCAGGTTCAAGTACAAGTCATCTGACTGTCAGTTTTCTAATGCCCATACATCTAGACACAATGATCATACACATAAACTATAAATTATATTATAGATACTTAAATGGAATGAAGTCAACACAATTTATAATGGTTCCATTTTCTTTTCCTCTCTCTGTTTTCCTTCTTTTTGTTGCTTGTTGATCTATTTGCTTTCTTTGTTGTTGATTTCTTGTGCTGGTTTCTTGTCACATAAGGAAAAATATGAAGGCTGATTAAAAGGAGTACATTACTTAGTATCATATTGGTAATTCATTCTCACAATTTAGAATAATTTCTACATTTATGCTTTCTTAGTTTTAAATTGTAACTAAATTTAAATGTATTTGTATTATTATAAATCAAGATAATAATTCCAGAAAATATTTATGAAGACAATAATAAGCATAAAGCATAACTGTGCAATGAATAATTATTAGGAATTCTTTCAAGTTTTAAGCAAAAGTGGTGAGAAATCAATAGTTTGAGAATGTTAAATGCAAAATAGAATGAGAAATGTTAAAGCATACATTATTGAAATGTAACCTTCTCTATACCAATGTGAGAAAATATAAATCCAGAAATAAAAATAGAAAATTTCAGGGTGCCTGAGTTTGCAGCAGATGAGGTATATTCAATTTTGATTTTCAGAGGTGGATTTTAATAGCATGATACATAGAAATCCTAAAGTTAAGAGAGAAACAGTTGAACAAATTAGAACATTTGCTTTCAAGTGATTCTTAGTGGAAGTTGTATACATTATAAGCAGGCTATCAGGAAGCTTCGAAGGGTGGAGAATGTGTCATGCATGGGTTGTTAAACAGAGGGGAGCTTTATTATGCAATGGTGTACAGTGTCTGCAGCTATGGTTGGAAAGTAGGTAGAAAAATGATATGATAACCTGAGGAATTAAGCAATGGATACTTTTGGTGGAATCTTGAAGATTTGCCTAACTTTTGCCTGTTGCTTGCAAAAACAATGCAGGTAAATCAAGGGCAGGTTTTCACTGTACATGTTACAGTCCTTGCTTTGCAAGTTCTCAGCCTGTTCAGTTGGACATTGATGCTAGAATTTAAAAAAAAATCGCTCACTAGAAAATATAAATATAAGTACTGTTGCAAAAATTTGGATTAAAATGAATACAGAAGTGTAATAATATCCTTCCTTAAGATTTCAGAATGTTTCAGAAAATATTTAAGTCAAATCACACCTGGTAGCAGCTTAAAATGTTCTTTAGCAGAAAAGACACAGTGTACAGAATTCTTTTTGAAATGATATAATAATATAACTGTTGACTAATGAAGTGATACAAAAATTATGACACTCAAGTTTTTTAAACAAATGTACCTATTATACTAAAAGAAGAAAACTATAGGCCAATCACTTTGATGAACACAGATGCAAAGATTCTCAAAAAATCTTGGCAAATCGGATTAAAAAACATCAAAAAGATCATTCATGGGAATCAAGTAGGCTTTATCCCAATCACACAAGTTTGGTTCAACATATGCAATCAATAAATGTAATCCATCAGAGAAACCAATCCAAAGTCCAAGACCACATGATATGCTCGATAGATGCGGAAAAAGCTTTCGACAAGATCCAAAATCCTTCTATGATCAAAACTTTAGAGACAGTTGGAATGGCAGATACTTTTATCAACATAATAAAAGCTGTATACAACAAGTCAACAGCAAGGATTATTATACTCAATGAGGAAAAACTTGAAGTGTTCCTGCTTCAATCAGGAACTAGACTAGGCTGTCCACTCTCACCATTTCTATTCAATATTGTACTTGAAATCTTAGCTAGAGCCATAAGAAAAGAGAGGGAGATAAAAGGGATTCAAAACAGAAAGAAAAAAGTCAAAATATCTTTATTTGCAGATGACATGATCTTATACTTGAGTGATGCTAAAAAATCCATCAGTAAACTCCTGGAATTAATACCTAAGTTGAGCAGGGTGTCAGGTTATAAAATATATGTGCAAAAATCGATGGCCTTTCCACTGATTTGTATATCAAGGAAGAAAGAAGTGAAAAAGCCCTAAGAGAAACAATTTCATTTACTATAGCCCCTAAAAAAATGAAATAAATTGGTATAAACCTAACCAAATAAGTGAGAGACCTTTATAATGAAAACTCTAAAACCCTAAAGAAAGAAATTACAGAAGACACCAGAAGGTGGGAAGTCATCCCATGTTTCTGGATTGGCAGAATCAACATCGTAAAAATGACCATCCTCCCAAAAGCAACATATAGATTTAATGCTATACCAATCAAAATCACCAAGCAATTCTTTAAAGAAATTGACCAAACAATCTCAAAATTTGTATGGAAGCACAAAAGTCCTGTTGGGCCTGCCCAGGGATAACAGTCTGGCAGGGAGTGAGCAGGGCATGGCTTAGCACATGGGGCCAAAGATGGCGCTGGGAGCTGGCGTCCTAAGCGTAACCCTGATCACATTACAGAGAGTCCTAACTGGCTTATGGGAGCCAACATAGATATATGTTTAGTTTGACCTGTGCAGAGTATGTGCTTTATTGACCATTAAGGTTATTGGCTGCCTGTTTCACACGCTTTGAGTCTTTGTCTATATAAGCTTATTTGTTACCCCCAGAGATCTTGCTCTGACAAACTCCCGGTCTGTGGCTGAGTTTCTGGAGGGCAGAGGCGGAGGTGCGGGCGGTCAGGCTTTACTTATCTTCGTCATCACAGCCAGCAGCTGTGTGTTTGAGTTGAGTGAATGAGTGAGTGACGGAGTCTCGCCTTGACAGACTCCCTGCTGTGCCTGGAGTCCCCTGGATTTGGGTAGGGGTAAAGGGCCTGAAGCACGTTTGCCTTTCTCACCTGACTGCCTGGAGCCGTCGCAGTGTGTGCCTGGGAGAATCACTCCAGCAAAGGCCCAGGATAGCAAAAATAAAATCCTGAGTAACAAAAACACTGCTGGAGGTATCACCATACCAAACTTTAATCTATATTACAAATCCATAGTAATAAAAACTGCTTGGCACTGGCTCCAAAATAGACACACAGATTAATGTATAAGGGCTGAAGACCCAGATATAAGCCCACACAATTACAGCCATTTGATCTTTGACAAAGGGGCCCAAAAATTTCAATGGAAAAAGAACAGCATCTTCAACAAATAGCACTGGAAAAACTGGATATCTGTACACAGAAGATTAAAACTAGATCTGTACTTGTCACCATGCACAAAAAATTAATTCCAAATGGATCAAGGACCTGAATATTAGAGACTATAAGAACTCTAGTTGAAAAAGTAACAGTTCCTAAACAGAAATCCAGTAGCGCAGTCACTACAACCAACACTCAACAGATGGGATCTTATGAAATTAAAGAGCTTCTGTTTAAATAACTAGATTATAAACTGAGCAAAAAGACAACCCACAGAATGGGAGAAAATCTTCACTAACCACATATTTGACAGAGATTTATTATCCAGAGTGCACAAAGAACTTAGAAAACTAAATACCAAGGAGAGAAATGACCCAATTAAAAATTGGGCCTGGGAACTCAAAAGAAACTTTTCCAGTAACAAAATTGAAGTGTCTAACAAATATCTTAAAAATTGCTCCACATCCTTAGCCATCAGGGAAATGCAAATCAAAACTTCCCTGAGATATCATCTCATCCTGGTCAGGATGGCAAAAATCCACAATACAAACAACACCAAAAGCTAGAGAGGATGTAGCGAGAAGGGAACACTCCTATTGCTGGTGGGAATGCAGGCTCATACAACCACTCTGGCGATCAGTTTGATGATTTCTAAAAAAGGTAAAGATCAAAATGCCATATGACCCTTCTATTCCCCTTCTGGGAATAATCCCCCATTAAGCAAAAATTCACTACAGTGACACAGCACAACCATGTTCATAGCAGCACTGTTTACATACAATAGCAAAGTCATGGAATCAACACAAATGCCCAACAGTTGATGAGTGGATAAGGAAAATGTGATACATTTATACACTGGAATATTACTTGGCCATCAAAAAAGATGAATTAGTCAAATGTGCTGGGAAATGGATGGAACTAGAAAAAAAATACATTAAGTATCCCAGACACAGAAAAATTAGACACTATATGTACTCCCTAATAGGTGGAGTAACACCTATTACCAAACACACTTAATGACATTTTCAGAAATAAATCTCTGTAATACCTACTATAATTGCAAAGATTATAAACAGGAAGGAAGGAGAAGGTAGGCCCCCCAGAAAAAAAAGAGAGAGGATCATGCTTCAGTAGAGAAAATAAGTCACCGTCAAGTATTGCATGTAAGTAGCAATACATCTAGTGAAGTTCACTCTTACTTCCCTTTCTGGTCACCTGTAACTAATAAGGTTTGATATCAACAATCAGGGAGGGTATAGGAATGGCAGATAGACAGTAACTATCCTGCAAATGGGACACTGACCCCCTTTTCCACTGCTGTGTTCTACTCCTATTGTCCTAATCCTATTCCATCTACCTTTGAGTCTCTTCTTATATTAAGATCTTCATTTAAAGCAGTCGTATCTTTGGTTAGGAGGTGACCTTCAATATAAATCAGGATGGAGCCAAGGGCAAGCAGGAAAAGTAAAACTGAAAACAACAACAAACCATAATTCAGAAGACCTAAGAGCCTACATTACTCACCTGGAACCAGATCAAGAAAATCTGTCCCCATCCTAAAGGTCAGGGAACCTTGCAGAAGAGTGGGCAGCAAGATTATAAGAGCCTAAAGAAAGTGGAGCATTTTTTCAGATATTTGTTAGACATTTTAATTTCATCCCTGGTAAAGTTTCTAACAAATATCTGAAAAAATGCTCCACTTCCTTAGCCATCAGGGAAATACAAATCAAAACTTCCCTAAGATATCATCTCACCCCGGTCAGGATGGCAAAAATCCACAATACAAACAACAACAAATGTTGGAGAGGATATGGAGAGAGGGGAACTCTCCTACATTGCTGGTGGGAATGCAGGCTCATACAGCCACTCTAGCGAGCCGTCTGGAGATTCTTAAAGAAATTAAAGATTGAAATGCCATATGACCCTGCTATTCCACTTTTGGGAATAACCCCCCATACAGCAGAGGTTCACCTCGATAGCACAAGCACGACCATTCATAGCAGCACTGTTTACAATAGCAAAGTCATGGAATCAGCCCAAATGTCCAACAGTTGACGAGTGGATAAGGAAACTGTGGTACATCTAAACAATGGAGTACTACTCAGCCATCAAAAATGATGAATTACTGGAATTTTCTGGGAAATGGATGTCATTAGAAACAATTATATTAAGTGAAGTATCCCAGACCAAGAAAATTAAGCGCCATATGTACTCCCTAATAGGTGGCTCCTACTCCCAAACCCACCCAGCCCACCTAGAGACAGTAATTGCAAGGATTATGAACAGGAGGGATGGGGTAGGAGGGCCACATCAGAAACAAGGAGAGAAGGGACCATGTTACAGCAGGGAAAATAGGCCTCCACCAAGGACCCAAATAAGTAATGAGACATCTGATTAAGTTCACAGACTTTTTGTTCCTGATCATTTACTACTGAGAGGGTATGATCTCACCAGAAGAGGAGGGCATATAGTCTGGCAGATAAAAAGTAACCATTTTGCAAATGGGTGATAGACCCCTCCCTTACTATGGTTTCCCACTTTTATTACATCTACCTTTGAATGTGCTTTTATCACAAGACTCTAACAGCTTTTTGTCTCTGGCCAGGGGGTAACATACAATGCCCACCAGGATGGAGTGAAGGGCATTGCAGGAGCAGCAAAACTGCATAAGAAAATCAACAAACCACAATCCAGAACTATATCAACCACCTAGAACTAGGCCAGCTTAGTCTCTCCCCATCTTGAAGCTCAGGGAAATTTGCGGAAGAGGGGGCGGTAAGAGTGTAAGAGCAAAAGGACGGGAGGAGCAATGATATGTAAGATACTCTATACTAGTTAGGGCTGAAGCAATTATAATTGGACTTTGCATGCCCTGCGCATTGTCCAACACACTGTTGACCTCACAAAGTCTAGCATCTGCTAAAGGCACCAAGATCCTTGGAGGCAAAGGATTGGCAGCCACAGCAGTGTTCCTATACCTAAGGGGAACACGGGAAAGGGTTCAGGGAAAGGCCGCTGGGTCCTTGTACGTCATCGGAGAGGAGGGCTTAGAGGAAAATCAGACATGCACAAGAAAGGACTCTCTGGGAATTGGGGCGGGAGGCACTGGGGGATGGGGAGGGAGAGGAGTGGGGAGGGGGAGTAGGTGGTACGGGGGGGGGGAGGAGGAGGGAGGGAGGGAACTGGTGTACCTAATAAGTTTGTATGAGCTGAAATAAAAAAAAAAGAGCCTAAAGACAGGGAGGACCAAAGATATGCAAAATACACACAAGTTAGGGCTGCAGTATCCATAATTGGACTTTGCCTGACTTGCACAATGGCTGAAATGTCAAGGACCCCCCAGAGTCTAGAATGAATCACAGAGGAGAAGGCTCCAAGTAATAGGATCCTTAGAGGCAAGGGATTAAAAGTCATAACAGAGTTCCCATACTAATGGGGAGCCCAAGAAAGGGCTCTGGGCTATGTCACTGAGTCCTTACCCTTCACTAGGGTGGAGGGGGCAGAGGGAGGTTTGGCATTCACACAAAAAGATGCTCCAGGGAATGGAAGGGAGGAAGAAGTCCCTGGGCAAAGGGGAGGCATGGAGTGGGTTGAAAAGAAGGGGCAAAGGGGGAAGAGTCCAAGGGGGTATTGGGGAGGGGAAGAGGGAAGGAGAGGAGGGAAGTACCTATTGAGCTTGTATGATTGGTGTAATAAATAAAATGAGTGAGAAAAAAGAAAAATATACTTAACAGAAGACACTTTTTTATTAATTTTATTTATTCAATTGTGCGTGTATGTTATGTGTGCACGTGTGTGTATGTATGTGTGTGTGTGTGTGCGTGTATGTGTGTGTGTAGAAGCACGGACAAATTTGGGAACCACCATGGACTGCCTCCACCTCCTTCTTGTTTACTCTGCCCCGGGATTCACAGGTTCTGCCCTACCAGGACCAGAAACGCAGGCCGCCCCCACTTCTGCCTGGCGTCTATACGTGGGGTCTAGGATCTGAACTCAACACCTTCATCCTGCAAGGCAGAGACTTAACCCCTGAGCCACCTCTCCAGCCCCAGAAACTTTTGACATTACTGCTAGTTCAAAAAGTAAATGTATAAACATTAAATAAAATTTAAAAAGAATCATATCTTTGCTTTAAGTTCTTCACCTAGTAATATGTCCTTTTCTCTGGCACAGGAGATTCCTGTTTTTGTGGGGTCTCCATGGAACTGTGGAACATTCAGTCATACCTCAGAACCTTTATAACTGTAGTGTGGTTTCTAGGATAACAATGTCACTTTCACTGAATGAGAATTTTTGTACTTATTTTCTGCAAAGGAAATTTTTAAAGATTTATTTATCAATGAAAAAGAATGTTCATTTTTTGGGGAGACAAGTGGAAGAATTAAGAGTCGTTAGAGATTTAAACTATGGCATTTTGAGTTCAGTTGCTTCTTAACTTTTTGTTCTTGTTACTGTTGCTGTAGTTGTTCTACTGGGTCTTGAACTTTGGACATCACACATGTTAGGAAACTACTCTACCACCAAACCATTACCCCTCCTCAGAACTATAAATGTTTCTGTGTGTGTGTGTGTGTATGTGTGTGTGTGAGTGTGTGTGTGTCCACTTCCTTTCCTTCTGTTCCTCCTTGCGTTAATCAACATGCTTATTATAAGTCTAATAATAAGTCTACTTATTATTTTATGCACATTTTAGCCTGTTTTGGAAAATAAAGATTCTTTTTTTAAAATTTTTTATTTATTGTGCATGTATGCGTGTGTGTGTGTGTGTGTAGAACCACAGACGAATTCTGGAACCACCATGGACGCCTCCACCTCCTCCTTGTTTTCTCTGCCCCGGGATTCACAGGCTCTGCCCTACCAGGACCAGAAACGCAGGCCGCCCCTGCTTTGGCCCAGCGTCTATATGTGGAGTCTAGGATCCGAACTCAGGACATTCTGCCTGCAAGGCAGAGGCTGAACCCCTGAGCCACCTCTCCAGCCCCGGAAAATAGAGATTCTTTTTAGATTTTATGAAATGATCATGTGATGCAGATTTCAGGAAATGCCAGCCACTTACAGAAGAGAAAAATGGGATAAGACCTCCACAGCAATCCTGAAAAGTCATTCCTTATAACGGATTTTTCAGGGGAGCGGTTTCTTAGCTTAGCAACTTAGTGATGGCACTAGTTGTGAGGGACTAACTCAAGTGGCCTTGGGTCTGAGCAGCAGGAATTAATCCTACTCTCCTGCCTTACCTTGGGACCACTATGTACTTAGAGCTCAGCTTCTTATAAAGACACTAGCCAGAGTAATAAGGGACAGCTGATCACTGCTAACAGGGTGACCGTGGATGATGTAACACAACCAGTAATTCTATTTGTGTGGCTTATTAAAAGTATTCTGATAAGTTTCCACTCATATCCTAAAATTTATTTGATAGATATGAGCAAATCTGGTGAAAATGAATAATTTTATATTTTTACCTTCTGTGTAGTGGGCGTGTCACCCGAGGTGGCGTGATGGTCTTGTGATCAGGGCTAGAGCGGGAAATGGGCCTGGCGCTTGCGCATTGGCTTGTTTTGCTGAGAGGAGAAGGGGAACCGGCGCCATCTTAGAATGGCGGCATGCAGGGCGGCGCCCTACATCTCCCCCTTTCTTATCAAATATGATAGCGATGAGGTGACCACCCAACTCAGGCGAAAACAGAGGCCAAATCCTCATGAAAAATTCGTCCTGCCAATTTTGTGAGGAAGGGATTCTGGGGCAGGTAACCCTTTTGCAAGATGGCGTGTTTTCCAGAGTAAACTCTGTGCGATGCTTTGCTCGTCAACCTGTGTGGGCTGCCTATGCCAAACACTCGTCCTCGTGCAATGCAACAAAGGTGCTGAGGGTGCATGAGCTGTTTGGCCGGCGATCAACCTTTATTCTTGCTTTAATGCTGCAAGCCAGATCTCAGCAGAGGCCCCATGTTCTAAAGCCCTAAGTGCCTGAGTGACCATGATTTTTTCTCGTCTGGCCCTGTTAGAAAATTTACAGAAGAGCCAAGACAATATTGCCAGACCGAGACAGAACAGAATTCCAAATAGTCCCACCCCCACCCATTCCTTGAAGTAGGAAAAAGCTGAGGAAATCCAGGAGGCGAATCCCGACGTCAGAGATGGGTCAAGGCGGGTTGAGTTGACATGCATAATGGCGACTCTGAGTTCTCGTAGCATCTGTTCAAATTCATGGGTCCAGTTCTGTAACATAAACTGAGAAAGGGACTTGGACAAATTAGCAGCAGCTGTGAATTCTTTGTATTGTACAGAGGTGATGCATAACCCAGACATTTTTCTTCAGCGAAGAGGCATTAATCCTAGCCTGGTTTTGTGCTGCTTCATGCCATAAGGCCTTCCATTCCATGTATTGACCCATAGTAGGTAATGCAGCCTTAGCGATGGTTTGCCAGTCAGTGGGCGTTAGTGCATGTAAGGCTAGGCGATCTAGCTGTATTATAGTGAAATTTGCATTAGGCCCATATTTTCTAACGGACTCAGCCAGTTCTTTAATCTGATTAAAATCAACAGGAGCATAAACTCTCCCCGTCTCTCCCTCGTAAATTGGAAAGGCAAGGCTGAGTTTATGGCGAGTCTGTTTGGGTAATCGTGAAGCAGAGGGTGCAAAAGGAGGCGGAGCAGAAGGGACAACCATTAGAGGTCTTTCCTTCATAGGCTGTCTATGAAGAGGGCGCCATTCTTCTGGGTCATATGCGGCAGCCGCTTCTTCAAGCTCGGCCTCATCCTCTGTGTTTATCCTCGAATCTTCATCATCAGAGGAGGTAAAACTGAGAGCGGCAAGCTCTTGGGTTGGATATAACCTAGGTCTTGAAGTGGGGTCATATATGGGCTCCCACCATGAACCTGGTTTTTTGTTTGGGGGATTAGATGCATTATCTAGTTCTCTTTCTTTATCTTTGTCAGACTCTTTGGTAAGTTTGTTTTACTCACTTTTCCTCTCTCCCTATCCTTATTAGGTTGTCTGGGAGGTCCTTTTTCACTTATGACGGTTTGGGGTTCTTTTTTGCGCGCACCCATCCTCTCACTACGCTCAGATTCTGACATGCCCTCTTGCACTGTTTCTAAAGTGAGCTGTCCTGCCGATCGGGCCTTTTCGCAGTTTTCGTCTTCAAGACAGTTTTTTATCATTTTCCAAATAAGATCACAACAATAACGAAAACAGAAAACAAAGAGAGTGAAGGATATCAGGATTACTATTGCAAGAATTTCAGGAAGCTCGATCATTTTGAATTAGGAAGGTGAAAGAGTGAACATACCTTTCTGAGGCGTAGTCTGCGCTACAGTTCTGAACCCTCCCTGTCACCAGGGGGTCTCCGACGGTGCGGACGATGTGGTTCCCGGGTTTCGGCACCAGTTGTCTTGCGCTGCTCGTCTCGCCAGCAAGAACGACGCAACACGATCAGGATCCTTCTGTAGCAAGCTTTAATGCATCTTGAGAGGGACGCACTAGCTTTCAGCACGGAGACCCAACTGCCAAACCGCACCTAGGGATCTGTCCGCTGGAGTAGCACTGTTGGTAGTACCGAGGGCGTGATGTCTTGTGATCAGGGCTAGAGCGGAATTCCTCGCTTGCATTGTTGTTGTAAGGAGAAGGGGAACCGCGCATTAGAATGGCGATGCAGGCGCCCCTACAGAGTAGTTTATAGTAAATAGCTTTCTCTAAACATTTCGAACAGTATATTGACCTTCAATAAGTAACTCGATTTCTTTCTTATAAAGTCTGTATTTCCATTTCCCCTGGACTAGCTGCATATCTAAGAAGACAATTCTCTTACTCTGATTATAAATAGATCTTAATTTGCTTAATTCTAATATTCTCAGAGAGGTTTCACCTGATATAAACTTACTCAACTAAACTTTCAGCTCTTGCTACTACTTCCATTTATTCATATACCTAAGCAATATACATATAAGGAATATGGGTCATGTTATGAATGAATCATGTGTTAAATATTCAATATTTAAACCATGAGCGGTTGTACTCAAGGAGTAAATAAAAATGATTGATAAATTACAGTGGGGCAGGATAGAAAGAGGGGGGAATATAGAAGAATGGGAAGACGAAGAGCCCCTTTAGTCTAGAGCCTGTTTGAAGATTCTTGTCAGCTGAAAAATAGGATTTTCAGTACTGCTAACAGCATTTGCTTGTGAAATTACTGACAAAGAAAATAGTTTTCTTTTTTATATAACTGCTTTCAAATTAAATATTGAAAGAATATTTCCCCCACACTCTATTCCCCTTTCCACTTTTCTATCTTTCCATTTGTAGTCTTTTCATATCCTTCTTTAACTTTCACGTAATGATCCTTTTCAAGTTTTCTCGCTATTACAGAAATTCTGAATCGAGTACTCAAATCAGAAGGTTCAATGCATTCATATAGAAGACAGAACATGTGATGTTTATCTTTTTGTGTTTGGCATACCTCACTCAAAATAATATTTTGCAGGTTTTTTGCATCTACAAACTTTTTTGTTATAGTTTAATAGTATTCCATTGCATATATTACCAAATTTTCATTTATCCATTGATGAGAAAGTAGCCTCATTACATTTACTTGGTATTGTGAATAGAACTGCAATGAATGTGAATGTACAATATCTCTGTAGTAGAATTCAGGTTTCTTTGGGAATATTCCCAAAAGTTATATGGTTTGGTCATATAGTAGTTCAATTTTTATCTTTTTGAGAAACTTTCATAATGATTTCCAATGCACCGTCGCCAGTTTATACTCTCACAAATAATGAATAAGGGTTGTCTTTCTCCAACATACTCACTAGCATGCAAGCATTCATATTTGTGTTCTTGAACTTAGTCATTCTGGCATGGATAAGATAATATATCAGAGTACTTTTATTTTGCTTTAATCCAATGTCCACTGGAGAAGTTGAATGCTCTTAAGGTATTTATTTGATATTTGAATTTCTCCTATTTAAAGTCAGATTATTTCCAAAGTCTATTTTTCATTAAGCTGTTTGTTTTATTTGTGTTTAACTTTTTAAGTTCTTTGTATACTGTGGAGATTAATCTGCTGACAGTCCCTTAGCTAGCTCAGGTCTTCTCCCATTCTGTTGACTGCCATTCTCTCAATGAACAATTTTCCTGCTGAGAAGACAAGGGTATTTTTTTTTAATTTCATGAGTTCATATTTGTTGATTGTTGACTCTATTTCCTATGAAAATGATCTTTTAATTAGGTCTATCAATTTGAGTGTGCTCCCTATTCTTTATTTTTTTAGAAGGTTCAGAATTTCGGGATTGATATCAAAGTTTTGATCCATTTTCAATGATCCATGCATAAAGTATAAGCATGGTCATTTTTGCATATCGTCTTGCTCCTTTATCGTGTATTTTCTAGAAATCTTACAAACAAGAGTATCATTTTTGTTCACAGCAGTGATATCTTAAATATTCACACAGTCATTGTGTTTTAAGATTTTTACCATTCAAATGTAATTCTAAAAAGTGACACCCCATGATTGTCTTTAAATTCCTTAGCAACTCTTTGAAGGTATGAATGCACCAAACTCATGTGCATGGCTACTATAAAGACAATTGAGAAAAAGTCTTTCTTCAAAAGTCCACATAGAAACTTGAGTGTACCATGTCCCTTTCTTCAGCATCTGTATGTTTAAGCTTATGATGAAATATCCCTTTAATAAGCTTATATTCTTCTTTATAATGCTTCCTCTGGACATCAATTCAGAAGTTAAGAATCTCCACTTCTTCAAGTAGAGATGTATGAAGAGAATTCATCATGCTGCTGCCTGCAGGTGACAGTGTAGAGCTGTACCTCAGGCCCATGTGGACTCAGGCCCATGTGGACTACTGCAGATAATTAAACACATCTCTGAACTTGTGTCCAGATATGGCGGTTTAAACTGGTCATATTTCTTTCTTTTTTCTTTTTTCGATTTTTTTTTGCTGTAATTACATACTTCATAGGAAGCAATTTAAAGAAGGACTGGTTTATTTTGTGTTCCAGTCCCTAGAAATTAAATCTCTCATATCTGGGAAAGGATGGCTTCTGTAGCACAAAACCTCCAGTCAGGAAGCAAAGAATGATGAAAGCTGGTGTTCAGCTCCCTTGTTTCCTTTTTATACCATAGGGTCTCCATGCAATGGAATGATGCTACCCACAATTAGGATGGATCTTCCCACTTCAATTCAATCTAATTTGATTATCCTTTACAAGTATTCCCTAGAGATTTCTTTCCATGGTGAATCTAACTCCAAACACATTTATAATTGATACAAACTACCAAAAGGGCAAGGAGATTTTTCCAAAGGAGTATTCTTTGACCTGAGATATTAAATATATTAAGGATGTTTATGTTAGATTATAGAGATGGCAAAAAGGGAAAATTATCCCTGGAGAAGTCATCAGTTCACAGTGACATTAGACATGAAAAAGGATACATGAACATACACTAGTTCAGAGAAGGAGAACAAAGAACAACAGGTTAGTTTTCACAAATCGGTGCAGCAGAGTCATTTGGATCTTCAGTTATGTTACTCAGTTTATTAGGTTTCTCATGTTTTTTTTTCTAAGTTCACCAGAAAGTTATTAAGTGATTTTAAGCATAGAGATTGTCACGTTTTTATGACAAGTATTGGGCTAGAGTGACAGGTAATCTCAGTGATTTTTTCTCTACATTTCTCTGGTGGCTAAATAGATTGAATATTTGTCCATCTACTCATTTTTCATTTGTACTTCTTCATTTGAAAAATGCACAGTTGATTTGTTCACTTATGGACTGGATAACTTTCACCTTATGGTTTTAATTTTTTAGATCTTCATGTATTAATTTCTTCCAGGATGAATTTCTGGCAAGTATTTTCTTCCATTCTGTAGATTGTCTAATTCTGCTAAAGTAAGAGCTATGCATGTATGGAAATATTACTACAAAAACCTTTTATTATAAAATTGTCCACTAATGTAAAGCAAAATTATATGAGGAGTCAAGGCAAGCAAGCATAATAACAGTTTACCAATCAGGTTCTCTACCTGTCTTGGTCCGTAAGATGCCCTTTTCTAAAAATGTTACCAACCTGAGATTTCCGTCTGCATCAATATATGTGGGTACCTTTGTAGATCGCCATCTAGTGGAAAGTGATGCTTAGGATACCATCTTAACAAAGGGATTTCACATTATCTGAGGAACTGGACACAAAGGGATGTGCTGGTTCTTCATAAAAGCGAAAGTGCAAAACGTTGGCCTAGCTAAACAACACTTTTGGAGCTCTGCTTTGATATTAGGGCACAGCCAGAGATTTTTGTGTTTATGAGAGATTCATGAAGAATGGTCTCTCAGGTGGACAATGCAAGACCTCAGTGAAGCTAACTTCTGAAGTCACAGATTGATGGTCTGAGCATGTACCGGAAACTAGAGACATTCTTATTCTCCTTATCTCCTTTCCACTATTCACAGCCCTTCACCTGAGCTTTCAACCTCATCCACAGCCCCTGTTGTACATTTCTGTAAGAATAAATTTGCCTGGATCTGGGCATCAGGAAAGAAAAGGAATCTCGCTGGTCTCATAGCTAGAGACATGAGCTTCCCCCGTTCATCACACCTGATATGATCACTGTGGTCTAGTCTTGTATCTTTCTTCAGTATTTCCTAGAAATCAAAATTTCTCTGATGAATTCATTCTTAGTATGGAGGAAGACAGGGGAGGATATGCTGCCTTTAAATATGGGCAACTTCAAATAATACAATAAGCTATTACTCGTAGAAACCACTTGATAATTCCCAACTTCATCCAATATGATAAATATATATACATATATATACATATATATAAGATTGAGATACAATGGTTATATATATATATATATATATATATCTTTTTATTTTTATTTTATTTTTCATTTTATTTTTTTAAATATTTATTTAGTTTTTCCACTCATACAAACTTGATAGGTACTCCATTCCCATCCCTCCTTCCCTCTCCCTGGATCCCCTTGCTCCGTCCTCCCTTTTCCCCTTCCTTTCTCCCCTCCTTTTCTCCCATTGTTCCCCCCTCATGCCTAGAGCATCTTAGTGTGAACGTCAAACTTCCCTCTGGGTCCTCCTCTCTGATGAGGTGTAAGGAATCAGTAGCATTGCCTAGAGTAACTTTTTGTCCCCCTTTAGTATGGGAACACTATTGTGGATAGTAATCCGCTGCCTCTAAGGATCCTAGTGCCTGTGATCCATGCTAGACTTTGGGGGGCAGGGTGTCAATCACACCTAGTTCATTGCACAGGTCATGCAAAGACCTATTATGATTACTTTGGCCGTATCTTATGTGGAGTATCTTGCATGTTGTAACTCCTTCCCATTTTTAGGCTCTCACAATCTTACTGCCCCCTCTTCTGCAAATTTCCCTGAGCTTCAGGATGGGGAGAGATTAGGCTGGTTCCAGGTGGTTGATATAGAGTTGCTAATGTTATGAATTGTGGTTAGTTGATTTCTTTTTCAGGTTTGCTGTTCCTTCACTGCCCTTAGCTCCATCCTGATGGATATTGGATGTCACCCCCTGAACAGAGATAAAAGGCTGTTAAAGTAGAGTATTATTATAAGAGTATATTCAAAGGTAGATGGAATAAGAGTAGGAGACCGCAGTGAGTGTGTGTGGGGATCAGTCTCTCATTTGAAAAATGATTACCTTCTATCTGCCAGACTGTATGCCTTCCCTTTCTGGTGAGATCACAGTTGCAAGTGACCAGGAAGGAAAATCTGTGAGCTTAACCAGATATCTCATTACTTACTTGCAGTTTTTTATGATGCCCTATTTTCTCTGCTGTAACATGGTCCCCTGTCTCCCCATAGGTGGCAGGGCCCTCTTTCCCCTTCCTTCCCATCAATAATCTTTGCAATTACTGTAGGTATTACAGAGATCCATCTTTGATTGTGTCTCTAAGTGGATTTGGTACTGGAATCCACCTATTAGGGAGTACATATGGCACTTAATTTTCTGTGTCTGGGATACTTCACTCAATATAATATTTTCCAATTCAATCCATTTCCAAGAAAATTTCATTAATTCATCATTTTTGATGGCTGAGTAGTATTCCATTGTATAAATGTAGCACATTTTCCTTATGCACTTGTCAACTGTTAGACATTTGGATTGATTCCACGACTTTCCTATTGTAAAGAGTGCTACTATGAACGTGGTCGTACTTGTGCTATCAAGGTGAACTTTTGCTGTATGGGGGATTATTCCCAAAAGTGGAATCGCAGGCTCATATGGCATTTCAATCTTTAACTTTTTAAAGAATCGCCAGAAGCTCGCCAGAGTGGTTGTATAAGCCTGCATTACCACCAGCAATGTAGGAAAGTTCCATTCTTTCCACATCCTCTCCAGCATTTGGTGTTGTTTGTGTTGTGGATTTTTGCCACCCTGACAGGGTGATATCTCAGGGAAGTTTTGATTTGCATTTCCCTGATGGCTAAGGATGCAAAGCATTCTTTAAGATGTTTGTTAGACATTTTAACTTCTTCCTTGGTAAAGTTTCTTTTAAGTTCCAAGGCCCATTTTTTAATTGGGCCATTGGTTTCCTTGGTGTTTAGTTTTCTAAGTTCTTTGTGCACTCTGGATAATAGAGCTCTATCAGAAATGTGGTTAGTGAAGATTTTCTCTCATTCTGTGGGTTGCTTTTGTGCTGGAGTTACAATCTCTTTATCTGAACAGAAGCTATTTAATTTCACAAGATCCCATCTGTTGAATGTTGGTTGTAGGAAATGTGCTTTGGATTTCCATTTAGGAACTGTTGGCCTAGTCCAATCAGCTGGAGGGAGTTCCCTATCCTTTCAACTAAAAGTATTTATAGTCTCTGGCCTGATATTGAGGTCCTTGATCCATTTGGATGTAAGTCTTGTACATGGTGACAAATACAGATTGAGTTTTAATCTTCTGCGTGTGGACAACCAGTTTTGCCAACACCATTTGTTGAAGATGCTGTTTTTTTTTTTTTCCATTGGATTTTTTTGGGGCCCTTTGTCAAAGATCAAATGTCTGTAATTGTCTGGGTTTATATCTGGGTCTTCAAAACTTATCCATTGGTCTGTGTGTCTATTTTGGAGCCAGTACCAGGCTGTTTTTATAACTATGGATTTATAGTATAGATTAAGATTTGGTATGGTGTTACCTCCAGCAGTGTTTTTGTTTCTCAGGATTGTTTTTGCTATCCTGGGTCTTTTGTGACTCCATATGAATTTTGAGATTGTTTGGTCAATTTCTTTAAAGAATTGCTTTGGGATTTTAATTGGTATAGCATTGAATCTGTATATTGCCTTTGGTAGGATGGTCATTGTTATGATATTGAATTCTGCAGATCCAGGAACATGGGAGGTCTTTCCACCTCCTGGTTTCTTCTGTAAATTCTTTCTTTAGGGTTTTAAACTTTTCATTGTAAAGGTCTCTTACTGCCTTCGTTAGGTTTATACAATGGTATTTCATTTTTTTAGGGGCTATAGTAAATGGGATTGTTTCTCGCAGGGCTTTTTCACTTCTTTCATTCTGGGCATATAGGAAGGCCATTGATTTTCATACATTTATTTGTATCCTGCCACCCTGCTGAACTTCTGTATTAATTCCAGGAGTTTCCTAGTGGAGTTTTTAGGATCATTCAGATACATGATCATGTCATCTGCGAATAGAGATAACTTGACTTCTGCCTTGTCAATTTGAATCCCTTTTATCTACCTTTTTTGTCTTATGGCTTCAGCTAAGACTTCAGGTGCAATATTGAATAGAAGTAGTGAAAGTAGACAGCCTGTTTAGTTCCTGATCCAAGCGGGAATGCTTCGAGTTTTTCCCCATTGAGTATTATCCTTGCTGTTGGCTTGTTGTATAGCTTTTATTATATTGATAAAGGAGTGAAGGGCATTGCAGGAGCAACAAAACTGCAAAAGAAAATCAACAAACCACAATCCAGAACTTCAGAGACTCTATATCATCCACATAGAACTAAGCCAGCCTAATCTCCCCCCATCCTGAAGCTCAGGGACATTTGCAGAAGAGGGGGCGGTAAGATTGTAAGAGCAAAAGGATGGGGGGAGCAATGATTTGAAGAGTCTCCACACTAGATAGGGCTGAAGTAATCATAATAGGACTTTGCATGCCCTGTGCCATGTCCGTCACACTATTGACCACACAAAGTCTAACATCAGATAAAGACACCAAGGTTCTTGGAGGCAAGGGATTGACGGCCACAGTAGTGTTCCTATGCTTAAGGGGAACACGAGAAAGGGTTCAGGGAAATGCCACTGGGTCCTTTTAGGTCATCGGAAAGGAAGACCAAGAGGAGAGTTAGGCATACACAATAAAGGACTCTCTGGGAATTGGGGGGGAGGCACTGGGAGATGGGGAGTGAGCGAGGGGGAGCAGGGGATTCGGGGGGAGGAGGAGGGAGGGAGGGAACTGGTCTACCTATTAAGTTTGTATGAGCGGAAATAATAATAAAAATGTTAAAAAAAGATTTAAGACTCTGAAACGATAAGAAGAAACACAGGTAAAAAACTGCCAGGCATAGGCATACTTAGGGACCTTTGGAAAGGTCTTCAATAGCTTAATAAATAAGTTTTGCAAGTTTTGGTAAAAAAAAAAAAAAAGGTTCCTTCCATTCCAACTGTCTCTAGGGTTTTGATCAAAAAAGGCTGTTGGATCTGCCTTTCTGCATCTATCGAGAGTATCATGTGATTTTGAATTTTCAACTCATTTATATGGTGAATAACATTTATTGATTTGCGTGTGTTGAATCAACCTTGTGTGCCTGAGATAAAGCCTACTTGATTCCCATGAATGATCATTTTGATATGTTTTTGAATCTGATTTGCTAAGACTTTGTTGAGAAACTTTGCATCTGTGTTCATCAAAATGATTAGTCTATAGTTTTCTTTTAAAGTGTATCTTTATTAGGTTTTGAGATTAAGACAATATTAACTTCATAGAAAGAATTTGGTAATGTTTGCTTTGCTTTGCTATTTGATGGAACAGTTTAAGGACTATCAGTGTTATTTGTTCCTTGAATGTCTGGTAGAACTCTGCTGAATCCATCTTGTCCAGTATATTTTTTGGTTAGAAAATTTGAGATTACTTCATCAATTTCTTCATATGTTATAGGACTATTCAAATAATTCCTGATTCAATTTAGGTAGTTTGTGCTTACTTAGGAATTCATCCATTTCTTTTGTGTTGTCAAACTTCATGGAGTATAGATTTTTGAAATATGACATTATAATATTCTGAATTTCTTGGATATCTCTAGTGAAAACTCTATTTTCATTTCTAATTTTGTTAATTTAGGTTTCCTTTCTCCTGCTTTTGGTTAATTTAGCTAGGGGTGTATCAATCTTATTGATTTTTTCAAAGAACCAGCTTTTTGACTGGTTGAGTCTCTATATCATTTTCCTATTCTAAATTTTGGATATTTCTCCCCTTATTTTGCTAATCTACTCTCTTCTACTGCTTTTGCAATTGGATTGTTCTAGTGTCTTTAAAGCTTTATGCTGCATTGTTATGTTATTTATTTGTGATGTTTCCATTTTTTTTGATATAAGCATTAAGAGCTGTGAACTTACCTCTTAGGAAAGCTTTCATTGTGTCCCAAAGATTTTGAAAAATTGTATTTTCATTATCATTCGCTTCCAGGAAATCTTGAATTTCCTTTGTAATTTCTTCCTGAATACAATTCTCATTCGGAATCATAGTTGTTAGTTTCCAGGTGTTAGTGTATTTTCTGTTGTTTGTTGTGTTGCAGATGTCAAGCTTTAGGCCATGGTGATCTGATAGAGTACAGACTAGAATTTCAACTTTCCTCTATATGTGGAGATTCGTTTTGTGGCCCAATATGTGATCTATTTTGGAGAAAGTTCCTGTGTGCTGCTGAGAAAAATGTGTATTCTTTGGTGCGTGGATGAAAAGTTCAATAGAGACCTGTAAGGTCTATTTAAGTAAGGGTTTGATTAAGTTCCAAAATGTCTCTGTTGAGTTTTTGATCTGTTGATCTGTCCCATGTTGAGAGGGCAGTGTTGAAATCCCCAAGAATTATCGTTTGGGGGTTGATTTCTCGCTTTAGATGCTGTAGGGTTTGCTTAATGAAAGTGGAGGGGCCCGTATTAGATGCATATATGTTCAGAATTATGAAGTTTCCTGGTGAATTGAACTTGTGACTAACATGTAGTATCCATCTGTGTTGTGTCTCTTATGATTTTTTTTTGGTTTGAAGTCCACTTTGACTGATAGCATAATGGCTATCCCTGCCTGTTTCCTGGTTCCACTAGCTTGAAGAATTTTGAACCAGCCTTTTATTTTTAGGATGTGCCTGTCTTTTATGGTGAGATGAGTTTCCTGAAGGCAGCAGATTGATAGGTTATGATTTTTAATCCAAGTTTGTAATCTGTGTCTCTTAATCGGTGAGTTAATATCATTGACATTTAGTATTATAATGGAGAATTATTTTATTTTTAATTCTAGACATTTTTTATGTTTAGTGGCTTTTGTAAGTATATTATTTGGTTTTAAGTTTTGGTGGTATTATACTTCCCTTCTGTCCTGCTGGATATGCTTGTTTTTTCCTTCAAGCTTGAGTATCATTTCTAGCCTTTTTTTGAAGGCCTGGTTTGGTAGACATGTAAGCCATAAAGTTGTCATTGTACTGGAAAACTTTTCTTTCTTGATCATGATGGATAGTTTTGCCAGGAATATCAGCCTGGGTTGACATTTTTGCTCATTTAATACTTGAAGTACGTCTCTCCAACCTCTTCTTGCTTTTACTGTTTGCAGTGAAAAGTCATTTGTTATTTTAATAGATTTACCTTTAAAAGTGACTTTTTTTTCCCCTTAAAGCTCTCAGCACCTTTTCTTTGTCTTGAATGTTGAGTGTTTTGGCTATTATTTGCCATGGCGAGTTTCTCTTTTGGTCATATCTGTTTGGGGTAAGGAATGCCTCTTGTATTTGGATGGGCCTCTCATTCTTTTTTTTTTTATTTTTTATTATTATTATTATTTATTCAACTGTGCGCATGTGCTTGTGTATGTGCACGCGCATGTGTGTCTGTGTGTGCATGTGTGTCTGTGTGTTTGTGTATGTGTAGAACCACGGACGAATTCGCGAACCACCATGGACGCCTCCACCTCCTTCTGTCCCGGGATTCACAGGCTCCGCCCTACCAGAACCAGAAGCGCAGGCCGCCCCGGCTTCTGCCTGGCGTCTATACGTGGGATCTGGGAACCGAACTCAGGACCTTCTGCCTGCAAGGCAGAGGCTTAACCCCTGAGCCACCTCTCCAGCCCGGGCCTCTCATTCTTTAGATGAGGGAAGTTTTCATTTATGATAATTTGAAAAATTTCCTCAGGTGTGATATTTTGGGATTCTTGCTCTGATATTCCATGAATGTGCATATTAGGCTTCTTTAGGGTGTCCCATAATTCTTGAATATTCCTCTCAAGTATCTTTTTGGCTTTAACAACCTCTTCCATTGAGCTGATTAATACTCCCACTTTGTCTTCAAGATCTGAAATTCTATTTTCTGCTTCATTTGTTTTGCTGGTAAGACTCTCTGTTCAGTTCTGGGTTGAAGATAACTTGTCTTTTAGTTCAGTTTTAAACTCTGCTTGAGTCTGTTTTAACTGCTCTATGCCTATTTTTGTTTCTTGAACTATTTTTCTCAACTCCTCCATAGTGTCTGTTGTGTTCCTCTTCAAAGCGGTTGATATGGTTACTTAACTCCTCCCAAATTTCCTCTTTCATAATATTGATCATGATAATGATCATGCTTTGAAAGTCGTTATCTTGGCCCTGGCTTTTTTGCCTATTTTCTGTGATTTTTTTCTGATTAGAATCTATCATTATGTGGTTGGTTAATTCTTTCGGTGGGAGATTTGTCTTCTTGGGTTTTGTTTCCCATTGATCTGTGCTTTGACTTGGGCATTGTCATTTTGTCTCTTAAGACCTTACAGTTTCTGTGTGTTTTTGACTGAACTGATTGAGTTGGTATTACTACTCTCAGGCAGTTACTACTGGTTTTGCCTTGGAGTTGTGTACATTTGTCTGTTGTTATTGTTATTTCCTAGATGAGGCTATTAGACTGTTATTACATCAATAACATTAGGTTTAGTAGACCAGGTGAATATTAGTATGTTATTGCACTTTAACAATTTAGTACCTTGGTGATATGTGAGGGTGAGTGGTATAATCCCTGCAGGTGTATATGTTTTGGGGGTTGCTACATGGAAAAGTTAATCTACAATAATTAATAATTGAAAAGAGAAGGATGTTAAAAAGGGGGATTTACTTATCTTTAGGCAAACTGTGAAGAGTCTCTCCTATGTGATCGGATGATTTTTAGAGGACTTCAGAAGTATTGCCTTTGTCCCTTAGAGCTTTGCTTGAGTTTCCTTTAGAGTCTTGAATTCTGAGGAGCAGTTAGTCCTTCCTGCACCATGAGCGAGGATCCTGGGTAGACCTGAGGGGCAGAGGGGCTGATGGCAATGGCAGAGCTCTTCAACTGGGATCTGGGGCATGGCCCACCCAAGCTCGGGGCAGCCTGGGTGTTGCTCAGGCTGGCTATTTAGGGGAGCTGGGACAAACGGGTGCACCTGGGGACTGGTGAAACTTACCTGAGAAGGAGATCCACAAGCGAGCATCCTGTCCCAGGCGGCAGGAGGGGAATATATATCTTATACTGATATACTGACAAACCACGCTCTTTCAGTGAACTTTAGGTGATAATTCTCTGTTACTATCTTGTTTTAATGCATAATTGGACAAACATGAATATGAATATGGCATATAAAATGAGACATATCATGAGAAGAGAAAATTGCAATAAAGAAAAGCTTATAAACCCAAGTCTTCCATTCATGACATAAAACTCCCCAAGTTATTTCCCTAGCTACTGCTCCACCTTGAGTCCTTGAGTGCTCTAAGGTGGCCTTTACTGCCTCTTGGTAATTTATCCAAACATGTACTAATTTTACACAACTTCTTAGCTGTTTGTTTTTTATGTGAGCATCTCTTCCAATTTTCTGAACAAGGGGTCTATAATTTATACACATATAAGCATGCAAGTGAAGTGTGCAAAGCCATAATGAAAGCAAAAGGAATGTCAAAAGATATCATGAAATTGTGTCAATGGACAATTATTATGTCATGTAAAAAGTAGAGGAGAAAATATCACAAAATATTAAGAATGTCTATTTCCCAAGGTTAAAGGATGTCTTCTCAAATACATGGAAATAAAATCTTCTTAGCAAAGATCATAGTTACTGTCTTCCTATCTCTCTACATTCTTCTGTTGGATAATTATCCCTGTTTGACTTCTCTTAGGTAACTGATCTCATTGCTTAAATATGGAAACATTTTGTATTGGGAAATCAGACACAGGAATTTTATTATCACAAACTCATTCCAGCACAACTGACACATGATAACTACATTTTTTTTGCATTCTTCCTTTCTCACTCTCTATTTTTGTTTTATTTTGTTTATATGTAAGTTTTATCCCTAGACATAGACCTAGTGTCAAAGTGGTTGGTGCATAAAAATCTCTGGATATGTTTTATCAAAAATTCTGTTTTATGAGGTAGAGCCAGTAGATACCATGAAAAAAAGCTTAGACCATCTTCCTTCTCAATTCAGTTTCATCTGCCTATTTTTAAAAGTTTTTCAAAAATCTGTTAGATTTCCTGACATTTTTCTTTATGGATTTCAAAGTATTGTGGTGAGCTTTGCTTAATTTGATTTTCCTCAGAGATGTAGAAGTTAGGGGAGAAGAAGGTAACAGATTGACAATTCTATTTTAAATTAGAACTTCTTACAGCATTTAACTTAATGGGAATGGGCTAAGCTTTTATTCAAAGTGTCTAAGGCATCCATCATAGATCATGGAGTATTGTCGCTTTTCTTTCAAGCAACTGTGTGTGAAAAACTAATAGATGAATATTAAATACATGCAGATATTCCAAAGAGCTTGACTAGAATTCACAGACATAGGGAAAGTGGTTTCAAGATAACAGCTGCAAGGCTGGTAAAGATGTAACTTAGCTATGTAAATGAAAAAAAATTACAACTCTCACTTTAAATGGATACAGAGCAGTTTATTCTGGCCCAAATATGAGTGACCATGACCTGGACAATACATATTCAGGTTGTTCCAAACTGCATGTCATGCCATAGCAACCATTTCTTAGGATATGATAATCACAGAGAAAAGAAACCATAAATTAGGATACTTTTCAACTACACTGGTGGCAGCATGAGGTAAGCAAGTTACAGCAAAGCCAGAAGATTGCTGTAACAGTCTATTCTTAACTTTTTGCTTGATATGTGCTAGTGATATGCTAATTGTCACGTGATGTTAGCACACACAGATAAAGAGCAAAGATTGACTCTTAAGGAGTATAAATATCATTCAAGATAAATGGAATTAAGTTCTGAATCTGGAACATCTAATCCTTTCCACAGCCCTAGAAATTCTGATCATCACTCCAGTCAGTCAGTGAGGTCTCTTTTTAGGAAGTTGCTTTCAAAATTGACAGAATGCTTCTGGGCCATGGGCAAGGCCCTGGGTCTAATCTCAAGTATCACATCAAATGAGTGTGGTGATACAACTGTAATCACAATACTAGGAAGGTAGAAGGAGGAGGATCATAAGTTCAAAGTGAACCTCAATTATGTGACTAGATACAGGCCAGTCTGTGGTACATAAGACCATATCTCAAAAAATAAAAAAATAAAAGGAAACCAACATTGCAATAAAAACCTCCATAATGAAATATGAAAATTAGACATCTTATGAAAGAAAAAAAAATCCAGACAAGGTGGCCACTATTTTGAAAAGAATGCTTGAAATGCTGAAGAACTTGACTTCAGACAAATAAGATTTATGTAAGAATGGCATGTAAAGTGTACCAATGTTTCTGTTTCAGACAGTTGGTGATGTCATCATAAAGTATCATGAACTGTGTGGTTTATAAACAAGGGAATGCTATTTGTCAGCATTCTAAATGTTGGAGTGTGGGAAGTGCAAGACAAAATGGTGCTTGAAGGTAGCATCTGGGATGTTGCCTGGGTTAGAGAGAGAAAAAACATGTGCTCAGTAAGATGGCACCGAGAGGAAGGAGCTGGGTGTTACCCCAGTTACTAGTCAGAGTAAGTGATTGGCACGCTGAACTTCCATGCTTGTGGATGGTGCGTGATCTCAATAATGTTTTACTATGGGAGCTAAATAGAATGCAGGCTGCATGCTAGCTTGACCTTTAAGGTGATTGGCTGCCCGTTTTGTGCTTTGGAAATCCCTGCAGTTTTTGCCTATGTATACTCTGTAAGCTTTCAATAAAGGGAGTTCCTGCTTTGACTTGACTCCCTGTTTGAATGTTCTGGGAGGGCTGGGAACACCCCTCTCCATCCAGTCAGCCAAGAGCTGGCAACACGAGTCTGAACCCCACATTGGAGTATGATATAAAGATGCTCATGGGGACCTTTTTTAGGACATTAAGGAAGAGAATAGAGTAACTCTTACCACATATGGGTACTACATGGATATATATGAACAAAGAGAAATTAATATGCATGAGAGACTTAGGAAATAGGACTTTATTTAGAGTTGGGTCAGCTGGTAGCCAAGAGAGCCACACAGTTTAGACTTATGGTGGAAGAGCCTTGGGACAGAAGAGAGAGCTTAAGGTCAGAGAGGGAGAGAGTTACCATGAGAGCCTGGCAGGAAGAGGAAGAGAGAAGGGGACAGGGTAGAAAGCCCGAGGGCTTCGAGAGTAGGAGAAAAAGAGAAACGCTGGATGAGTCCCAATCTTTTATACTCTTGGGCATTGCTAAGGAGTTTCCTAGCAGTTATTAGGGAAATAAAGACTGGAGGTGTGGTCTTTACAAAATGACCACTGGTTAAGATGGAACCTTTACAAAATGGCAGTTGTATCTAGCAAACTTCTTTCTGTTTATAAAATATTAGCTTCCTGTCTGGAACTCCATGGGAGTGAGTTCAATGAGAATGCAACTTAGGTATTCATGAAAATGCATGTAATTGGAAATCACTGTTTCATTCGTTAAAAATAAGCCAGAACATCCACCATTTCTGTCTGGCGTTTTAACTTGGGACCTGGAATCCAAACTAAGGTTGAGATCAGGTCCTTCTGTTTGTGAGGTAGAGTCTTAACCCCTGAGCTTTCTCTCTGGTCTGATTTACATTTTTCTAAAAGCTTCTTTTGTGCTTTTTTATTCTCAATTCTCTTGTAAATCTGGAAATATCCATCTAACTATGTCACTGGCCGAATGCCACATTGTCTTGAAACTTTTGCTCCCAAATAAATTTGTCCATTACTTTTAAATGTAACCTAACTCAAATCAACCTGATGTAGATAAAGGATAGACAAATTATTTTCCAAAATATGAGTGCCTTTTATTCCCAAGACTACCAGAATCCTTATCTCTATCTGAAATCTCTGAGTCCAGTTTTCTATTCTGAGTTCAGAATTTTATTCAGAGTCTGGTTTTCTGCACTCTTGGCAGATTCATCTGCTAATAGTTTTAAATAAAGCATTCAAGGATGTGCTTTCTGTCATCTTTAAACATTTCTAAATTGTTCTTACGATCCAAATGATTATGGACCACACGATCAGTTTTCACTATCATAATGACCCCGACTCACAAGCACAGATTTCCTGTGTTATTTGCTTTTTTTTGTTACTATGACCAAAATGCCATGGTAGAACAACTTCCAAGATAGGAAAGCTTATTTGCATTTCAGAGTTTCAGAGTTGTTCAGCCACATGCCTAAAGGCGGTGAGAATGTGGTAGACAAAGCTCTTCACTTATTGACTGACAGAAACAAGACACTCCCAAGTATTCACCTCCAGGGCCATACTTTCTATGTCTCTGTCCCACCTTTGAAAGCTGCCAGAACCTCCTCAGTTAGTCCAGCTAGGTCAGAACCAAGTATTCAAAGAAGGAGCTGCTGAGAGACATGTCATTTTCAAAAAAGATCAATGATATATTTATTTTAAAAACCACACAGTAATGTACACATCATCCCACCATAAGTGAATGAAGATCCTGACTTTGATATGTAAGTTATCCTAGTATTCAAATAACCAAAATGTTATTTCTGAAGAAATCAGCTATATTGTAAATAGCAGGAAAGCTATCAAGTGTGAATATATTGTATCATTTTTCAAATTCTGGACAGTTGAAAAAAGAGTACAGATTTTTGCTTTTAAAAAATTTCTTTAAAATCTATTATTGTAGTCCCTTTCACATCTAGAGACACAGGTTCCAAGACATCATTGGAGTACTATCATCTCTTTATAATCTCATGCCAATTTTTGGAAAGAGACATCAAGTAGTTGGAACAATTAGGAATTAATATGATGGTGTTAATTTTCAACCTAATATGTAGGACATAGGGACCCAAACACAGTGGAAGAGATGCTTTAGACAAAGGTAGGCACTGGGCTAAGACTGTAGGAGATTATTTTGAATACCTTATTTAAAGTGGTGATATCTAACCACTATTATGAGGAAGGAAGCTGAGTACTTTAAGACTGGTAAGCTAACAAGTAATATGTATTAATCCTTGTTCATTGCTCTTGATTAATGTGATTCTCTTGGATCCTGATGCTTATGACTCTCTTTATATGAATAATCTGGACTTGTAAATTTAAAAAATATCTTTCCTCCCTCAAATTGTTTAAGTGCTTATTGTGGCAAGAAGTTATGAAACTAAAACTATCTTGCTTAATGCACATATTTAATTTGCATTTTACCTAGCAAATTATCTCATAATTTTCTTAACTGTCATGAGGAAAGTTGCAATATTTTAAAAATCCACATCATACAAATGATTTACATTTGTAAAATATTCATTATATCTATCATTTTAGGTGTTATGGATAAATTTTGATATTTTTCTATCGGTGCAGAGCTATATAGAACAAATATTTTCATAACCACATTGCCTTCATAAGTTTATTATAACATAAAACATAAATAGTTTTCTCATTGGTAGGTAGAATGTTTTCCAGCTGGTGCCCAAGAACTTGCCAATACAGGTGCCTAATGGAAAAATATATAGCAACACACTGTATAGGAGTTAGACTATCTATTGAGAAGAACACATGAAGTAGGATGGGTAATAAGGGATGACTATGCATGAATTTATTGAATTTGTATGTGATAGTGTCAATTAATTATAACAAAGGGAAGGGAACAGAATGGTAGTCATTTCCAAAGATGAATATTGTTTCTTTCTCTGATTCTTATTTTTCTCTGAAGATTATCTTGAAAAAGAGAAAGACAACAGCTGTACATGTGTGGCAATGTATGTGTGGAGGTCAAAGGACAACTTTTGGAAGCCTTTCACCCCATCAACAGTGAGGACCCTGGGAATTGAACTCAAGTCACCTTTAACCCCTGATCCATTGCACCAACAATTTCATTTATCTTTGGATCTCAGTTATATGACATTTCAGTAATCATGGGATTTGCATTTAATGTTAATGGTGCATAATTTATAGTAATCTGTTTTATAATATTATAATATATATCTCAAGAAAGAATGTGGGACCTAGAAAAAGAAACAATGTGTAACTTTGTCACATGTTCATCTTTGACATTCCTCCAGTGTTTAAATCAATGTATATCTTTTCTCATTTTCACAGATATTTAAGTTCATTGGAGACTATGCATATTGTAGTAGGAAAACTCAGTAGGGTCTGGGCATCTGTTTCAATTACAGTTGCAAACAGAAAATATTTTGACAAAATGCAACTATTTCTTTTGTAAAAAGTCTTGCTTTAAGTATAGATCTTAAAACCAGGTCATGGGATAAAAATTAGTTCAAATTGATGTCTCAAATATTTTGTCCTTTTGATTTAATATTCCTTCATATTTTCTCATAGCTGTGACAAAACACCTGACAAAAGCAACTTAAGAAGGGCAGGGTTTATTTTGGCTTGCAGTTGAGAAGAAAACATCCATCATGTCATGAAGGGCATCGTGGTTTAAGTGTGACGCGGCTGTTTGTACTGTGTGCTCACAAGCAGAGAAAAAGAAATGCTACGGATCAGTCAGCTTCCCCCCCCCTTTTGTTCAGTATGGGACCAAAACCTCACTAGTCACATACACACTGTCTTCTCTCTTTAGATAGCTGTTCTGGAAACAACATCACAGATATCCCTAATAACTCTTGGGTAATTCTAAATACAGGAAAATTGGTGGAAAAGACAAATCACTTTAATTTCAAATTATTATATATAATCTATATGTATAAAGTTATATATTAAGTTATATATATATATAAAGGTGTTATATAAAGTATTGGGATAGAGTGTGGTATTCAGCACATACTTACAAATCTGGATAATTATCCCCTTTCATTTATCATTTCTTTATGTTAACATCTTGGCGATCTTATGCAGGTATAGTAAGGACAAGTCTCATTGTAGTAAGTGAATTCCTAGATGCAGCAGACCTGCTTTGAGTAGAATGTCTTTTCCAGTGATGAACCTTCCCGTCTTTAGGTTTTTACAATCTTACAACCCCCTCTTCCCGGAGGTTCCCAGGCCTTAGAATGGGGAGAGGTTAGGTTGGCCTGAATCTGAATGAGACTTATTTAAAACTAGGTTATTGTTAACTGCAGAAACACTATTGTTGCAGGGCATACCAGAATTTACTCCTTTTATGTTGTGTTTTGATAAACTTTATTCAAACTCTCTTTGTTTCCCTTCACTCTACATTTGCCAAACCTTAATAGTGACTATTTTACCTTTATATGAACATTTTTTCCCACATTTCACATATGAAAGAGAACTCATGATATTTATCTTTCCATGGTTGGATAACAAAGACTTCTTAATGCCAAAGAATTGTTTTCATTTTACAGTGGTATTTTCTTGAAGGAAATGATTGTTATTTATTTCTTACATTTACTTATCATATGTGTATGTATATATGATGCACATGCACACACCAAAGATGTTAGAGGACACAAAGTGAGAGTTGATTCTCTCCTACTCTGAGTTTAGGAGAATGTTGTCAGACTTTGCAGCAAGCACTTTTGCCTCTGAGTCATCTTGCCAGCTGGAAACATTGTTTCAGCTCCTTTAGAAATTTTCAAACTCAAGAGCTGCAATATGATATTTTGACCTAGTTTTCTTAGGAAAAATGAAAGAAAGGGCATAAGGTAGATGGTGATGGTGAAATGACTTTCAGAGCTAAATGAATGATACATTTCACTTTGAGAATTTATACAATATAAGAATGTTCTGCCCAGCTGATGCCTGTTGCATACATTTCTATTAGGTGTAAACTAAAGTCTCCAATACCTTGACAAGCATTCCTATTTTCAACCTTCAGTTTCATGGACCTCAGGGTTTACTCTGGTTTGTCTACTCTGTGGGGGCTCAGGCCTCCACAATGTCACATTATCTATCTTCAGGCTGCCCAATTCATTCGTGTATTTCCTTTCACTCATCCAGCTTTAAACCCAAAGGTTTCCACTGTGAGCTCCCATTCTATGGGTATAATAATAGCTGCCTACAGAGCAGTTTGATGTACTACTGTCATCCTACTATAGGTTTATTGGCTATTGATATATTTCCTTCCCTCTTTTAGGTTCTTGTTTTAGTTTACAGTACTATAGGGATGTGTACCATTCTAACAAGCAGGTCTTGAGTCTAAGCAGACAGCTGTTGGTTGTCTCCTTAGTACTCATGCCACTATTACACTGGTGGTCACCTTTTGCCATAGTGATTTATATTGTAACTCACAGATCTCATGCTATTGATGGGGCTGGTGATTATTTCTCTCCCCCAGCAGCTTCTACAGTATTCCTTGATAATGTGTAAGCTATTCAACAAGGAGAAAGTCCTGAAACCCAATCCAGCTGACACATTCTACCCTGGTACTATATTCGATTTGTTTTGCATCATTGTTGGGGGTCTCAGTCTAGGTTACCACAATAATCTGGCATTGATGGAAGAAGTCAGGACGGGGCCACTCAGGATGTTTTGAAGGAGGAAGTCAGGAGGTGTAGTTCAGGATGTTTTGAAGAAATTTTGCTACATACAGCCTGCCTTCTGGCTTGACCTTTAAGATGATTGGTTGCCCGTTTCCCTACCCTGGAATTCACCTTGGGGTTTCTACCTTTATAAGATGGCTATGGCCTTACAATAAATGAGTTCCTGTCTGACTAGACTTCTGTTGCATCTAATTGTCCTTGGGAAGGAGGGCTGGGAGTGGGCAGACAGTGCACTCACCTGTCCTCCATCTCTCTTGTGGAGGATCCCTGCGACCCGCCTGCAGGACGGAGCTGGGATCCCCAGGGACCCCCACAAGTAATAGGGTCTTACTTACAGGTTTTGGAGAGCAACCAAGAGCCATATCAAAAGCCCATAAAATTTGGGGGCCTTTAAGACCTCTCTGACCAGCACTTTATCAAAAAGTACCACATTCCTGTTGCTTATAATATAATTGTGTTCCTGTGTTCTAAATAGATCAGCTCAAAGCTTTTATTTTATTTATTTTATTTCATTTCATTTTATTTTATTGTTTGAAGAACATCAATTGTCCTTTTTGAAAATATAAAGAAAATAATTTTCATATTTAAATGGATAAACATGTCACCGAATATTGTCAAGTATTTAACATTTTTTCAATTGTTTCACAAATTACGATTTTTAAAATAATCTTTAATACAATCAAAGTACAATGTGCTGGATATTTTTCATTATGTCTCTGAAATCACCAACTACCAAAAACCTATTAATCCTTTTACTTTTTTAGAGTGTATACGTTTTTTCCTAGGAATGCATATGTGCGTGTGGACATTTGTGTGTGAGTGTGTGTATGATAATGAGGATTTTCATGTGCTGCAGTACATGTATGGAGATTAGAAAATCATGTCCTGTGTTGATCCTTGTCTTCCAACCTGGATGGACAAGGTCTCACTGCATATCCAAGTGGGGAAGGTAGACCCATAATCTTTCAAAAATTCTTCTGTCTTTGCTGTCATCTCTACATAAAAGCAGCTTGGATTACAGAAACTTGCAAGAAGCATATGACTTTTACATGAGCTATAGAGATCTAATCATGTCCTCATATTTTGCAGCAGGTACTTTCATTCACTAATCAGTATTCTATCTCAACTTACCATTAGGAGTCTTTTCAAATAAGTGTCTGTGTTTAGTAAGTTGAAAACTCACTTGCATTTTTAAAATCTCTAAGTGACAAGAAAATACTTTACTCTAAAAACTGTTAACACAAATAATTGTGTGTTCATATATTAGTTTCTGAACTTTTATTTCCCATACTGTGTGTATTCACCCTCAATAGATTTTGAATCTTACAGTTCATTACCTTTCTGTGTAAACTTCTATATTTATCATCATCTTTGTTTCAAAGCTTTTAATCTGATACATACATACATATATATATATATATATATATATATATATATATACACACTGTTATTGTTGCTTTTAGTCTTTGTAACCACAAAATCTGTTTTGCAATTTTTCATTCTATTTGACAAATTTCCAAACATTTACACAAAATTTTCAAGTTATGGGTGTATAGATTAGTGTTCTGTTTTCAGACATTTTCATTATGATAAATATTATCATTTTATTTTGTTGTCTAGTTATTGCAAGTTAATAGAAATTAATTTTTTTATTTTTCCTTGTTCTCATAACTAAAAAACTTACAATATTTGTTTGTTATTATCAGTGATATAGAACATATGAAATCATATCCAAATATCAGTTCCTTCAAATCTGCCAGTTCTCCATTTATACATTCCTGGTATGAAAGTCATCCACATTCATATTTGGCATGGTTTTATTTATCTATAGAAACAGCTTAGTCTATGACAAAATGAGAGACGGAACAATTTGCTTTATATCATACTCAGACAGTTATCTTAGCAATGAACTGTTTTGATTTATGGTCATCATTTGAAAGCTTCTGCTCAGCATCTTACATCTTCACCTTATGCATTGATAATTTCTTTCTCAGATAAAATGAAAATTAGATACAAGAGTAAATATAACCTTAAGTGACAGTACCATCAGTTATGCTTCTATCAATTTATTAATTTTCCCATTGTTTTATGCAATATTGTATTGCAGTATGTGTTTATGTGCATGTGCACATGTGTGAGTGCATATGGAAACCCAGAAATCATTGGTTTCTCTTCCATCTTATTGTTTTGAAACAGGGTCTCTATAGAAACCCTGCACTCTCTAGTAGGGCTGATATAGCACTCCAGCTTTCTGCAAAGTTTCCCAATCCTCACTTTTCACCTTCCAAGGGTGAAATTACAGGTGTCTACCCCACCCTTCCAGATCTTATATGGGAACTTTACATTTGAATTCTACTTTTTTTGCTAGCAACTACTACCTAGCACCTCCTTAGTCCTAAGCTACATGAATATTTTTCCTATTTTTGCCATGTGCGTGTGTGCGTGCATGCGTGCGTGCATGCGTGTGTGTGTGTGTGTATTTGAGAGAAAGGGCAAAAAAGAGAAAAAGAGCATTATTTGCAAATAGAGGAAAATGAAACAGAATAAATTGATATATTTGTGTGTGTGTGTCTGTATGTGTCTGTGTGTTTGTATGTGTCTGTGTATTTGAAAGTGAAAGAGAGAAAGAGAGACAGCATTATGTGTATATGGAGGAAGAGAAAACAGGAGAAATTGCTGAAGCTTGTTCGTTCCTTCTAGAATATGAGTTCTGAGGATCACTCATTTTGTTAGGCTTTTCAACATGTGCCTTTACACTTTTAGCCATTTGTGGACACCATATTTTTATTACAAATATTTTTGAGTTTCAAAGTAAAATAAAGGGCTGGAGAAATGACTGAGGGATAAATACTCTGCCTCAAAAAATGGTAGGAACTGATTTTGGATATCAGATTGTATGTGAAAACTCAAAACATAAATGGTTGTGGCCTACAGTACCAGCCTTGGAAGACAGAACTTGGGAAACTCCAGAGAGAAGCAAAAAGGAGATAGAAGCAATCCAAGATAACCAATCTTGGGCCTTCATAGGCACACACACTGCCCTATAAAACACACGCACACACACACACATACGTGCGCGCACACACACGCGCACACACACACACACACACACACACACACACACATGCACGTGTATACCCCCCAAAAATATAGTAAAATAGAGTAAAACATAATGTTATTTGAAACCAAAATGTCCTGGAGCTAAGTGTAAGCTACGGCTAAATATTTTCATAGGATTATTTTTTATATAATAAAGTCTTGAAATATAAAAAATTTATTTTTATTTTCAAAATTTTTACTGCACATTTTAATTACACAATTTTCTATGATAAATTGTCATAACCTGACACATGTATACAATATGGATGATCCCTTTTGGCATAATTCTTACTCTTTCTGATTGACATGCTATAATTGAAGTTATGACAACTTGAACTTAAGGACAATACTGTTCAGTTTTGTGATATTGAGAAAGAGAAACTGTGAAATATTTCAGAATTAGCATTTCTTTTTGTGGAGATATATAAATAAGGGGAAATTTCGTATATAAATGTGCAAAAATTCTAAGCAGCTTTAACAAGTAAATGATATAAAGACAAAACTCAAAGGCGAAAAAATTGTCAAAGGCAGACTGGATATTTCTTCTTTAAGTCCTGTAAGTGAATACCAAGACATAAAAATAATTCTAACATATTATTAAGGGTGGTTATTAGATAGACAAAACACAGTAAACTTTATTGCTTTTGTGTGTGGACAGACCGAATCTCTTATACTTAACTGAAAGGAATGTAGTATGATACTATTTTATTGGAGAAGAATTTTGTGGTATCTCAAGTGCAGCACATTAAATTCCCAAATAACTTTCTAGATACATATTAAAAAGAATTAAAAACAGGTATTCAAAAAAACAAGAAACTTCTCCATGGATTTCACAACATTACTCAAAGCTACCACAAAGTGTTTACGCTTCAAGGCAATCAATTGATACCCAAAGTCAAGATATTCACAAAGTGAAACATTATTAATTCAAACAATGGTAAGAAGCATTGCTACATTCTGCAACATTGCATGAAACATAAATGCCAGACATGAGATTCTAGACAGGAAGCATCCCTATGTGTATGCCTACACCATAGATAGAATGTTAGTAGTTGCCAGGTACAGCTGAAAGAAAATCATGAGATATAATTACTGAATAGCTATATTTTCTGTATTTAAGATAATGACAAATGTTTGGAATTAGAATGGATGTCACTATTCTACTGTATAGTAATCACACTAATGCTTTTGACTTGTATGTTTTAAAATTCTTAATTTTATACGCTGTAAATATAACCTTAGTAAAAATATTTAATCATCACTGGATATAGAGAGAAAAAAAATGGGAAAAATGTGACTGGCTGTTCACCATCATGAACTAGAGTCCCAGGATATCAATATGCTTCATGGTTTGCAGTTGTCAAGGTCATTGAGTAGATTTCCCCTTCTCTGGAAGAAACAGAACTATTATAGTTCCTGGGCATGTATTATGCAATGCACACATTTTAGACATATTAAATTTGGAGCAAAGAAATATATTCCAAGAAATTATATCTCCAGAACAGATTGTTAAATATTCATGTTTCCTTGCATAGGAATGCCTCAGGATCAAATCCTTGTGCATGGGCAGAACATCTATGAATGGCTGTATATCATAGTAGTCACCTTTAAAATATTTTCAAATAAAAATATTATGTGATTAGTACTTCAAACATACACATGTGCATCACATATATGTACATATATACTAAACCTATATATGTACATAGGGCATTTGACTAAATAACTTAGACACACTGAGTACTCACATTCAAACTTAGTCATCCAATGAGATTTCAGCCTATAACTTCAGCAGTTCAGATGTTTCTTAATAAACATATTAAAACAAAGTGGAAGTTTTAAAAAATAATATGACACAAAATGAGTAGTTGTCAAATTTTTAAAATTCTACAACATTCATGATAGTTTAGAATGTCAAGATTATAGGTTTATGGAAAGGAGTACAATTGTGTCAGATACATGTTTACTGTATGACAGCGTGCCTAACAATGAATTTTCCTCCAAAAATATAGGTAATTGAACAATGTGTATATAAATGCTGCCAAGTGAGCAGAGAATTTAGAAGTTAGACACATCCTTTTTACTTAAACAACAACCAGTTATGAGATATACAGGGAGACCACAGATACTAGAAGGAGGGAATGAACTACTAAAGTTTAGGTGTAAGGACATGATATCAAACTGCCATCTGAATATCTAGAGAACAGAGAATTTCTCAGCACTCAACATAGAAGTTTCCTTTGGTAATGAAAATGTGTTTAATACAATGAATCATAGTTGACCAAAGTGCAGAGAATAAGTAACTGCTTGACATTCTTAAATTCATCTCAATCATTCCAATCCCAAGGATTTGTCAGGGAATGTCACAGGAAGAGGGCACATAAGAGCATAGGGGTGCTGCAAACAGTGTTTTATGTACATGATAAGGCTACTGCACCAATGAATTCATTGCAGCTATGTCTGTTTCAACAAGATTTGACCTATCAGCATTCTACCATGAGAAGGAAAAGACCTAAAGAAACCTCATACTCCCTTGAAAGACTGTTAAAGGTTAATGCTGAATACTGGTGTAGTGAGGTGGGAGCAACTTTCTTCAATGTTTTTTCCACAGATATGTTGCTTCAGTAAGAGTCCAGGCATATGCCAATAGAGGCAACCCAGATAAAACTCTACAGGCCACACATGGAAAAAAGACAAGAAATAAGGAAAGAGACTAGTAGGGAAGAAGGCATTGTGGGAAAAAGAAGGGAAAATGGAGTTGAGTAAAAAATGACAAAAACTTATTGTATTCATGTGTGTAGTTCTAAAAGAATAAAAAGATTAAGAAAGAAAAATTACTTCTTTAGGTAGACCATTTGAACATATGCCCTTTGCTACAGAGATGGTTCAGTAGATAAAGTGCTTAATACATAAGAACACAGACGGAGTTTGTATCCCACATAAGGGCCAAGAGGCCAATGCAGTTTGTCAATAATTACAGTGCTTGGTAGGCAGAGACAAGGATGACCAAGGCAGGCTGGCTATTTAGACTAGTGAAATCAGTGAGCTTCAGGCTCTAAAGAATTTAATGATCGCACCCAGTGTTACTAGCTGGCCTACACATAAATGACAACAAATGTACACGTGCACCTTCTCACATTTAGAAACACATTCATAGGCTGGAGAGATGACTCGGGGATAAGACTATCTCTCAAGCAGATTTCTGAGTTCAGAAATCCCAGAGAAAAGTAAGAAGGAGGTAGAAACAATTCAGGATGATTCCTGAAGTCACACTTGGTCCTCCACAGTGCACTCTGACACACACACACACACACACACACACACACACACACACACACACAGACAAGCACACACACATAAAATGAATAAAAGCACATTCATAAATGCATGCAAAGTACACACACATTCCCATGCAAATAAATACGGACTATCTGACACAAGAAGCTATATATTTAGGATCTCAGTTAAACTCACAAAATGAAAAGGAGTATGCTGTTACATTGATAATTGATGAGACATACATTTGGGAAGATTAAAGTGATTTTGTAACACCTATGTTGAAGTCAGAATTAGTCCATAAATCACAAGAAAGAATTGTTAGTTGGAAATATGGCTCTGCACAGGTTTTATATATTAATTAAAAATAATATTGATATTTTGAAATTACTTGAATATGCAAAAGTACATTCAGAGAATGCAGCACAAAGTATAAAAACTAGAAGTAATGAAGATTATATATAAATATACATATTGAAGGCATCCTCAAGTGAAATCAAATGAGACAAGGGAGCATCATTTTTTCTAAGTAATGGCATAATATAGAATGCTTTTCTGAAAATAGAGGACATTATGTTGGAAGACATTACAGATCCACCTTCCCTTATACATCCAAAATATAAAGAAAGCAATCTGAAGGAGTCACATAACTGTAAATACCACCTGTCTTGGGAAATTGGAATTTCAGTTGTAATAATGATAATTGAAGTTTTAATTTTCTTTTTTCCATGATTTTATAAGCATAATGAGTAATTGTCTATGCCCTCTTCCTTCCCAACTGCCTCCCTCTCCCACTTTCTTTTTTCTTTCCCTTTCTTTCATCAATATATCCCACTTCTTCCAATCCTCCTGTCTGTCTGCTTCTATGGGTCACAGTGTTCCCTCTAGTGGGGTTCAGGGCTCTGCAGCAGACCAAGTGGCCCTTCCTTGGGCAGACTCACTGACAGGGGCACTAGTTTTCACCTGTCTATCCCTAGCTAAGTTCTCAGTGCATGAAAATATTTCTCCCGAGAACCTCACTAGCTTATGGGGCATAAGAGCATGTCGATGTCAGCCGTTGTGCTGGTCTGGTAAGGTCAAGTCTCATTGCAGTGAGTTCCTGGATGTAGCAGCACTACTTTGAATGGAATGTCTTGTCCCGTGTAAACCTCCCCATCTTTAGGTTCTTCAGTCTTACCACTCCTCTTCCCCAATGTTCCCTGAGCCTTAGGATGGGGAGAGATTTGTCTGGCCTGATTCCAGGTGAACATTGCAGAGTTTCAGTTCTCTACAAAAGTATCCAAAATGAGCAAAAGCAAAAGAACATGGGTAAATCATTAAAAGAAAAAAAGGCCTATGCGTAAGAAAAGGCTTACAGGAGAGGAAAGAATAGGAATAGGACAGAGTAGAAAGTGAGGCTAACCTTAGAGCAACCAATCACTTACGTACTAACCCTTAACCCCCCTCACCCCATCTACCATGGCCGAGAACACAAGCCCAGCATTGTAAACCAGTCAAAACAACAGAGAATGGGAGGAGACTGACAGTGGACAGGATCAGATGTCTTCATACTAACCACAAATATCCAAGAGTAAACTCCCATCTCAACACTTCTTATTTTATCTTTGGATAGGAGAGGATCTCAACACCCAGATGGATTGCAGCTAGGAGGAAGAAAAGTTTTAATTTTCTTAAGCCTCTGATCATTTTATATTTTGTATTATGAGGATAATAGAATTTAATGATGCAATTCTAATTGAAATAATTAAGATTTGAAATACAGGCAAATAAAATTTTAATATGCAAGATAATATAATAACAAATACTATTTTTTAAATATGTGGCATCAGTGAACATAAAGGCCACAGTTTGAACTTCAAAACTTGAAGCAAAAATGTTAGAATCCACCTTGCAATAACTCTGATAAACAAGATCTATAGTAACCAGTGGACATTTACTTCAGGAGACGTATTGCCTTCTGTTTTGGCAGTTGCCTGACTGTCCTCCGTTCCTCAGTCTTTAGAAGCATTGAACACAGCACCAGATCTTCCAAAGTTTGGTCAGTAATTTTTAAAGAAGTAGATCCAAAAGATTTGGAATTTGTTACTTTATCCAGTTTAAGTTGTTTGGAAGCTGCTTGATGACAAGCTGAGGCAAAACACAAAGTAATATAATAATGATAATCCTTGAATACGAAAGATATCTCAGCAGATAAGACTCCTACTATGGGGAGAAGTTCTGCAGTTTCTACCCTTTCCCGGGGATTTACGGACAGGTTCCGGGGAAGGAACAGAAGATTGGCAAGTGTGTAGACGCTGGTAATAATCTGTCAATAATCACTCATCCATGCTGCTGCAAGTAACCATAAGTTAACTTATTGGGTAACATTTCCTTTTTGAAAAGGAGCAGAAAAGAAGAAAGATCACCAGTTGGGACAAGAACAGGGATGACTGAGAGTAAATTTTTTTTTTTTATTATTTATTCAACTGTGTGTATGTGCACACGCGCGTGTCTGTGTGTGTGTGTATGTGTGTGTCTGTGTGTGTGTAGAACCACCGACGAATTCGCGAACCACCATGGACGCCTCCACCTCCTTCCGCCCTGGAATTCACAGGCTCCGCCCTACCAGGACCAGAAGCGCAGGCCGCCCCCGCTTCCGTCTGGCGTCTATACGTGGGATCTGGGATCCGAACTCAGGACCTTCCGCCTGCAAGGCGGAGGCTTAACCCCCGAGCCACCTCTCCAGCCCGACTGAGAGTAAATAAGGACGGGAAAGATAAGATCAAAATACATTATATAAGTGATAAATTTTTTTCCCTTAAAATACTGTTTTATTCCACATTACATCACTGGGGTACAGGTCTGTTTTAGTTACAATGCAGTTGTTTTGCCTCATTTTGATAGTACACATCTTCATTTATTATGACTTCCACAGTTCGTATTGTGCCAACACTCTCAAAGTAGCTGAAGTTAATATGACCTAAAGTTTTCATGAGACCTAATTATTAATTACTTAAAAATTCAAATAGTTCTCCCTTTGCCATACCTAAATTTGATACACTATTGAAAAATAACTTTTCACTTTGAAATTCTGTATAATTAATTTATGCACCATTTCTGTTATTGTTCTGTCTCCCTACAAATTATAAATTCCCATTGCCATGATCCTTGAATGCTCATAGGTATTGTAAGTATTTGCACAATGACATTGGGACTCTTAAATAATTCTTCTTCTCTTTCTTCTTCCTCTTCTTTTTTCTCTTCCTCTGTCCTCTTTATCTTCCTCTCCTTTTTTTACCCTATTTTTTAAAAATATTTTTAAGTTTTAGTTATTTGAGAAAGAGAGAGAGAGAGACAGAGAGAGAGAGATCAATTGTCTGCTGCCATGTCTGTTAGCTTCATGGAGTCCAACTTATTCCCATAATAACCACAGATTGTCTGCAAATCCTCCGAGCTGAAAGGGTTCTCCTGAGGCCCTCCACTGACATGAAAGGGGTAGGCCCAAATCATGTGACAATCTTATTCAAACAATCACAGCTGATGAAAGGTCAGAGTTCTACAAGCCATGTGATGCCCAGTATACAGTATTCCACAAAATGCTCCACTCTCTCCTCAGCTTCTTAAATTTCTTCTAAGGCCTTGTCTATAATGCTCTCTGAGTTTAGAGAGATAGCATTATAGATGCCAATGTGCATTTCTTCTGCTTTATACTAAATGAAAAATACTGTGGAGACTTCATATTGGACAACAGGTTAAAATTATTTGGAATACACTTGAGAGTTATCTCAACATAACTAACTCCTATTATTTTTTTAAATGGGAAAATACTAAAATATGAAAATATTGGCCCATTGAGTCAATTAGCTTTTGAATAAATAGTATTCATTATATTTTCTAAATATGATAATATATAAAATAAATACACTAAAAATTGGACACACTGTGTATACTATTCTATAATATATAGTAATATATTTAAAAATTTATATTGAGATAGCTGTCAAGTGCATTTCAAACAATGTTAACTTTGATAACTTGGTAATAATATTGATATTAATAGAAAATAACCTTAGATTACTAGAGTATTACTATAGTATGAAAAAATTTCCTTTTATCATATAAGAATGTGGCTAATTATCTCCTTTGCTTGCTCAGAATTTCAGCATGCTATACCTCAATGCTAGATAAGGTAGCTTAAAGTGAGTGACTTGCCTTTCAAAATACAAATAAAGTACTATATTCTCAAGTATTGGTACTTACTAATTGTTTGGGGTTAGTCAGTTTCAATGTGTGCATATACGACCATGAAGGACTTATTTGTTTTTCCACCTCTCTGTGGTTGTTGTACTCTGTCCACAAGACCATTATACCGAATGAAATTCAGTAATTGTTACTTATTTGATATAGATGACAGTGTTTGCTCTATGCTATAAAGGTTCTGTAAGTCATGTTGTAATCCTGAATCATTCACGAAGCTGTCTCTACTAGGCTAGCCGAGAAGTGTGATAATCAGAATATTTTGTAGCCCTAACTGTGAGAAGCCATTCTGCTGTTTTTTCAAAGCAAAGTCTCCAGGAAATATTTTTTGAATTCCTAATGATGATTCCCCAATTTTCTCCCTTCTGTATGGGATTAAAGTCTTTTTTTTTGTCTTAAGCGTATTTCTATCTGCTTTAAAATTCTTATTCTTTCCTTTGAGGATGCTATCTCAAATCAGGGAAGATGTGCCAATGCACACTGTAAAACTGATTATCATGAACACGGTCTACTTCTTACTCTGTTCCATTTCTTTGACTTTAATGACGACTTTTTTAAAAAAAAAAAAGATAAATTAAAATTGTCCATGCATTTTACATGGCAGTTACCATCCCTTCACACGGAATGCTTGGGAGCAACTGAACTGTGCCCAGTGCACATCAGTGCCTCTTGACATTTGTTTTAAGATAAAACATTAAATTCCTCAAATCCAATGTCAGATTTAAGCACTGCGGAGAGACAAATGCACATCTACTGCCTTTTAAACGATATACTTTCAATGGAATTTTGCCATGTCTTGTGTCTGTCAGCAAGGCATTGATAGTTACCCATAATAATTCAGCTTTCCTTCTCAGAAGTCATGCCAGGTTTAACTCTAAATCCTGCACTACAAACCACTAGACAGTAATGTTTTCCCATGAAACTTATGCCTTCATACATTTCACAAAGAGAGAGGAAGAGAGAGAGAGAGAGAGAGAGAGAGGGAAAGGGAGAGAGATTATTATTGTTTAACTACTCAATCAACAGATCAGAAATTAAGTGCAAGAGGAGTGTATGGTAGTAGACAGAAACATATTTGCCTTAAGTACACTCCTTTTTTTCTTAGTCACACCAAATGATGAAGCTCAAGTCTTTGCTTTGGTTAGGTAATGTTTCCAGGTCCCACAGTTTCTGTACAGATGCTCTTCCTAATCTTTATTCTCTCTCTCTCTCTCTCTCTCTCTCTCTCTCTCTCTCTCTCTCTCTCTCTCTCTCTCTCTCTCCATCTCTCTCTCTCTTGCTTGTTTTACAATTAGTACTTACAATTTTCATCACTTCCTTTTTAAAATTTTATGTTCCTCATTTGACAGTTTTCTATTGTGGATTTCTGTCACTTTCTCTTCAGAATACATACTTCATTTCCTCCCCTATCTGCTATGTTGAGTCTTGCTGTATTTTCATTCTTCCTTATCATATATATATATAATTTTTAAAAGAGAAATAATCATATATCTGCTACTCATTGTATAAAGGACTGCCATATTTTTCCCACAAAACACTCTAATACAGTGTTATCAGTCCTGCTTTACCATTATCCCTTGTGATAAAAAAGAAAATTGTTAAAGAATTGTCTTACTTGTAGATTTCATTCCTTGTCTTATAGTATTCATAATTAAAGACTCGGACACATTTGTACTCTTTCTGAGTTGGTCTTGCTTGAGAAATAAGAAGTTTTCTCCCTACCTTGTTATTCAGTGTCTTACACTTTTTTCTCTTGAGGTAATATTCTTAGAACTCTCACGAGTTCTCATATTGCTCATCAATCTTCTTTTCAAGCACAGCTGATATGAAAATGGCCCACCCATATGCTTAAAAGGCCTCAACCACCGACAGTGTTAATGCTTACTGCCTCGGCATGTTACATATTGTTGAGTTAACGTCCTGAGACGTAAAGGAGAGACAAAAAAAGGCTCACTCAACTTCCTTTTTTGGGAAAAATCAGGAGACAAACTTTCAAATGAAAGATATAATTGCCCATGTATAGAAGGGACAGCTTACTTCTCAAAAACAGAAGATGGAAGTCTAGCCAATACCTTTAAAATTATTATTATTAGATTGATCTTTTTTCTTCTGCTCAGGTTTACAGCGAGGTGCTATACTTCCTTCCTTCTGTTTTCAGAAATTACTTCTCTTTGTTCTGGCTAGTATAATAGTTTTAGGTCCTGGTTCTTTGATTCCTGCTTTTGCATTCTTAGTCTCCCATTTGCATGTAAATATTACTAAATAAAACTTGAGTGCCTTGTTTCATCAATATTTTTCCTGCCATCTTAAGCGTGACTCAACTAAGACTTTCACAGCATAGAAGAAAGCATTCCCCTCCCATATGCCAAACAATCCTTATGATATATTTAGTACTGTACATTGCTCAAAGTGATATCATACGGGATTAGTGTGGCTGTAACTACTACAAGAGATGGGAGGGGTTGTGCAAAACTCTTACAAAGCTCACTAGACAAACAGAATAATTATGTTGTAGGCACTGATGCCAAGACTGTGTAGGGGACATTTGGTAACACCCAGACTGGGTCCTCAGTTCCTTCAGTCCATTGCTTTGACCTTGCAGAATTTTGGTAATAATGAACATAAGCTGCAAACTAATTAAAGGAGCCCAGAATGGAGTATAAGTAGTTGCCTCTCTTTTGTCTTTTACTGTTTATTGCTTTGTTGCATTTATGTTTATTGGCATTTCAGGTACTTGAATTACCAGCTTCCCTGAGCAGGCAGAGGAGAAAGATGGAAAGTTAGAGGTCAGAGTGAAAGAAAATTGGTAAGATCTCAAGCCCTAAATTTTTCGATTGTTTTTTAGAATTGATTTTTTCTAAATTTTATTTAGCGTGTGTGTGTGTGTTTGTGTGTGTGTGTGTGTGTGTGTGTGTGTGTGTGTGTCTTTGTCTGTGCGTGTGTGAGTGTGCACCCTGTGTCCCTGTGGACCACCAAGGATGACTTCCAGAATCATCTTGTGGTAGGGTCGCTCTTAGGCAGGTTTAGAGCATTCTCCTTCCCACTCTCTGCCCCACAGAAGCCTGCTCAGAGAGGTGAGCAGAGATAGACCCAGAGTTTATTTTATCTTTCTATTTCTCCTGCCTGTCTCCTGGCTGTGATCGCCAAATGTTGTGGAGTCACTGTCTTGGGGTCTTTGTGTATCCAGGTTCTTGTGTTCAGGAATCCAAGATTGAAAACAGAACACATGTAGAGGATTAGGGAAGAGTTTATTAGAGGAGAGAATAGAACTCACGGACTCCACACTTGGAACACCATGAGGGCCAAGGGCACCATCTAATGACTGGCAGGGTCAGGTATATTTGTACATTTAGGTAAGCCTGGGGAAAAATGTTTCATATTTATTAATATTTACTCTTCTTAATGAGCTGATAGCTTTAAGTGTAACAAAATGATGTTCTCTCTTTCACCAAAGATGATAATGGTATTTGAACAGGTAGATATACAACACAAGAGTGTGCTCCAGATCTAGAAAGGAAGGATGAGGTCTAGGTTTGCTTCATTGTCAAAAGAGAAGTGGGGAAATCATAAACGCTCAATTATCTACTGAATTCAAAAGTTTAGGAATGTTTCTGAATCTTCTATGTTCCAGAAACAATGTCCTGTTTTGCCTTAATATCAGTGGGCAACATTAAAAAAATCATATGCAGCCAATGAGTTATTGGAAAAGTTTGGGAGTGTTTCCAAATCTTTTAAATTTCAGAAACTCATGAAAGATCAAAAACACTGTTCAAGTTCTGAGTACATGAGGATAAGAATGACATTTTGCAAATCCACAATTTCCATGCTTCAGTAGTATAGAATTTAATTTACAAGAATTTAATTTATGAGAATCTGCAGAAATATCACTATTTGAAATTAAAGTTTGCATAAATCAGTGGGCTGCCTGCAAGAGTTATTGCAATATTTGTTTCTTTTCTGTTGCTGTTTGTGAAATTGTTGTTTTTAAAAATTACAATGAATATTTATGTATATACATGACATAAAGAAAACCAAGCACCAAACTTTGAGGTTGAAGTAGTTCCTGTTGTTACATTGGGAGACCGCATTGATTAGGAGCATGGATGATTTCCAAGGGAGAGTGAAAACTTTAGAGTAGTTTATAACTCTAGAGAGAGATATTAGATATTTTAAAAAGGGTTATCACCATTTAACTGTTGCTAACATATTTGATTATCAGAAAGCCTGGAGGTTGAGTGGCTAAGGGGCAGAAATCTAGTTCTTACTCTACAAATTGTAGTTTGGAATGAAAGAATTGCTAGTGGAGTGGACAGAGGCAGTAGGATGGATTGGAACTTATGGAGAAGGCCTGAGGCAAGTGAAACATGGGAATATGGGAAAATTACCAATGACTGACAACTGAGTAAAGCTTTTGTTAGTATTTCCTTACTTACTTTTGAATCATTAAGCAAAGTATTTGTTTCATAGGCCTATCATCAATAAGTCTTGCTGAAGTTTTAGGCAGAGAAGAAAGGAAATACAATCCTTACTCACGAATTACTGAAGGGCTGATTATGTGGGTGATGGACTCTGTCAGATGTCTTTCTTTCTCCCTCTTGTTTTCCATCTGTTGCTCACAAGTGGTCATTTCACTGTTCATTAGCCTCCTTACCAGAGGAATGGGAATTATTTTGTAGCACTGAAGTCTTTAAGTATAGCATCTTGTTTGCAACTTAATTGAGCCTTTGCTTGCTTTTGTCTCTGTGGATTACAGCAATGCATTTCCTAGTAACTAAGAGTATTCCAGAGCAGGGATGCCTTCTGAAAAAATCACTGACTCCAATAATAGTGAAAATTGTTAAATGAGCTAGTTATCTCAGGCCACATATTTAGTGATGGAGAAAAGAACTGGATGAAAGCCAAAATGTCCTCAAAATAATATCTCATTTCTTTAGCTGGAATATCTGGCTATGCTTACTACATTGTGAAACAAATGAAAATGACCTTTGAAAGATGCATTGGGAGTCCAGATCGATTACCTACTTAGTACTAAGACCCACCATTACCTTCTCACTGAAGTTTTTTGTATTTTCATTTTATGGTACATCTGTGTGTTATCTTCTACCAGTCTTTTTAACTATAGGCTCTTTTATTTTTTTGGGGAGAACAATTTTGTTTAGGGCTCTGGTTATAGTTCTTAGTCCAGCTTGACAGGAGAGCTTACATCAACACTAGGAGCTGAGAAAACTGGCCAAGCTATATCCATAGGGATTGTTGAACTTTCTTGCCAGACTTTGAGTCTGCCCAAGTATTCTGAAGTATGTTAAGTGACTGGTCCAATTTCCTCCATCTTATCTACCTGCCCAGGAATGGCCTACCCCATTATCATCAATCCTAATCAGTTTGCCTTACCTACTAAATTCTTCACAGATGTTGCAAAACTCAGGTCTTTTTTTATTATTATTATTATTTATTCAACTGTGTGCATATGCGTGTGTATATGTGCGCGCGTGTGTCTGTGTGTGTCTGTGTATGTGTAGAACCACGGACGAATTCGCGAACCATGGACGCTTCTATCTCCTTCTGCCCCAGGATTCACAGGCTCCGCCCTACCAGGACCAGAAGCGCAGGCCGCCTCCGCTTCCGCCTGGCGTCTATACGTGGGATCTGGGATCCGAACTCAGGACCTTCCGCCTGCAAGGCGGAGGCTTAACCCCTGAGCCACCTCTCCAGCCCCCCAAAACTCAGGTCTTAACTGTCAACTTGACACCTATATCTAACTGACACATTATTTTACTCAATTATCTGGAGCCAACGATCCCTAACTTACCACAATGAATATGGTGCATTAATTTTTTGTTTAATTTTTTTTTTAGTTTTTTCCTAGCTTTGCAAGCATATTGAGTCCTTATCTCTGCCTTCCTCCCCTCCCTAAGTCTCCCTCCTTCATCAGTCCATAGCACTCCTTCCCACGGTCTGTCTGCTTCTATGGGCCCCAGGGATCCCTCTGGATTGTCTAATCTTGTGGGGGTTCAGGCTTTTGTGGAATACCAAGTGACCCCTCCTCGGGTTGACCCACTGATAGGGGTATTCCTCTTTACCCATCCAGTAGTAGCCCCCAAGGTTTCCACTGCATGCAATTATCTCTTCTAAGGTCTTCCCTAGTCTATGGGGCATGTTGGTATGTCAGTCATTATGCATGTCTGGTAAGGACAAGTGTCGTTGCAATGAGTTCCTAGACACAGCAACCTTGCCTTGAGTATAATATTGTCCAACAGTGGAAATTCCCATCTTTAGGCTCTTACAATCTTACTGTCCCTTTTCCCACAAGTTTTCCTAAGTTTTAGAATGGGGAGAGATGATATTGGTCTGATTCTGGGTAAGCATTGCAAAGTTGCCAGTACCTTGTGTTATGGCTGGATATTGTTGTCCACTTCACTGCTCTTCCACTATCCTAGGCTGCATCCTTTCAAAGTGTTGAGATCCTCTCTACCTCTGTTCTAAGAGAAGATTTCTTGGTCGAGTTCTGAGTGCTCTTCCAATCTATAGTTATAATAAGCATTTGGAAGCAGTTTGGTGTATTGTCTTCCTACCTATAGGTTCATAGTCTATTCTTTCCTAGTGATCTATTTCTTTTCCTTTTATCCATTCTTATTCTAGCTAAGAGTAACAGAGATATGTTCCATTCTTTCAAGCGGGTCTTGAGTCCAATCAGAATGCTGTTGTTTGTCTCTTTGATACCCCTGCCACTATTATACTGGTTGTTACCTCTTGCCATGGTGATTTTTAATTGCAACATACAGCTCTCACAAGTTGATATGGCCTTTGATTATTTTTCTCCCCCAATAGATTGTATCATAGTCCTTGGTAGTGTGGAAGCTATCCAGTGAGGAGGAAGAACTCAGATAATTTCCAGTTCATGTATTTTGCCCATGTCTTTTGATCCATATGTGTTGCATCTTCAATAACAGGTCTCATTGTCACTTTTTAAAGGACAGTCAAGAGCAATGTCAAAAGCTTGTAGTGTTTGGGGGTCTTTGAGACCACTCTGACCAATTACTTATCAAGAAGAGTCACATTCCTGTTATTTCTAGTAAAATTTTAATTGTCATTGGATTCTTTTTTTATAACATTTTTTATTATTATTTCTGCTCATACAAACTTAGTAGGTACACCGGTTCCCTCCCTCCCTCCTCCTCCCCCCCGACTCCCCTGCTCCCCCTCCCCTCAACCCCCTCCTCATCCCCAAGTGCCTCCCCCCCAATGCCCAGAGAATCCTTTAATGTGCATGCCAGACTCTCCTCTAGGCCCTCCTCTCCGATGATGTACAAGGACCCAGTGGCATTTCCCTGAGCCCTTTCCTGTGTTCCCCTTAAGCGTAGGAACACTACTGTGGCTGTCAATCCCTTGCCTCCAAGGATCTTGGTGCCTTTAGCAAATGCTAGACTTTGTGAGGTCAACACACTATTGACCTCACAATGTCATTGGATTCTAAGTGGACCAGCTGAGTACACTTTTTATTCTTTTGTCCTGCTTTCTTCTCTCTGTGTTTCTCTGCAAAAGGACTGCAATTTCTTGTTCCCCTTTTTGTAAAAAAATATTTTGACATTTTTCTAGCATAGGAAGCTCCTATGGAGCCTTATAAAGAGTTCAGCAAACTTGAGACCTTTTTTATTCTCTTTCGTTCTTCAGATGCTATACAAATGCAGAAAATGTCCATCATTGTTATAAAGATTTAAATGATTAAAAACATTATTACAAGGAGATATGCAACAAAATACTATATTTAGTATTTGATAGTAAATCACCATCTGAACACTGGTTATGATTCTCCTGGATCAAATAAACACAGAATTCAACCACAAAGTATCCATCTTTGTAAAGAAAGATGCATAGTAGAGAAAATCACCACTGGTCAATTGCAAGTAAAAAGACTAAAAAAAAATATACAAAGTAAAAATGCAGCACTAAGAAGGACATCTAAAGTACCTCCTATCCCAAAGCTCTGGGAATCTTGTAGAAGAGGGGAAGCAGTAAGAATGTAAAAACCAGAGGACTAGGAGAGGTGGTATTAGATAATAGATTCTATTTAAATCAGGGGTGTTGAACTCAGCAACTAACTATAAAACTGTTTACTTCCACTAAAACTGTACAATAGCTGGCCTAGCAATACTTTGTCATTGAACACAGAATATCCCATGAGACATGATGCTATCCTGAGAGACTCCATGAGACTGGTGCCGGGGAAAATAACTGTGAAACCTCTGTACTATAACCACCGGTGGACCTCTAACACCCTGGCAGGGCCCAGTCACTACATAGTACAGGTGTCCTAGAGGAAACCAGCTTCACATGGGGTGGAGGGGAAAATGGGTGAGATGGAAGGTGAGTCAGAGTAGATATTGAGGGATTGAAACACACAAAACCATTGTTTATGTAAATAAAATAGTTGAATTCGATAATAAGATGATACAGTTTTTGATGATCTTAAATAACCCTACATGAAGACCCATTTGTCGAGGTTATGGTCCTCAATTTGGCATTTTTGAGCTCTTGTAAGACGATTAAGCAATGAAACCTGGTGGCAGGAAGCTAGACTTGCTTCCCTGGGGCATGAAGAAAATACTTGCAATGTGATATGATGTGATGTCCAGGCACAACATCACATTTGGGACTTTCTTACCAAAAAAAATATTTTCCCAAACCATTAGTTTCCATTAACCTTCCCTCTTACTCAACTGATTGTCTGAAGTGTTTCATTATAATAACAGAAAGCTCACTAATATAACTGGCTGCCAATATTTTCCAGGCTTCTATCAGTCACATTTTGCTATTATTTCCACTACTTATTCATTTACCTTTTCAACCATATCTCTTTTTCTTATTCAATGATTTAATCATAACCAGGTCAATTGTTTCTGGAATGACTATTCCATTGACTGTCATTTATTTTTTGGTTGTAAGATAATTAAAATTTTTAATTATCAGAAAAGTTTAAGAAGATGATACTGTCAGTATCTTGAGAGGAATTATTTTCAACAGATATTGTTACACAGTATATGCTTCTGTGTATTACAGTCAAGTATGCATGTGCATTGTTTAGTTTGTTTTTTAAAATTGTAATAAAATAAATCATTCAAGAAAAATGTAGTTTACACTAAATGGCATTGACACATGTTGCTTAATCTCAGTACAACTGAATTGGAAATATTGTTCAAACAATAGGAACTTTCAGCCTGTCCTTTAGTAATAGGTTACACATAGAAGTGTGGTATAAACTCATGTCAAAACTAATTAAATATTCAACAAACATTCATTCATTAAGATGTTAATGTAATTCACTGCTCATCTTAATCACAATAATGTGATATTTAATTGCATTCTCCTTTAACTCATTCCACTTTTGTTTCCACAAGATTCTTTCCTTATATCTTCAAATTGAAAAAACTAATCTACATTTTTCAAGACACATTTCTTTAACTTTTAAATTTTTTAAATTTTAAATTTCTTTCTGTCAGCAAAACCACATCTATTTTAAAGTTTTATGTATTTTTGTTATGACTTCCAATTCCAGTACAGATATCTCCTTGTCATATTTAGATACACGTGTCAAATTTATGGTTGAGAGTTTTCAGCTCTGGGTACATTTGCAGAGAATTAGCAGTTGAGTTAAATCCAGAAAAACATTGCAGGAGATTGCTTAGGTACTGAGGCAGACCAAGTCCATGGTGGGTGGTAAAAAACTGTGCACAAGTTTAAAAAATACAGAGTTGGTTGAGAAAGTTGGCGTTCTTCTGTATACCTGGCCAGATATACTGGTCCGGCAAGTGAGAATTGTCCCTCTCTCAGCCGCTATGTGGATATGGTTTGGCCAGTATTCTAGGCCCTTGGTGTTGATGTAGACTTTCCTGACAAGCTGGACAAACAATTTTAACCAACTATCTTAAAAGGAAAAAACCTTGTTTCCTTAGGCCATTTGATGATGATTTTATTAGCAACCATGCAGAGTAACTGCTACATTCATTCATGATTGAGTGTAAACCTTTGGGCATATCTGTAAAAAAAATTGCTTGGTGAAGGCAGACACTGAACAAGCCTATAGAAGAGTATCTCATTGATGTAAGAATATACATTGTCTGGTTAGAGAAGAGAGAGCTGTTTCAGTATTTTGGCAAACCTGGCATCCTGGCATACAGGTATTCTGGCAAATGGGAAAGTATGTACCTGTCAGCTCTTACAGAGATCTGGTTTGGTCAATACCATGTACTACTGACTTGGATATGCATTCTTCTTCATGCTGATAGCAGGAACTGTGAACTTTATTTAAACTCCCAATTCTCCTAAGTTGTTGCCACAATCATGTCAGCAGCATGGAGAGGGCTTTAGCGCTCCCTTCCTCAGATTGACTGTCATTTCTTCCTAACACCACATGAGTTCATAGTAAATAAGGGAGCTAGTGCTAATTAATATCCATCCAACTGCCAAACTCAGAATGTCAGTATCCTATATTACATAATTCAAGCTTTGCAAAGCATACCATTTTAATTTTTTACTTAGGAAGCTATTGAAAAAAAAAAGTCTACTATCTCAGAAAGTTATTGTGAAAGCAATTACTTGACTATGATCAACTAATCCTAGGTTAAGGTCTCCTTTGCAATGAACGGTTCACTCACTGTGTCTCATTTCTTTAAGGGCAATTGTTTGCACACATGTGTTTTTACCCATTTAGAAGACCCATGTGTAATTGAAATTCATATCTCAAGATAACAGAGCATTTTGTTATAAACAGGACAAAAATTGTTTATTGAATTCAATTAAATTAGTTTCTCAATTTTGTAAATACAATAAATGAGCTGTGTAAAAGTCTGTCTGAGAATCTTATTATTATAACAAGGCATTAATGACTTTGAATCCACAAGATATAATTGTGATAAATTTACATATGCGACAGATATTGTCAATTGGGAGAGGGGTCATTGGTTGATTAGAGCTGAGACTAAAATGCAGATCCTAAATAGTTTGCCAAGATGTTTTGAAGTAAGGGTAAGTTCTAGGCAAGGTGGCTTAGCAAAATTTAAAATATTGTGTAATGTTTCCAAGACTTTAGCTGACCATCCTGGATAATTTTAAATTAAGAGCCAGACAATACTTATTGAATACTAGGGCATATTTTATTTTAAAAATATTTATACATTTACTTGTTTATTTTGAGAAAGAGAAAGAACATAAGTGAGAGAGACAGAGATAGATCAAGAGAGTATGTGTGAAAGACAGAATGTCATAGAGTGCATGTGGAATTCAGAACAGTAAAGTTTGGCAATTGCTTCTCTCCTTCTTTTAGGTGGACTCCAGTACAGAAAACAGCTGTGATAAAGTAGGATTATAAGAGCAGCAATTAGCATGGGCATGGCTGTGCAGGAAAATTGATGGGAGCAAGGCCATGTCAAAACAAATCTTGACCAACAAACCCCTGTCAGCCTTGTTCCTTAAATAAGAGTTGTTTATACAGAGTTGACCTTGTACAGAGCATGTCATATATTACAAGAAAGTCACAGTTGCCTAATTCTTTATGTTCCATTATATCTGATGACTAAGTCTATTATTACTTTATGAAGGTATTATTGCCATGCTTATACAATAAGTACACGAGCTGACTTGATCTCTTGTGACTCTACCAAAACCTACAGCCCACTAGATCCCAGCATTTCTATATGTGCCTTGTGTTTCTCTTCATTCTGTGTCTTCTCAACAGAACAAAGCAACACAAGCTACATCACTCTAGGAATTGCACTCTAGGCACCTGGTTTCTACACAAGGGCCTTTACCTTTCAAGACATCTCATTGGTCTAATATCTAATAAGAATATTCATCCAATAAGAATAAATAAGATTCCACTAAATCAAAGAGAATGTTGTCTGACTAAGCATGAGCTAAATGGCTTTTAAGAATTTTCATATACTGTTTTAGGACCTTTATTCATATAGATCATTAATTTCTAGGGTCTTAGTTGAAACTGTTCAAATAGTTGAAATTAATAGATTTCTCCTGACAACCTTATAATGCATGGATGGAATCTTATCTTTCCTGGGAATGACTTTATACAGAGACTTTTTTTTTTATCCAAGGTGATACTTAATTACTTCTAATACTTACCAAGCTATATCCTTTGCTAAGAGACTACAGGCTGAAGTTGGAATCTATACCTGCCTTTGGTAGATATAAATCATTGGACTCCAAATGGCTATGTCAGTATGCTCTGATTACTAAGATATTATATTCCTCACTCAAAAACTTGTCTGTAATCATTTGCATACTTGAGGTTGACTGATGATGAAATCGCTTGCATATTTCAGTGATTTCATAGTCAGAAAATAAATAAGAGACTTATCAGTTCTTATGGTTTCAATCAGAACTCTGCAAAATTTTTCTGTATAGCAATGGAAAATAAGCATTTTTAAGTAGTGTGGGCCATTAGGTCTCAGTTGCGACTCTGCCACACTACCAATCCAGCAGGGAAGTAAATAATGACAATGAATCAATGAATTATTTGACTATGTTCTGTGGCTTGGAGTTTATTTACAGAAGCATAATGTGATCATGAAATTTATTACGCTGAAATGCATTGCAGTTGTTGACCAGGGATTATCACATATTTAAAAGTATTTTTTTACTCTGCGTTTTAAAGGAGAAACAACTGCACATGGACGGTGTCTCTGGGGCAAGTAATGGACAAAGGAAGAGGAACCTCCTCACCTACAACTTTGCCCACTGAAGAGCCCTATACACTACAACAGAAATCTGACTGCCTTACCAACAAAGACACCCTAAAGGGAGCCCTGTGACCTATAAATGCAGAGGCATAATAGGGTGGGAGAGACGTGGCAAGACTGAAGAAGAAAGAAGAGAGTAGGAGAAAAATGGGCAGGAGGGAGGAGGTCAGCCAACTACATAAACTCATTTTGTTTATTTATGAAAAAAAATTAAATAAAGTGAATATTGTTATGATTTGCTTAATGATTCCCTGAACCTTCTATTTTTAAATATTTCACTCAAAACTCTTGAGTGAATTTCTCCAATTAAGCCTGACTTTTCTTTGTGGGATACTTAATTTTTCCTTCAATGCATTCACTTTTTATGGGTCTGTTTAAAATTCTAAATTGGTATAACACATGCATTTTAATATATGCTTATTTCTTCTGTCTTCCAACTTTTTTTTTTTTTAGAATGTAGGTATTTTCAAAGTACCTCCTAATGATCTTGTGGATTTATTTCATTGGAGTCTATCCTAACAATTTCTTTCTTTATTTTTTTAACATTTTTATTATTATTTCTGCTCATGCAAACTTAATAGGTACACCACTTCCCTCCCTCCTTTCTCCTCCCCCCGAAACCCCTGCTCCCCCTCCCCTCACCCCTCCCTCCTCATCCCCCAGTGCCTCCCCCCCCAATCCCCAGAGAGTCCTTTAATGTGCATGCCTGACTCTCCTCTGGGCCCTCCTCTCCGATGACGTACAAGGACCCAGTGGCATTTCCCTGAACCCTTTCCTGTGCTCCCCTTAAGCATAGGAACACTACTGTGGCTGTCAATCCCTTGTCTCCAAGGATCTTGGTGCCTTTAGCAGATGCTAGACTTTGTGAGGTCAATAGTGTGTTGGACATTGTGCAGGGCATGCAAAGTCCAATTATGATTGCTTCGGCCCTAACTTGTGTGGAGTATCTTGCAAGCCATTGCTCCTCCCATCCTTTTGCTCTTACAATCTTACTGCCCCCTCTTCCGCAAATTTCCCTGAGCTTCAGGATGGGGAGAGATTAGTCTGGCCTAGTTCTAAGTGGTTGATATAGAGTCTCTGAAGTTCTAGATTGTGGTTTGTTGATTTTCTTTTTCAGTTTTGCTGCTGCTGCAATGCCCTTTCTTTACATCTAATTTTATTAATTACATTCTTCTCTCTCTCTCTTTCATTAGGTTTGTCACTCTTGTTAATCTTTTCAAAGAATCAGTTCCTTGATAGATTCTACACAGTATTCTTTTAGTCTTAGTGGTGGGGGTTTTGAGAAGTAACTAGATCATGAATACTTTTATTTTAGGAAGTAAAAACATTGCAATCATGCTCTTAAAATGTATATTATGGTCCCATAATCTCCACTTCATGGCACCTTGCTGAGATGAAATGAGCAGCTGTGTTTTGCCAGTTACTTCTGCATGATACTTCTGCCTCACCAGAGACCTAAAGGGTTCAGCTACTCAGCCATGTAGTAAAATCTCTGAAGCTACACACCAAAGGAATCTTTCATTTGATAAATATATTCTTAGCTATTCTACCTTGTGATATATAGTGACAAACAAATATATCGGGAAATGTAATGTTTAAGTATATTGTCATACATCTAATGAATTAGAATATGATTTGAGGGGCTAGAAAGGTGGCTCAAGGGATAAGCCTCTGCCTTGCAGGCAGAAGGTTCTGAGTTCGGATCCTAGACCCCACGTATAGACGCTGGGCGGAAGCGGGAGCGGCCTGTGTTTCTGGTACTGGTAGGGCGGAGCCTGTGAATCCCCGGGCAGAGTAAAGGTGGAGGAGGTAGAGGCGGTCCATGGTGGTTCCCGAATTCGCCCGTGGTTCTACATACACACACACACACACACACATACATACATACACACATGTGTGCACACACAATTGAATAAATAAATTTAAAAAAGAATATGATTTGAAATCTTATTCCCTCAGACTATTCTTACTCTTCTTTCTGACAAGTGCTTGTTTCAATTAGGATTAGTTTCCTCTCTGAAACCCAGTGAACAAAGCAGGCAATAGCATCAAGAGTAAAATATGATAATGTGAAGTATTTTATTTCAAGTTTCAAAACTTCATGACTTTCGGTGGTTTCCTTTATGGTATACCCACTGATCTATGATACTTGCCGGAGAATGAACCTTGTCAAGCATATGTTATTAAAAACAAACTAGATGAAGCACAGTGGACTATACAAGTGAAAAGACTTGAAATAGGAGAAAGTCTAGCAGGGGAGATGAAGTCTAGATAAGGGGCAAAGGAGGAGGGGTAGGGTTGAGGACTAAGGGATGAAAATATCATAAATTCACTATATTCATGTATTTAACATAAAATAAGAGAATAAAAAGCTTCATGACTTTGTATTATTTGAAGAGATAGTATGATTATTCAAAGGTGGATATTGAACACTCAGGACAAACACTATAGATTCACCTGCAATATTTTAATGTCTGTTTCTGGCTTATTTCAATTCTCATGATGTTCTATTGTTTGCCCAATTTTTCTGCAATGATTTGTGAAAATGTTATAACAAATGATCATGGATCTATCTCTTAATATGTTGACTTAATTTCCTTCGGTGTATCATGAGACAAAGTATATTTGGATCATGGGTAGTTCTAATTTCACATCTTTGAAGAATCCACATACTGTTCTCCATAGTATCTGTATTAATTTATATTACATCTACACTTAAAGGAGGTAAGGTTTATTTTGGCTAATAGGTTCAGTCTATCATGGTGGGGAATGTACTACAGACCACATCAGATCACATCATGGTAGCCTAGAAGCAGATAAGGAAAACACTTGTGGTCAAATGACCTTGTGATTTCCTTCTTTGATTTCATCTGGATCTGGATAAGATGGTGTCAACCACATTCAAGATAGGTCTTCCCTCTTAGTTCTCTTTGTGAATGTCTTCAAAGGCACACGTAGAGGTGTTTTATTAATCTCATAGACTTTTCACAGTCTATCCAAATTGATAGTCAACCATTAAAAAACTATAATACATAAGCATACATTTAAACATTGACTCTGTAGTTAATCTCCTTGTAATAGCATGGCAGTGGAAGTCACATTCAGACCTGGACCTTGAAAAACCCCTAGACACTCCTGCCCACAGACATGAATGCCAGGAGACAGGTCTGTGAAGCTCAAAGAAATAACTGAAGCAGAGATGACTTGGTCAACCCAATATCTGTCACCTACCAGTGTTCACAATGGTGGTCAAGGTCGTCACTGTTTGTATATTACTGAATGACTGACATCCTGATCATTTTTCAAAATGAGTGACTTATTTTTCATAATATGCTTTTATAGATCAGATGTGTGACTACAAGTCAGTTTCCTAATTTTACATTTATTTTAGTTTTATATATAATTTTTTTTATTATTTATTATTCAACTGTGCGCATGTGCGTGTGTATGTGTGTGCGCGTGTGTGTCTGTGTGTGTTGTGTGTGTGTCTGTGTATATGTAGAACCACGGACGAATTCGCGAATCACCATGGACGCCTCCACCTCCTTCTGCCCCGGGATTCACAGGCTCCGCCCTACCAGGGCCAGAAGCGCAGGCCACCCCCGCTTCCGCCTGGCGTCTATACGTGGGATCTGGGATCCGAACTCGGGACCTTCTGCCTGCAAGGCGGAGGCTTAACCCCTGAGCCACCTCTCCAGCCCTTAGTTTTATATATAAAAAGTGATACATTGTACATGTTTACCTTTAATTCATTACATTTTAAACATTAGCCTCCCATTTCTGGTATATCAGAAAAACCCTTTTTGAATAAATATGCTAACATTAAAAAATTAGGATTAGTTTCAACTTTAAATGACCAAGATGAAAAAATAGGAATAACTTATAAAACAAGCGAAATATTTTTAAATTTACAATTAGATAGGTGACTGAGTTCTCATATATCATTCAAAAATGTCTTGAGGTCTCAATTATCTTGTCATTGATGCTGTAACTTATCAAGACTCTTGTAATTTGTAATTCAAGGTATGTCCAGTAAAGCTCATAAATATTTTAATTACTGGGCAACATAGAAAAGAAAAAGAGAATAAAAGACAATTATACTTTTTTTTAAAAAAAATTTAAACTACCTCTTGTTTTACACAAAGCTTCCAACTCTTTAAAAGATGACATTCATGATGTCCCAGAACAGTTTTTATTTCAAATATCTATATGCCCAGCTGAAGCTCACAAATTTTGTTAAAGAATCAAGAAACTAAAATGCAGCTCACAGGCCTTTATAAGAATTATGCATTAATATGATCAGGACTGTATGTCATGGTCCCAGTGTGATTTGTCTCCCATCCATGAGTAATAATTGGTCCCCAATTGGTGATGTTATTTGGGAACTTTTAGGAGGTAAACTTTTCCTGCAAGAAGTATGTTACTATGGGTAAACCTTGAAACTGGATAAACTAGCCCATTTCCTTTCTGTTTCTGCTTCCTGATTATGCCTATAAGGTAGCAGCAAACCTCTTGTGAGCTACCATGCCTGTCATCATACATTCCCTTCTTTAGTGAACTGTATTTCCTTTGAAACCATAAGCCATAATGATAAATCACTTCTCCCTTAAGTTCTTGATTGCGAAGTATTTTATCACATCAAAAGAATAAGAAGTGGGACATGGTTCTCCTGGAAGTGTGTCTCTGCAATTCACTATTTTTAACACAATCTAATCTCCACCAGTGTCTAGAGCAGAGTTTGCCATGTATTCTTCACCATCTCCAACAGCAAGTCAAAGGTAAAAAGTATGATATTCTCAAATGCCTTAGATTTTGAATGGCAACACATTTAAGAGCAAATTCAAAAATTCATGTTAGAATAGTCATATGAAACAGTTAAGAATATTCTTGACGTCTTCACCATGTGACCAGAAAATTCTATAGACAAACACTCAAAGAAAAAGAATTTCGGGGCTGGAGAGGTGGCTCAGGGGTTAAGCCTCTGCCTTGCAGGCGGAAGGTCCTGAGTTTGGATCCCAGATCCCACATATAGACGCCAGGCGGAAGCAGGGGCGGCCTGCACTTCTGGTCCTGGTAGGGCGGAGCCTGTGAGTCCCGGGGCAGAAGGAGGTGGAGGCGTCCATGGTGGTTCGCGAATTCGTCCGTGGTTCTACACACACACAGACACACACACACACCCGCGCGCGCGGGCGCACATACATACGCACAAACGCACAGCTGAATAAATAATAACAAAAATTTAAAAAAAAGAATTTCTTTTCCTTTCTGACAGAAGACACTCTGAAATGAAAAGTGTAGCATTCACGGCCACATAGTTTAATAAATATTTGAGAGGAAAGGGTTGGCTTTATCAGAATATAAATTGGAATGAGGGAACCTTTTAGCACACATTAGTATTAAAGTGTGCATGATTAAAGCAAGCACAAGAAACAAAGATAAGAAAATGAGACAATGTCAAAGTCACTTAGGACACGTAAGCGGTAGAGATGAAGAGACAGCTCATTGAAACTGAAGATGATGTACAAGTATGAAAATATAGAATGCTTATGCACTGGAAGACTTAGGTTGGTAAATTGACAATATAACCCAGAAACCAATGCAATTGTTCCCAATACCCAATGATATGAGTTTAAGGAAAGGAAAATCCAAAATAAAATTTTATGCAATCTCTATAGGCCTCAAAAAGATTAAGCAACCTTTTAAAATAAGACCAAATTATTATTTTCATATTTCAAGATTTCAAAATACAGTATATTGTTTTAATAAACAGCCATGTAGAATAACATAGTAGAATAGAGAATCTACAATGTGTAGTGTATAATTGGTCATTGTGTTCACCAGGCTGTACTTTCTATAAAACTCATTTCTATTTTCTGATTGAAAAACCTTCCTTAGAATAACATCTCACTACAGTCATCTGTCTCCTACTGTCAACTTGTGATAAATATTAAATGATCCTCTTCTTTGTATGTGTGTATGTGTTGCATGTGTGCATGTGAGTGTTTGTGTGTGTTTAGGCAAGCTGAATGTGTGGAAGGCAAAGACCTTCCTCAGATATCAGTTCTTGCTCTCTACATTGTTGGAAGCAGGGTCTCTTTGTTGTTTCCCTCTGTCTTCTGAGAACTTGGGCTGACAGACCCCCCAAGTGGGCAGGGATTTTGCTGATATTGGCTCATGTCTCTGTGTATGAACCCTGGAATTACAGATGTGCAGGGTCACACCACACTTTAAGTGTATTGTGAAGTTTCAAAGTATGGTCCTTACATTTCTTTGGCAAGCACTTTATGCACAGAGCCATCTCCATATTTCTAATTGAGTACTTTTTCAAACTGGACTTTTTCAGATAAGAATGAATATTTTCAGTAGATGTCTCTTTTTTAATGTTTGGCTTATTTTTATATAACATAAAATCTGACACATTCATTCTCATTATTGCAAGTAGCAGGCTAAGATTACATTGTACTTCATATTGCATTTCATTGTTTATTTATTGTATATCTTTATCATCACTGTATTTAAAACTGTAATAATTTCAGGAGATATTTCTAAGAAGTCAAGCAAATTCCAGATCCAAAAAATAGAAAATCCAGAATTTTCTCTATCCAAACAATACTAAAAAATTTGCATGAATGAATAAATTTTTTTATTAAAGTTTCAAGATCATTCCTTCAAAAAGAGTCTTTTCAAATATATAAGGAGGATTGGATACACTTTGCTTAAGATTAAGTTCGGATATTTACATTACACAATATTGAAAAATTATCTCAAAAGGATCAAAGACACAAATGAAAGAGTTTAGTGAGATGTTATTTTAAGGAAAGTTTTTCAATCAGAAAAATAGGAGTGACTTTTTTAGAATATGAACACAATGACCAATTATGCACTACACATTGTAGATTCTCTATTCTACTATATGATTCTACATGGCTGTTTATTAAAGCAATATAATGCATTTTGAAATCTTGAAATATGAAAGAGGATAATGGCCTTGAAGCAAAATTTAATGAAAACTCATCATGACATTTGATTTGATAAGTATTTGTTATATATTATCTAAAAATACAAGAAACAATAAAAATATAATACACTGTATTGCAACAAAATTTAAATATTCTGAGGATCAAATCATCTGCAGAAAGAAAAAAAGGCCACACAAGTGAGATAAACTTTACAAATCATGAATCTGAAATAGTGAAAATATTCAGAAAAAACACAGAAGAAATTTAAATGTATAAATAAACAAGGAAATACAAATTAAAAATCTGTAAATACTTGTTTATAGTTTTTATATTTAATACATTGTTATTATTATTTCAGCTCATAAAAACTTAATAGGTACACCAGTTCCCTCCCTCCCTCTTCCTCCCCCCGAATCCCCTCCTCCCCGTCCCCTCACCCCTCCCTCCCCACCCCCCAGTGCCTCCTGCCCCAATTCCCAGAGAGTCCTTTCTTGTGCATGCCTGACTCTCGCATGGGCCCTCCTCTCTGATGACGTACAAGGACCCAGTGGCATTTCCCTGAACTCTTTCCCATGTTCCCCTTAAGCATAGGAACACTGTTGTGGCTGTCAATCCCTTGCCTCCAAGGATCTTGGTGCCTTTAGCAGATGCTAGACTTTGTGAGGTCAATAGTGTGTTGGACATTGCACAGGGCATGCAAAGTCCAATTATGATTGCTTTGGCCCTAACTTGTGTGGAGTATCTTGCAAATCATTGCTCCTCCCAACCTTTTGCTCTTACACTTTTACTGCCCCCTCTTCTGCAAATGTCCCTGAGCTTCATGATGGGGAGAGATTAAGCTGGCCTAGTTCTAGGTGGTTGATATAGAGTCTCTGAAGTCCTGGATTGTAGTTTGTTGATTTTCTTTTGCAGTTTTGCTGCTCCTGCAATGCCCTTCACTCCATCCTGCTGGGCACTGTATGTCACTCCCTGGCCAGAGACAAAAAGCTGTTAAACTGGAGTCTTATTATAAGAGCATATTCAAGGGTAGATGTAATAAAGTAGGAAACCTCAGTGAGGGAGGGGTCAATCACCCATTTTCAAAATGGTTATTTTATCTGCCAGACTACATGCCCTCCCCTTCTGTTGAGATCCCCTTAGTTGTAAATGATCAGGAACAAACGTCTGTGAACTTAACAAGGTGTCACATTGCTTACTTGCAGTCCTTGATGGAGGCCTATTTTCTCTACTGTAACATGGTCACTTCTCTCCTTGTATCTGGTGTGGCCCTCCAACCCCATCCCTCCTGTTCATAATTCTTGCAATTACTGTACATAGATTTACCTATGAGTATTTCAAGGTGGGCTGGGTGGATTTAGTACTAGGAGCCACATATTAGGGAGTACACATGGCACTTAATTTTCTGGGTTTGGGATACTTCACTTAATATAATTGTTTCTAATGACATCCATTTCCCGGCAAATTCCAGTAATTCATCATTTTTGATAGCTGAGTAGTACTCCATTGTATAGATGTACCACCTTTTCCTTATCCACTTGTCAATTGTTGGACAATTGGGTTGATTCCATGACTTTGCTATTGTAAACAGTGCTGCTATGAACATGGTTGTGCTTGTGGTATCGAGGTGAACCTCTGCTGTATGAGGGGTTATTCCAAAAGTGGAATCGCAGGGTCATATGGCATTTCAATCTTTAATTTCTTTAAGAATCTCCAGACAGCTTGCCAGAGTGGCTGTATGAGCCTGCATTCCCACCAGCAATGTAGAAGAGTTCCCCTCTCTCCACATCCTCTCTAGCAGTTGGTGTTGTTTGTATTGTGTATTTTTGCCATCCTGACTGGGGTGAGATGATATCTCAGGGAAGTTTTGATTTGCATTTCCCTGATGGCTAAGGAAGTGGAGCATATTTTAAGATATTTGTTAGACATTTTAATTTCATCCCTGGTAAATTTTCTTTTAAGTTCCAGGGCCCATTTTTTAATTGGGCCATTGGTTTCCTTGGTGTTTAGTTTTCTAAGTTCTTTGTGCACTCTGGACAGCAGAGCTCTATCAGATGTGTGGTAAGTGAAGATTTTCTCCCATTCTTTGGGTTGCCTTTGTGCTCGTGTTACAATATGTTTATCTGAACAGAAGCTCTTTAATTTCACAAGATCCCAACTGTTAAGAGTTGGTAGCAGTGACTGTGCCATTGGATGTCTGTTTAAGAAATGTTGGCCTAGCCCAATCAGCTCGAGGGAGTTCCCTATCCTTTCAACTATGGTTTTTATATTCTCTGGCCTGATATCAAGGTCCTTGATCCACTTGGAATTAAGTCTTGTACATGGTGACAAGTATGGGTCCAGCTTTAATCTTCTGCATGTGGAGATCCAGTTTTGCCAGCACCATTTGTTGAAGATGCTGTTCTTTTTCCATTGGATTCTTTGGGCCCCTTTGTCAAAGATCAAATGGCTGTAATTTTGTGGCCTTATATCTGGGTCTTCAATCCTTATCCATTGATCTGTGTGTCTATTTTGGAGCCAGTACCAGGCTGTTTTCATAACTATGGATTTGTAGTATAGACTTAGGGTTGGTGTGGTAATACCTCCAGCAGTGTTTTTGTTACTCAGAATTGTTTTTGCTATCCTGGGTCTTTTGTGCCTCCATATGAACTTTGAGATTGTTTGGTCAACTTCTTTGAAGGATTGCTTTGGGATTTTAATTGGTATAGCATTGAATTTGTTTTTTTTATTTTTTTATTTTTAATACATTTTTTATTATTATTTCAGCTCATACAAACTTCATAGGTACACCAGTTCCCCCTCCCTCCTCCCCCCCCAACTCCTGCTCCCCCTCCCCTCACTCCTCCCGCCCCATCCACCCATGCCTCCCACCCCAATTCCCAGAGTCTTTCTTGTGCATGCCTGACTCCCCTGTGGGCCCTCCTCTCTGGTGACGTACAAGAACCCAGTGGCATTTCCCTGAACCCTTTCCTGTGTTCCGCTGAAGCATAGGAACACTACTGTGGCTGTCAATCCCTTGCCTCCAAGGATCTCGGTGCCTTTAGCAGATGCTAGACATTGTGAGGTCAATAATGTGTTGGACATTGCGCGGGGTATGCAATGTCCAATTATGATGGCTTCTGCTCTAACTTGTGTGGAGTATCTTGCAAATCATTGCTCCTCCCATCCTTTTGCTCTTACACTCTTACCGCCCCCTCTTCCGCAAATGTCCCTGAGCTTCAGGATGGGGAGAGATTAGTCTGGCCTAGTTCTAAGTGGTTGATATAGAGTCTCTGAAGTTCTGGATAGTGGTTTGTTGATTTTCTTTTGCAGTTTTGTTGCTCCTGTAATGCCCTTCTCTCCATGGTGATGGGCACTGTATGTCACTCCCTGGCCAGAAACAGAAAGCTGTTAAACTGGAGTCTTATTATAAGAGCACATTCAAGGGTAGATGTAATACTTATACCCAAAAGTGGAATCGCAGGGTCATATGGCATTAGAAAATGGGAGGGGTCAATCACCCATTGGCAAAATGGTTACTTTTTAATCTTCTGGACTATATGCCCTCCCCTTCTGGTGAGTTCATACCCCCTTAGATGTAAATGATCAGGAACGAATTGTGAACTTAACTAGGTGTCACATTACTTTCATGCAGTCCTTGATGGAGGCCTATTTTCTCTACTGTAACCTGGTCACTTCTCTCCTTGTTTCTGGTGTGGCCCTCCAACCCCATCCCTCCTGTTCATAATCCTTGCAATTACTGTAGGTAATACATAGATCACCTATGAGTGTCTCAAGATGGGCTGGGTGGGTTTGGTATTAGGAGCCACCGATTAGGGAATACATATGACACTTAATTTTCTGGGTCTGGGATACTTCACTTAATATAATTGTTTCTAATGACATCCATTTCCTGGCAAATTCCAGTAATTCATCATTTTTGATGGCTGAGTAGTACTCCATTGTATAGACGTACCACCTTTTCCTTATCCACTCGTCAACTGTTGGACATTTGGGTTGATTCCATGTACTTTGCTATTGTAAACAGTGCTGCTATGAACATGGTTGTGCTTGTGCTATTGAGGTGAACCTCTGCTGTATGAGAGGTTATACCCAAAAGTGTAATCGCTGGGTCATATGGCATTTCAATCTTTAATTTCTTTAAGAATATCTAGACGGCTCGCCAGGGTGGCGGTAAGAGCCTGTACTCCCACCAGCAATGTAGGAGAGTTCCCCTCTCTCTCATCCTCTCCAGCAGTTGGTGTTGTTTGTATTGTGGATTTTTGCCATCTTGATCGAGGTGAGATGATATCTCAGGGAAGTTTTGATTTGCATTTCCCTGATGGCTAAAGAAGTGGAGCATTTTTTCAGATATTTGTTAGACATTTTAATTTCATCCCTAGTAAAGTTTTTTTTAAAGTTCCAGGGCCCATTTTTTAGTTGGGCCATTGGTTTCCTTGGTGTTTAGTTTTCTAAGTTCTTTGTGCACTCTGGACAGTAGAGTTCTATCAGATGTGTGGTTAGTGAAGATTTTCTCCCATTCTGTGGGTTGCCTTTGAGCTCGTGTGACAATCTCTTTATCTGAACAGAAGCTCTTTAATTTCACAAGATCCCAACTGTTGAGAGTTGGTAGCAGTGACTGTGCCATTGGATGTCTGTTTAGGAACTGTTGGCCTAGCCCAATCAGCTCGAGGGAGTTCCCTATCCTTTCAACTGTGGTTTTTATATTCTCTGGCCTTATATCAAGTTCCTTGATCGATTTGGAATTAAGTCTTCTACATGGTGACAAGTATGGGTCTAGCTTTAATCTTCTGCATGTGGAGATCCAGTTTTGCCAGCACCATTTTGTGAAGATGCTGTTCTTTTTCCATTGGATTCTTTGGGCCCCTTTGTCAAAGACCAAATGGCTGTAATTTTGTGGGCTTATATCTGGGTCTTCAATCCTTATCCATTGATCTGTGTGTCTATTTTGGAGCTAGTACCAGGCTGTTTTCATAACTATGGATTTGTAATACAGACTAAGGTTCAGTATGGTAATACCTCCAGCAGTGTTTTTGTTACTCAGGATTATCTTTGCGAACCTGGGTCTTTTGTGCCTCCATATGAATTTTGAGATTGTTTGGTCAACTTCTTTAAAGAATTGCTTTGGGATTTTAATTGGTATAGAATTGAATCTGTATATTCCCTTTGGTAGGATGGTCAGTTTTCCGATGTTGATTCTGCCAATCCAGGAACATGGGAGGTCTTTCCACCTTCTGGTGTCTTCTGCAATTTCTTTCTTGAGGGTTTTAAAGTTTTCATTGTAAAGATCTTTTACGTCCTTGGTTAGGTTTATACCAAGGTATTTCATTTTTTTAGGGGCTATAGTAAATGGGATTGTTTTTCTCAAGGCTTTTTCACTTCTTTCATTCTGGGCATGTAGGAAGGCCTCTGATTTTTGCACATTTATTTTGTATCCTGCCCCCCTGCTGAACTTCTCAATTAATTCCAGGAGCTTCCTGGTAGAGTTTTTGGAATTCCTCAGGTATAAGATCATGTCATCTGCTGATTTGAATCCCTCTTATGTCCCTTTCATGTCTTATGGCTTCAGCTAAGACTTCAAGTACAATATTGAATAGCAGTTGTGAGAGTGGACAGCCTTGTCTAGTTTGTGATCGAAGTGGGAATGCTTCCAATTGTTCCCCATTGAGCATAATCCTTGCTGTGGGCTTGTTGTATACAACTTTTATTATATTGATAAAGGTTCCTTCCATTCCTACTGTCTCTAGCATTTTGATCATAACAGGCTGTTGGATCTTGTCAAAAGCTTTTTCTGCATCTATCAAGAGTATCATGTGGTCTTGGACTTTGGACTCGTTTACATGATGAATTACATTTATTGATTTGCATATATTGAACCAACCTTGTGTCCTGTGGATGAAGTCTACTTGGTCCCCGTGAATAATCTTTTTAATATGTTTTTGAATCCGATTTGCTAAAACTTTGTTGAGAATCTTTGCGTCTGTGTTCATCAGAGAGATCGGCCTATAGTTTTCTTTTTTAAGTGAGTCTTTATTAGGTTTTGGGATTAAAATGATATTAGCTTCATAAAAGAAATTTGGTAGTTTTCCTTCCTTTGCTATATGATGGAACAGTTTAAGGAGTATTGGTGTTATTAACTCCTTAAATGTCTGGTAGAACTCTGTGCTGAATCCATCTGGTCCAGGACATTTTTTGGTGGGAAGATTCAAGATTACTTCCTCAATTTCCTTTTATGTTATAGGACTATTTAAATATATCACAACTTCCTGATTCAATTTAGGTAAGTTGTGTTTACTTAGAAATTCATCCATCTCTTTTGTGTTGTCAAACTTTTCAGAGTATAAGTTTTTGAAATATGATGTTATAATTCTCTGGATTTCTTGGGTATCAGTATGATAACTCTGTGTTCATTTCTAATTTTGTTAATTTGGGTTTTCTCTCTCCTGATTTTGGTTAATTTAGCTAGGGGTGTATCAATCTTATTGATTTTTTCAAAGAACCAGCTTTTGACTGGTTGATTTTTTCTATCGTTTTCTTAATCTTGATTTCAGATATTTCTCCCCTTATTTTGCTAATCTCCTCTCTTGTACTACTTTTTGGATCAGATTGCTCTAGTTTCTTTAAAGCTTTAAGCTGCATTGTTAAGTTATTTCTGATGTTTCCATTTTTTTGATGTAGGTATTAAGAGCCATGAACTTACCTCTTAGAACAGCTTTCATTGTGTCCCAGAGATTTTGGTAAGTTGTATTTTCATTATCATTCACTTTCAAGAAATCTTGACTTTCCTTTTTAATTTCTTCCTGAATCCAGTTCTCATTCAGCATCATAGTGTTAAGTTTCCAGGACTTAGAATATTTTCTCTTGTTTGATGTGTTTTGTATGTTCATCTTTAGGCCGTGGTGGTTTGATAGGGCACATGTTAGAATTTCAACTTTTTTGTATATGTGTAGATTCATTTTGTGGCCCAATATGTGATCTATTTTGGAGAAAGTTCCGTGTGCTGCTGAGAAAAATGTGTATTCTTTGGTGCGTGGGTGAAAAGTTCAATAGAGATCTGTAAGGTCCATTTCATTAAGGGTTTGATTAAGTTCCAAAGTGTCTCTGTTAAGCTTTTGACCTGTTGATCTATCCCATGTAGAGAGGGCGGTGTTGAAGTCCCCAAGAATTATCGTTTGGGGGTTGATTTCTTGCTTTAGATGCTGTAGGGTTTTCTTAATGAATGTGGAGGGGCCCGTACTGGGTGCATATATGTTCAGTATTGTGAAGTCTTCCTGGTGAATTGTACCTGTGACTAAAATGTATTATCCATTTGTGTCTCTTATAATTTTCTTTGGTTTGAAGTCCACTTTGTCTGATAGCATAATGGCTACCCCTGCCTGTTTTCTGCTTCCATTAGCTTGTAGAATTGTTGACCAGCCTTTTATTTTTAGAGGGTGCCTATCTTTTGTGGTGAGATGGGTTTCCTGCAGGCAGCTGATTGATGGATTGTGATTTTTAATCCAAGTTTGTAATCTGTGTCTCTTGATCGGTGAGTTAATTCCATTAACATTTAGTGTTATAATGGAGAAACTTTTTTTAATTCCAGACATTTATTATGTTTAGTAGTTTTTATAAGTATTTTGCTTCACTTTTAAAGGTGTTATACTTGCCTTCTGTTCTCCTGGATATGCCTGTTTTTTTCTTCACGCTTGAGTATCATTTCTAGCAATTTTTGAAGGCCTTGTTTGGTGGACATGTATCCCTTCAAGTTGTCTTTGTGCTGGAAGATTTTTCTTTCTCTCTGGATCATGACGGATAGTTTTGCAGTGTAAATCAGCCTAGATTGACATTTTTGCTCATTCAATACTTGAAGTATGTCTCTCCAAGCTCTTCTTGCTTTTACTGTTTGGACTGAGAAGTCATTTCTTATTTTAATAGTTTTACCTTTAATCTGAGGGGACCTGGGGGCGGGGCCCGGCGCAAAGGGAGTGTCCTCCTCCTCCTCCCAGGCCCTGGGAGGCCGCTCTGGTGGATGGTGGGAGGAGCTGGGTTCCTTGGACCGCCTGGGGTTTTGGGGGTGGGCGGGGACGGAGCTTACCTAGGTTGAGTGGTGAGGCCCGGCTGGACCATGTGCCTGCACGTCCCGGGTGGTGGAGTGGAGGGAAGTGAACACTTGTATATAGTTTTATTCAAAGAATCCTACATGCTCAAATTTCTTAAATGGGCAAATGACATTTAAATATGTATTAAGCTTAAGTGACCTTTGGAAAATGGAAAGTTAAGATGAATCATAATGGCTTTTATTTAAAACAGACAAAGACATGATATCTTTGAACACTGTGAATTCTTGTTTTTAATGAAAAACAATTCTGCTCATGTTGAAATTGGGTGATCATTCACAAATAAAAAAATGCAACCGATATGGTCAACTATGTTACCCAAATTATTGAAAATGAAATATTGAAGTTTTTTTTATATTCTGAATATTATGTCCACATAGTAGCCTAAGAGATTGTCTATGAATGAGTGAAAAAATAATGTATGTACTGACACACACCCATACACATTGACAAGGATGGTGTATTTTTCAACATTGAAAGGAAATATAATAGTACTGAAGATGTTGCATAACTGGGAGAATGCCCACCAAGCATACATGAAACCCCAGCTTTGATCCACAACACTGCTTAATGTAGTTGTTGAAGTACCTGCTGCAATTCCTGCACTGTAGAAATGGAAGCAGGAATTCAAGGCTGGAGAGCCATTTCCCAATCAACCTGGGATACAGGAGGCTCCATTTCAAATTAAAAAATTAAGAAAGATAATTACGGTTGGTTAGAAGATAGTGAATTTAAGGATACTATGTTTAAATGAAGTATATCCATTGCCACATTAATCCACCTCAAGGAGAAACTTAGAAAGAAAAATTCATAGAAACAAAAATCTGATGGTTTACTAAGCCTGCAGGGGAAGTGGACTAGGAAATTACTGTTCAATTTGTATGATATTCAATTTTGAAAATATTCCATGTCTATTTACCAAAGCAATGTAATATATGAAGAGAACTCTGCGTTAATGATGGTTACAAGGCACTTTATTTAATTCGCTTAAAATGTGGAATATATCTCAAGGCACTAAATAATATTCTTAAAATGTAAAATTTTCTTAGGGAACTCATTGGTACATTTTATGAAATCTTAAAGTATAACATGCTCCCAATTTATTCTCTTAAATGAAACTGACTTAAGGATATTCTCAATTGTAATTAATTTAAGAACATTCATTATATCCATGTACTAATATAAAAAATAAGTATATAGTTATGCATGCATGCATGTGTTTCACTAAGAAAGACCGTTTATAAACCTTCCTAAAAGATACTAGACTTTAAAGATTATCCTTTTTAAAAGTTTGGAAAATTATAGTTCTTTGGGATAGAGGAAAAGTTTTCATTGGATTTCAAAAGTCTTCGAGTCAATATGCAGACCGACACTCCTTTGTAATAAAAGCAGATTGTATCCTATATTTGTAAACTTTTCATGAGTAACAAAAATTTAGAAGAGCTGTTTAAGTTGTTAATATTGGGTTGTGTCTAAAAAGACATTATATGCAAATAAGCTATTTATATAGGAAAAAGTAAGCATAATTATTTTTATAATATACTTTCTATGTTTTTGAAAACTAGATCACAGTTTTTCACTTAGGAATAAGAGCATGGTTTCTTTTTTCTTTCTCTAGGACATGGACTAGTTCAGTCATGTTTTGTCACAGGATGAAGGAAATTAAGAGGAATTTAATGTAAAATGTCCTAAGACTGCAAGTTCTTTTTTTTTTTTTTTTTTTGTTTCGGGGGCATGGAAGGATTCCTATGGTTATGTTTTCCCCTTCTGAAACATGAAAAGAATACTTCAATATAAAGAATTAAGATTGTGGCAATTCTAACTCCAAGGTCAAAATAAACTTTGATTTTCAAATCTCTCTGTGAATCAACAGGGTAGAAAAACTCACACAGAACATTTTTAACTGCTAAATCCAGTCCAAGACACACTGGCCTGTAAGTAAAGTGAATGTTGAGAATAAGAAGCCTGACATTTTAAGATGTAGTTGTCATGCAAGTGACAGCAAATGGTTTGAAAATCTGAAGGGGGATATGGATTTCATGTGGTCTCTAGGCAAGCTTTTAATTAATGAGTTTATTGCTGAACTGTAGAATTTTAATGAAGGGAACTGTCTCAAGCATATTTTTCATTGCTGAGAAAGACACCTGAGAAAAAATGTTGAATACAGGAACTTTTTTTTATATTTCCATTTTGTCTTGTTCTGGTTCCCAAGAGCAGAACTTCAGTCCATGGTCAGTTGCCTCCATTGCTATCAGCCTCATGGCAAAGCAGAAAAGTCTTAAAAGAAGGGACAGAACAGTTTCATGATAAGGAAGAACTTTAGACATTCCTCCACTGAATTAGTTCCACCTTTTTAAGTTTCCCATGCTTCCTAAAATAGTATCACAAAATAAAAACCAAGCTTTCATAATAAGAACTTTGGGAATTTGTCATATTAAAAAAATGACAGAAATGACACTCAAAGAGACAGAAAAGCAGAGTAGTGAAGAAAATGAAATTCACAAAGAGCATAAATTCCTTGAGTCCAGTAAAGACACATAAGGTACATATGTGTAATCACATATCTGCATCCTGGGAATTTTTCAAACAATTAATTATATTGAAAGTCTTTTGAAAATGTATTTGTTAAATTTCTGATTCAGGGGAGAAAGGTATTTTTCCTATTGTATCACCTTGACTACTTTCCTTCTGCCTAAAATATTTATTTAGCTGTGCACATCTTGAAAGAAGGAAATGTCACACAAATTTAAATTTTTTTCTGTGGTAGAGCTCATATTTGTCTGTTGTTAGTCTTTAATATTCAAATTTCCCATATAGTATCTGTTGATACAAATCGTACATTATCATATACAAACTTTTCTTCCCAACACAGAGATCACTGTGGGCTGTACAATGAAGCATTTTTCACAATATGCAGAATAAAGATCTGCTACAGTAAAGGCAATGATGTGACTATGAACAATCTTAGCAGAAATTCTGTTACAATATAGTTTCCCTTCACAAAGTGTGAGAAATGATGATGAAGATGAATTTTTGATCACACAAATGCATGTGTAAAAAATCTTGGCAGGAACCACACCTTTCTCAAAGTACCATTTCTTAAAGTATTATCAAAAAGTCAAAAGTAATTCTGAACATTTAGATAAAAGCATATTGGAGTTTAGTGTATTAATTTCACTCACTTTTATATGGGCATCAGTCTGATAATAAATTTATGCTTGATGAAGGTCACATATGCACACATAATTTGTAATCTCTAAAGTTTCCATTTTCCCACTAATTGTATAATAGTACATATCTCCCAGAGTTATCACAACGGCTTGTAATATTTAGTTCTTTTGCAGGGTCTATTCTAGATCAATGGTTCATTTTAACCATTTAACCAACAGCTTCAATTTAATTAAAATTAATGAGGAAACTTAAAGATAGCTCTATGTCTCTTAATTTCAGTGTTGAAATGTAATTTTGTCACATAATAGTTAACTTATTTTAATTTATCTTATATGAATTTATCTTATATATATCTTGGAATGTTGTACCAAGCATGTGTATTTTTTCTGAGTAATCCCAATAAAAAACAAAACAAAAATCTCTCTATAAAAGCCTTACTAGTGAGGGTGATGACATTTTAAATAGAATTATTTTTAGTATTTTTCCAAGAGTATGGATTATTGGTATTTTTTAAATTAAGAGATCCTGCATTTTAGATTATTGCTGAAATACATTTTTTTACCTTTAACTTTTTTTAATTAAAAATTTAATTATACATTTTAAAATTTTTTTACCAAATTCCTCCCTCTCCCTCCTCCCCCCGACCCCCTCCTCTCTCTCTCTTCCCTCCCCCATCCCCCAGTGCCTCCTCCCCATTCCAGAGAGTCCTTTATTGTGTACCGCCTAACCTCTCCCACTGGGTCCTGCTCTCGTGACATTAAAAGGACCCAGTGGCATTTCCATAAGCCCTTTCTCTGTTCCCCTTAAGCATAGGAGCACTACTTCTGGCTGTCATCCTTGCCTCCAGGATCTCGGTGCCCTTAACAGCTGCTCAGACTTTATGAGGGCCAACCAGTGCATTGGACATTGCGCCGGACATGCAAAGTCCCATTGATGATTGGCTGCGCCCCACTATTGTTGAGGCATCTTGCAAATCATAGCTCCTCCCATCCTTCTTTGCTCTTACAATCTTACGCCCCCTCTTCCACAAATGTCCCTGAGCTCAGGTGGGGGAGAGATTGGCTGGCCTGTTCTTGTGATTGATATAGGTCTCTGAAGTTCTGGATTGTGGTTTGTTGATTTTCTTTTGCAGTTTTGCTGCTCCTGCAATGCCCTTCACTCCATTCTGCTGGGCACTGTATGTCACCCCCCTGGCCAGGACAAAAGTGTAAACTGGCGTCTTGTTATAATAGCACATTCAAGGGTAGATGTAAAAGAGTAGGAAACCTCAGTGAGAGAGGGGTCATCCCCATTTGCAAAATGATTTACTTTTTATCTGCTAGACTATATGCCCCCCTTCTGTGAAATCAGGAAAAGAACGTCTGTGAACTTAACCAGGTTTCTCATTACTTACTTGCCGACCTTGTGATGGCCTATTTTCTCTGCTGTATAACATGGTCCCCTCTCTCCTTGTTTCTGGTTTGGCCCTCCTACCCCATCTCTTGTTCATAATCCTTGCAATTACTGTGTTACATAGGTTGTTTTGAGTGTCTCAATAGTGGGCTGGGTGAGTTGGTTATAGGAAGCCACCTATACTGGAGTACATCGGGCTTATATTTCTGGGTTTTTGGAACTTCACTTAATATATTCTTTCTAATGACATCCTTCCCAGCAAATTCCAGTAATCATCATTTTTGATGGAGTACGTATGTACTCCATTGTATAGATGTACCACCTTTTCCTTATATCCATCGTTCAACTGTTGGACATTTAGGTTGATTCATGACTTTGCTATGTCACAGTGCTGCTATGAACATGGTGTGCGTGTGTTGCTATCGCGGCGAACCTTTGCTGCATGGGGGGTTTTCCCAAAGGTGGGATAGCAGGGTCATTGGCTTTCAATCTTTAATTTCTTTAAGAATTCCAGACGGCTCGCCAGCGTGGGTGTATGAGCCTGCATTCCCACCAACAATGTAGGAGAGTTCCCCTCTCTCCACATTCTCTCAGCATTTGTGTTGTTTGTATTGTTGATTTTTGCCATCCTGACCGGTGGTGAGATGAATCTCTCGGGAAGTTTTGATTGCCTTTCCTGATGGCGAGAGGAAGTGGGAGCATTTTTTCAGATATTTGGTAGACCTTTTAATTCATCCCTGCTGTAAGTTTCTTTAAGTTCCAGGGCCCATTTTTAATTGGGCCAGTGTTTCCTTGGAGTTAGTTTTCTAAGTTCTTTGTGCACTCTGCGACAGTAGGCCTGTCATGATATGTGGTTAGGTGATGATTTTCTCCCCATTCTGTGGGTTGCCTTGAGCTCGTTGACAATCTCTTTATTGAACAGAAGCTCTTTAATTTCACAAATCCCAACTGTTTGAGAGTTGGTAGCAGTGACTGTGCCATTGGATGTCGTTTAGGATAGTGTTGGCCTTGCCCAATAGCTCGGGGAGTTCCTATCCTTTCAACTATGGTTTTAAAGTCTCTGGCCTGATATCACGGTCCTTGATCATTTGGAATTAAGTCTTGTACATGGTGACAAGTATGGGTCCAGCTTTAATCTTCTGCATGTGGAGATCCAGTTTTGCCGCGCACCATTTGGGAAGATGCGATGCTGTCTTTTTCCATTGGATTCTTTGGGCCCTTTGTCAAGACCAATGGCTGTATTTTTGTGGCTTAATTCTGGGTCTTCATCCTTATCCATTGATCTGTGTGTCTATTTTGGAGGCCATACCAGTCTGTCTTTATAACTGTGGATTTGTATTATAGACTAAGGTTTGGTATGGCAATACCTCCAGCTGTGTTTTGTTACTCAGGATTGTCTTTGCTATCCTGGAGTCTTTTTGTGCCTCCATATGAATTTGAGATTATTTGGTCACTTCTTTACGAATTGCTTTGGGATTTTAATTGGTATAGCATTGAATTTGTATATTGCCTTTGGTAGGATGGTCATTTTACGATTTGATCCTCCAATCCAGGAGATGGGAGGGTCTTTCCACCTTCTGGTGGTCTTCTGCTATATCTTTCTTTAGGGTTTTAAGTTTCATTGTAAAGTCTTTTAACTCCTTGGTTCGGTTTATACCAAGTATTTTGAGGAAGCTGACCTCCAAAACATTGATATAGAACGGATCAGTAAGGTAGGGAGAGAAAAGAAAAAGGAAAAAAGGGTACTTATCTTTAGGCTGGATGTGAAGAGTCTCGCATGTGATACACGGTTGTAGTGAAGTCCAGATGTATGGCCTGTGTTTCTTGTCCTTAGAGTTTTGCTGAGTTTCCTTTGGGCTCTATGAATTCTGAGTAGCAGTGTGTCTTCCGTGGACCCGTGCGTAGGTCCCGGTGGGCCAGAGAGCAGAGGGTCTTGATGTGATGGCCGAAAGTACTTCTTCACTGACCTGGGGGGGGGGCGGAGGTGCGCTGGGCGCCAGGGAACGGGCTGGTTTGTCCGGGGCGGGGCCCCGGAGGCTAAGCCAGCGGCCATGCGCGGGTGCTGCTGGCCGGGCGGCTCAGCTCCGGGTTGGGGGGTGGGGCTGGGAAGGGCTCCCTCTCACCTGGGCGCTGGTCGGGGTTCGGCGCGGAGGGGGCCTGAAATACATTTTGTAAGCAACAAGTCACGTAGTATCTCCAGCAAACCACATTCGTCAATTTACCTATTTCTTATAATATTTGCGTTTTTCTCAAGCTATTCATATCACCAAATAAGTGCCAATGAGAAACTGAGAAAATATTGTATGAAGTTCATGTGTCACCAATTCTACCATTGAAATTAACATATTTGTTTATTAAATCAGAGTATAATACTTTATAATGGTATGCAAAAATTTAAAATACATATATGTGTATATGACATATGTTGAAACTAATTCAAATATTAATATATGTTTCAGAACTGAAATCATGTGAAAATATATTACTAACAGAAATGAACTGACAACAGAGACTAATGATATAACCACAAATATACCCTAACATTTAGTGTGAACAATTATACTTGTAAGTTGTCTAAAGATCAAAGGAGGAATGAAGAGGAAAATCTTTTTTTTAACATTTTTTATTATTATTTCCGCTCATACAAACTTAGTAGGTACACCAGTTTCCTCCCTTCCTCCTCCTTCCCCCAACTTTCCTGCTCCCCCTCCCCTCACTCCTCCTTCCCCATCCTTTAATGTGCATGCCATACTCTCCTCTTGGGCCCTCTCTCCCTCTCTCGATGACTTTACAAGGACCCGTGGGCCTTTCCTGAACCCTTCCTGTATTCCCCTTACGCATGGACACTACTGTGGCTTTCATCCCTTGCCTCCGATGGCTCTGGTGCCTTTAGCAAATGCTAGACTTGTGGGTCAATAGTTTGTTGGACCATGCGTGGTGCATGCCAAGTCCCATATGATTGCCCTGGCCCTCCTACTTGTGTGGAGTATCTTGCATATCCTTACTCCTCCCCTCTTTTGTTCTTACCCTCTTACTGCCTCCTCTTCCCCCAATGTCCCTGAGCTTCACGAGATTGGGAGAGATTAGTCTGGCTTAGTTCTAATGGTTGAATAGTAGTCATGTACGTTTGCTGGACCAATTTTATGGTTTTTTGTTGACTTTCTTTTGCCAGTTTGCTGCTCTTTGCAATGCCCTCCTCCTCCCTCCTGTATGGGTTTGTATGTCACCCTCTGCAGAGACCAAAAGTTGTTACACTGGAATCTTGTTATAAGAGCACCATTCCCACAGGTAGTGTACTCTAAAGTAGGAAACCCCACGTGAGAGCGTGGTCAATCACCCTTTGAACTGGTTACTTTTTATCTGCCAGCCTATATGCCCTCCCTTTTGTGAGATCATACCCCCTCCAGTTGTACATGCTCAGGAATGTAAGTCTGTTTGAACTTAAAACAGGTGTCTCATAACTTACTTGAAGTCTTGCTGGGCCCTATTTTCTTGCTGTTACATGGTCCCCTCTCTTTTGTTTCTGGTGTTTGCCCCCCTACCCCTCCCTCTGTTCATAATCCTTACATTACTGTAGGTATACAGAGATTTATCTTTGAGTTGTCTCTAGGTAGGCGGGTAGGTTTGGTACTAGGTCGCCACCTATAGGGAGTTTCCATATGTCGCTTAATTTTCTGGGTTCTGGGATACTTCACCTCAATATTAATTGTTTCTAATGACATCCATTTCCCAGAAATTCCAGTAATTCACCATTTTGCTGGCTCGGTCTGCACAGCCCACATCTGACGGGCTGAGTAGTACATCATTCGCTATCGAATGTGTCATATCCCCCTACATTTCCTTTGTTCTCACTGTCCTCCTGTGACCTTTAGGCGTCTTTGTCGCCTTCTTGCATGCCTTTGCTCTTGTTACACAGTGTTCTGCTTCTGAACATGTCGTGCTTCTGCTATTGAGGTGACATTTTTTGCGTATGCTGAGCGGTATTCCGGCCCCGACCGTGGAAAACAAGCTATGTC